>JARLTB010000165.1:600000-940000 GCA_030141615.1 Unio pictorum | reverse complement strand
CACTTCTTTGACCAGTAATGCTAAGGATATTGTTTTGTATATTCATGCTCTTTGCCCCACATGTCTGATTTATGTTTATAATCTTATCTAATCCTTTTTTACCCTTTCTACCCCCACCCCAAAGTAAAACCCAGTGTGTTTGAGACTTTTTCAAATTATTTCACATTAAGCTATTTATTATTTCCTCTAGCTCCTAATGTCTATCATTGTCCAATAGCTCCAGTATACAACAAAACATTTTTTGAAACCTCATCCTGGGACAAGTAATTATTAAAGATAACCACTTGCCCCAATTAATAATTCCCTTATAATTGTGAATTTGTACACAAGACAACCCTCATTCACATTGTGCTAATAAGGGGGTTCATTGAATCATAACAGACTTGCAGTGCATCAAAATACCTTCATCAGTAACATTTTGGTTTAAAATGAATAAACTTCTCATTTTTAATAAGCACAAATTTTATTTAGTTTCATATTAAGTAATACTTACATATGATCAATTATTCGCGTATATGATTCGATTATATGATTACAAATTGCATTAATATTTGTTATTTGTGAAAAATCCATACATTCATGTATACTCATCTAGCAAGTATAGCTAATCTTAAGTCTAGTTTAATTAGCAAATGAGAAACTTCAGATATCTGGCAACAAGGGAGAAAAGAATAGAAATATAAATAAATACATAATTTCCCATACCGGTACTTATAAAGCACAACGTATTTATCAAATAATTAAATAATTATTTATTTATTTACCAATGTCACATTGCACAGTATGTACAGTCGAATTAACAAATAAAAAAGATACAAGAATGTACCACATTCCAGGTTATAACAGGATATTTGCCTTTATACATTTCTTGTACATTAAATTATAATCGTATCCGATAATCATGTCTGATAATCATATCCGTTTTGAGTTTTGCTAAATCCAAAGAAATATATAACTTACCCTGCAATTTATTTCGCAATATATGACGTATGATTGCATCAGACTTCGTTATGAATAGAATTTACCGATTACCATATATGCTCATAAATGACAGCTACAAGACTCTGAACAAATTAAATTTACACTGAATATGCAGTACTTGCAAAGCCTGAATTGTGAATGGGCAGAGTCTCCATTTTGGGGCTTTCGTGTCTCCGTAGGTTCATTACACTTAAAAATAACACCTCTGCAAGTGTTAAGTGTCTTCAAGGAGCCTACCCGAGAGCTGAAAATTTGGTTTTTCTTTAGGCTTATTTTCAGCTTGTGGACAATCAGTTCTTTGAACTCCACCAAACTACATGTCAATCAGGTCTTACTGTATTTCTCCGATTTGGTTGATATTTGTCTCAATCCCTCTCTTAACTGAACCTCCAGTTTGTACCACTAGATCGATGATTATCTTCTCTGGCACTGACCCCATAATGATTTCATTTAGTCTTTTGTTGTTTAGTCTGTTGATCTGTCTGGATCTGGTTTCATTTTTACAGGCATTGGACTAGGACTTCTTGAACAAATATTTTTGATTTGTATACCAGTCTAGAATCCTGAAAGAAAAATAGATAGCATGAATTTAATTGAATTTTGCTACATACAGGATATTGATATCAGATGGATTGGAACTTCAGCCTGTAAACACAATCTAGATAGCAAGTAAATTTCATTGAACATACACAACCTCTAAACCGTAATTGACAATGAACATGTACATAAACATGCACAATGCATGTGATTGCTATGCTCAGCTTCTGTCATGGTAATCTTAATAACGTATCAGAAAACTTGTTGATCCAGAGGGTTTAAATCTTTTATTCGCATATTCTAGCAACTTTAATCTGCGCTTTAAAAATTGTATCATCCTAACTCCTAGAAACAATATAATGGACACTGTTGAATATACTAAAAATATGCAAGCACTGAAAACCTCTCATCTGTAAGGAATTTATCAGACGCATGCAATGAAAATACCACAAATGTATTTTCTTTTAAAATACAGATTGCATTTTCTTATTAGTTAAATAAGGCTAATTCTCCCCTAGAGTCAACATGCGCCAACAAACGATAACCCAATTAAGAGAATGAAAAGATAACTCCCAATGAATATGATTTAACAAGATAACCGGGCATGATTTCGGAATTAAAACGGAACATGTGAGAGAAAGTAATTAGGATTTGATATATGCGTATATATGATCCAAATATTGGATCAAATGACAATACGCAAGGAATTAATAAAATCCAGATAAATAACCTTACACAGTAAAAAGAATGGCGAACGATTCAGTGATTTCACAACGAAAAGAATTTGGTTTTATCAAAATAGTAAAATTGTAGTATTTTACACGTATAGTAAAATGTATTCACTGAAATAGTGAAACTATGTAAACAAAAAGGATCATACATACAAATTATCTTTACAGTCCCCAAAACACTGGATATTACAACAACAACACCCCAACACCCCAACCAAAAAAAAAAAAAATTAGCTCACGGATAGAATATTACGTGCAGTCCCGGATTACCCATTAGGCAGAGTAGGCAACTGCCTATGGTCCCCGCGACTTTTATGGGCCCCATCAGGGGGCCCCATGAGACAGTGACCGTGGGTCTGGGGCCCCAAAAGTTTGAATGCCTATGGGCCTCCACGGTGCTTAATCCGGCGCTGATTACGTGTATGGAATTTCTCACTGCACGACCAGCACACTCGGCTACAAGTCACATTGGTCATTCAAGCAGTATTCCAGGTTGGTCATTCAATCAATCAGCACCCACTAATCTGAGCAACGCCCGATAACCTGATACGCGACCAGAATTACTTGATTCAGCTCTATGGCCGCTAGGGTAGACTTCTCCATTTAGCTCTGCAGCCGATACCTCGTCGACTCCGATAATTCTGATCACTCTGGTCAGCTAAAAATACATTTAACGCCGTGTACTATGCATGACAAGGGCATATACGATAAAACGTAATGACGTTACATATGGTAGGCTAGACATTACATTATCGGCACAATAATTACAAAACAATACACAAGTTTAGAAGTGAACCGAACCGTACCCGATAATAATCCTATGGTACTAAACGTTTCTTTAAATTACAGTTTTATATTGTTAATATAAATCTCTTGCTAAGTCACAAAGAAGAATAGAAAATAGTTTCATTATACTACGTAAGCCGAGGCTATATAGAAAATATACAAAGACAAACGCGGTAGTACAATAGCTATAATTTATCTACAAGACCACTCCAGTACCTCTACAGCTGAAGATATGCAAGCATTTAAAAAATTTGTTGCCACCTCTTAGTCTCATCTATGCACGTACAGCTGGTTAGAATTTGGATGCGACACCCTGGTTTTCCAAAAATAAATGACGTGATGCGGGGTTTCCCTGTCCTCCCATATGGTGTTAGTTGCATTGTTGTCAAAAAAGGGAAAAGAATAAATGTACTTTTATAATATAAGTAATTTCGTCAAAGGTTATTATTTGTTTTGTTCACTAAATTATAGAGTTTTTAGTTATCCCAGTAAAAGCTTGGGTGGTTATACTTTCTTCCCTTTGCCCGGGTTGGCAGAGGGCGTGGTTTCTAACCTCCGTTGCTCCGCTGGCCTAGTGGTTAGAGCGTTCGCCGCGGAAGCGTGAGGTCGTGGGTTCGATCCCCGACCGAGTCATACCAAAGACTTACAAAAATGGTACTAATAGCTGCCTCGCTTGACGCTCAGCATTAAGAGGTTAGTGTTAGGACTGGTCGGCCTGGTGTCAGGATAATGTGACTGGGTGGGACATCATGCTACATGTCTGCGACATGATGCCTCAGTGCTAGACATCACTATAAACTGCATCACAGCAGACATCGTAGCGATATGACTGAAAAATTATTAAAGCTACGTTAAAATCCTAATCAAACAAACAAACAAATTTAAACATGGAATAGTACTACCCTCCCTTAAGACTTTAATCCCAAGGTGGGGTTCCTCTCTTTTGATCATCCCCATTTTTGTTACATTTGAATGACTGCCAAAGTCCGTTTTGTCCTCGTGGTGTGCGATTGTGAGTTTGTTGTAGTGGTTACCCTTTTGTAGTTAGGACAGCTCTATCGAGATCAAATTTTATACGGTTGTTTTCCCTATCCATACATATTTGTGTATTTAAAAAAAATTTGAATGAAATATTTAAGCCGAATAAAAATGTCTAGTATTGAAAATAATAAGGCGTCTATGTGCATGTATTTTGTTTTGTGAGTGCATGTTTTGCGTTTTGTTATTTGTTTGATTTGAACTAGATGCCTTATCAAATTACTTCAGTATTTGAGTGTTGCACCTTAGCGCAAAATAACGGGAATGACATTTTCAAAAACAGTTACTCTAAAAGGATGAATATACATATTTACACTAGCCAGGAAAAGAGTTCGCTTTTGTAGTTCCTCCTAAGAGGGCACATTCCTATATGGCTTAACAACTACCCAGAGAACCCTGTCCCTGTATCTTCAAAGTAAAATGAATTACTGGCGTGGTTTTATCATTTCGATTAAGGTGGCCAGGATGAATTCGCATTATGAAATAATGTTTCCACCTCATGAATTCTATACGAGATAGCTCACCTTGTGGCTTTTCCGTGTAGGGATTGGAATTGAAGGTAATCATGGGTTCAATGGCGAGATTGGGAAAATGTGTATATTAGTAGTCATTATTTTAGTGGTATTGCCTTCTTTTTGGTTTCTAGCATTGGAAAGTAGATTTTATTGTTTACGTTTGTTTCTATGTCTTTTCCCGTTTCTCAATTATCCGTTTCCATTAAGTGGGGGCATGTCATTAGGTTGTTGAAATGTTTTCTTTAGGGATTTTGTGTTTCTATTTGTAGAGTTTGTTTCTCTTGGTACAACTTGTGTTTTAGTTTGCGTGGGCTTGGTGGTGAAGTCTGAAATTCCTGCTTGTTTCTTGAGGTGTAGGTGAGATCAGTGGCATTCAGCTTTAGTCCAGTTTGTTTTTTGCTCTGGTTTTGGTTCTGTCATCATTTATTGGAAGTAGTAATGATTGTCATTTCAGTTCTTTACAAATTCGTTTATTTTTCAATTGTGTTTAGCGTATCTTACTTCTGGGATTCTCTCTTCTGGAGATCTTTTGGTGAATTGGATTTTCTCTTTATTGACTTCTTGTGTTTCTTTAGATTTTGTGCGAGATGCAACACTTATCAGTGTTTCAGTAGTTTCGTTTCCACCTTACTTGTAGGTGTTTGCGTGATTTGTGGTGGTCGTCATGGTGATGGTGTTGTAAGAGTGATGTTTGCTCGGCTGATTTATGATTTTTGTGGAGATGATTTTTGTGGAGGTGAAGTTTCATCCATTGACATGTTTCCATGTATTGTATTACTGCCAGTGCAAGTGTTGTAGTTGGTTGTGTGTTTACATCTGCTTCCATGTGTTTTGTTGTTGCCGTCCTTGTTTTTGCAGTACCATTTCCTGTTCAGTACATTTCCTCTATTAATCTAGTCATGAAGGTGATGGATCTGTCCGTGGCCACCATGTCAGAGATCAGAGGCTTTTATCCACATATCTCTGTATGCCTTAAAAATCCTGCCTAGTTCTCTTCCTCCTCAGTTCTGAAGTATTGTTTAAGGAAGTGTACCCCATTAACATGTGGTGATGTAAGTGTTGTTGTCATGATGAATTTGGTGCGAAAGCGCACGGTAGGTTTAAAAAGAACTGTTTAACAATGAAAATGAACTTAAAGCAGTTAATCGAATTTGTGATTTAATATTAATTGTGTATTAAAACAATTGTTTGTAAAAGCAGATAGAAGAGAAGTTACCTTGCTTTTTATCACTGTATTTCCATGCAAGTCCTTTAAGGAGACCGCTCACTGACAAAAAAGACATTACATAATGTAAACATTTTTTTTTAGGGTGAGGTATTTATACACAGATATCGTCTGTGTGCTGGAAGCATTCGGCTCTTCCCATCGAAAGCACTTAGCACGTGCGGCATAGGATGAACCGAACTCACTATTTCGAAATATTGTACAATATACATACATTTCCCTCGGTTACCGTTGTACACAAAAACGATACCCGAGTACATGTATTTAATAAATAAAAAGATTTATTCAATTCCGTGACAATACCACAACCACCACCACCCCACCCCCGCTTCAAAAGTGGTAACAATTCTTTTTAAACATCACGGAATGAGAAAATAAACAATTATTAAAACATTCAATTTTTAATACTGAATGAAACTGATCTGCAAATTACACCCTAATTGAAAAATCAGCACCCATATTTTCCGTTCCTCGAATCGTCTCGATTTGGAAACTATATGGTTGCAAAGACACCACCAAACTCATCAATCTTGCATTGGCAATCTTTACCTTGTTCAAGTATAAGAGCCGCTGATTGTTCGTTTGTAAGGTAAACTCTCTCCTGAAAAGGTACGTATGGACTTTTTTGATCCTCCATACTAAGGCTAGGCACTCCTTCTCAATCACTGAATAGTTTTGCTCCCTAGAGAGCAATATCCTACTTGCATAAGCAATATGCAATTTGATATTGCTCCTGTAGCAAAACAGCCCCAAGTTCCGTATCGGACATATCAGTCCTCAGCACAAAAGTATTGTTCAATTCTGGCAACTTTAAGATTGATATACTTTACTAGTTTCTGTTTTAAAGCATTAAATGCTTTTTCCTGGCACACACCCAGGGAATTTTGTTCGATTGCCCTTTCCTAGTCAAGTCTGTTAATGGGCTGGCAATAAACGCAAAAGTGAGGACAAATTTCCAGTAAAACTGAATCAAACATAGGAAAGATCTTACCTGTTTCTTAATTTCTGGTCTAGACGCATCTCTGATTGCTTCTGTTTTGTCCGGGTGAGGTTTCAACTGGCTTAGTCCACTTGCAAGATGCCCCAAACATTCTCGATTAAAATACTCTCTAAAACATTGGTGGGCCTAGCTGTACGATTGGCAGCGTTAAGTCTTATCAAACAGATCCCTTAATACCTTCTACGAACGCACGACGCACAGGCGTTGACTAAACCGAAAGGTATGACTTTAAATGGATAAAGACCTTTGGGAATTGCGAATGCAGTTAACTCGCAGGTACTATCAGCGATCGGTATCTGCCAATATCCATAAGTAAGGTCTAATTTGGAAATGTATTAGGACCTGTTAGCTTTGAAAATAGACTTTCTATGTCTGGCCTTGGTTCTGCGTCGAACACTGTGTTGTTTTTTTTTTCGTTTTTTTCGTTGATTGTCTCCCGCGCATTAAAGGGTATCGGATATCCTTTAATCCTCATTGGTACTAGGGTAATCAATTTCATTTCGTGTTGAATCAATCCAGTATGGCCTGGTTTGACTGTAAACACGTCTGGGTGTTGGTACAAAACCTCCAAGATCTGCATACGCTGACTGTCAGGTAAATCCGGGCATACATTGATCTGGTCTTTCCCTACGTCAATGGGGTATTCAAGGTGCTAAAGTCGAATTCCGATTCGTCACACGATCTATTATCTATCACCGCTATACATTCTACATTTAAGACCCATTTATGGGGCCTCAAGTGGCCGAGTGGTCTTAAGCGCTCTCCGTTACGGATCATTGCCATCACACCTCATATTCTTGCTCGTTCAGAAATTCCTCGAGGAAGATATCGGTAATGGTTTCCGTTACCTTTAATTTACGTAGAGGTTTGTAATCCTCCTTTGCCTGCGCTCTGGATTGCACTGCTTAGATGATCGGGAATCGGAAGTCGGACATGGTTGGGGATTTAGACACCTGTACATTGCCAATCGTAAGTTCATTGATCAGGTTGGCTATGCACAACGCTTCCACGGTTCCGGTAATCGCTTCGGTG
The DNA here is from genome assembly GCA_030141615.1 of Unio pictorum. Taxonomy (NCBI): domain Eukaryota; kingdom Metazoa; phylum Mollusca; class Bivalvia; order Unionida; family Unionidae; genus Unio; species Unio pictorum. The sequence continues at coordinate 932,155 of JARLTB010000165.1, read as the reverse complement.
GCATACTGGTTACAGCGTCCGCCACAGAAGTGGGAGGCCGTGGATTCTATCCCCGACCGAGTCATACCAAAGACTTACAAAAATGGTACTAACAGATGCCTCGCTTGGCGCTCAGCATTAACAGGTTAGTGTTAGGACTGGTCAGCCTGGTGTAAGGATAATGCGACTGGGTTGGACGTAATGCTACATTTTGCGGCATGTTGCCTCAGTGCTAGATATCACTATAAACTGTCACACTATAGACATCGTAGCGATATGACTAAATTGTTTTTATTTTATTTTTAAATACAATATAATTTATTTCGTTATAAATATACATCTGGTATTGGTTCCTTTATATTCAACAGGACGTTTAGCCGTGTGTTTATGTGTCTACATCGTTTAAAATATATTTAAAGTTAAGGTCTATGTATGGAGTCGTAACCATATAAGACTTTTAGTGCCTTAACGTACTCTTTAATTGGGGGAATCCAGGGTGACTGCCCCTCCAATTCCCAATTAACAGTATCTCCGTTTTATTGTGATTCATGGCAAAGGCTGAGCTCTACCAAAAATAAAATATTCCTTATTCAAGTGTTGAAACGAATCTCCATCACGAATAAAATTTGTACAATCATTCGCATGGAGATGGGTTTTAACTTCCCTCTACATGTTGAGAATCCTTATACCTTATACGTTATATTATTATTTGTTAAAATAGTTTTATTGAGCGCTTCAATCGCTAAGATGTATATAAGCATTGACAGAGGGCACTCCTGCTTCACTGATCTTTCTATAGGGATGCCTCCCGTCAATGCCCATTAACTACTACTCTAGATGAAATTCCATTACACATGGCTTGGATCCAGCTGATACAATTTTCGCCGAATCACATTTAATTAAAATTTAAAAAATAAAGCCATTGTCATGTTGTAAGAATTAACCAGATTTCAACATGTGTATGTTAGACCACAAGGCTATAATTTCGTGCGCGTCAAAATGTATGAAGGTCAATTCGGTAAACAAAAGGAATCCAGCCAGTTAATTGCCATAGCCATAAAACTAGTGACGCGCGCTTTATTTTTGCCAAAGCCAGCTACGTAACATTGTTCACAGGCAAGTGGTGGAATTCTTTGCTCGGAACAAAGAAGGGTCGTAAACGAGCCTGACAGACTGTTGGGAGGGGGGCAGTGTCTGATCATTATATCGGAATTGGGCAAGGCGTGGCCAAACATTAGAATCGCAAGTTTAAATATATTATCAATTGTTTATTCTGTGAATAACAAGGACCTTCAGTACAGGTCAGCGATTATTTGTTCGATTATTGTAAAATATTACTGCAAAGTAAGTGTACGTTGATTATTGCAGTATGTATACTTTAGTACATACAACTGCCATTTGTAGTTTGATTCATTCATAGTGTTTTTTTGTGTATGCTTTGCAGGAGTATCATGTGTAAAAATATATCAGCGCATGGATATGTGCATATCTGTGTACATTTGTAGAAATGCAATGTACAGAAATGCGTCTGATTATATGATATTGTTCTGTACAATAAGATTGAGAATATATATACCATGTATCAGTAAGAATGTGCATTTTGATGGACACGAATGTGTGACCAGAACCAGTAATGACTTATCTGATAATATTAATGTTTAGTGTGAGTTTAGGGACCAGAGGGAATTACCCCAGTGCAGTTGGTCAGAGTCTCTTAAGGATTTCCCAATAAATGAGCTGTCTCAACACATAGAGTAAATATGGTATACAGTGAATAATAGCCTTAAGACCTTCAACAGAGAAACTCTATTGATGCTATAAGAGACATAAAAGCAACATTCAAAGATATAAAAAATTAGTATCCAATGGTAATAATTATATATATATATATATATATATATATATATATATATATATATATATATATATATATATATATATATATATATAGTTGCAGCCATACATTTTAAACATGAAACTCATTTTAAAATATATATTTAAGAAAACGACATAGAGTCAAAAATGGTGAACAGATGACAATAATTTTTAGGTCAAATAAGAATGGAGTTGAATGAGTAATATAGGTACTAAAGTTAATACAAGTTTGCCTGTATGCAATATCAATCAAAAATATATTCATTCATGGAGTGAGTGTATACTGATAACACCATAAGCATGCCTGATTAAGTAAACTACATAATTTTGTTTCTACACACAACAGAGTATATGTTTAATTACTCAAGTAGCATGAAAGGTTGCAGTTTAAATCTTCCTGGGAAACCCTAATATTGATACAATACTATACCCCATAATTGGCTCACTTAATGACACGTGTGTTTGCAACCCTGCAGAAAAACTGAAATTGATAAATATGTATCGCTTACATGGGGGATATGTCTGGTATGGTTTCCAGGGGACCCAAAGGGTAATATATAAAGACAAAACAGACAGTTTTATAATGCTACAACCATATGAAAAATGAGATGCAAGTTTTCAACAATGGATAGGAGCTCTTATGTTCAGTACATGTGTGTAAGTGACATTGGTAGTCAGGTATTCTTTTGAGAGAAGCTGTATATACAAGGACTAGCAAGTCACCATTACCGAAAATACTAGCGTTAATATAATTATTTCTCACAATTATACAAGGGGCAAGGGTTGTGATGTTTTCAAAGTAGATTATTACTTGCAACATGCCAACAACAAAAATTTAAATATTTAAATAAAATAGAACTACCTGCAAAGATCTTAACACATTCTGATTGTGACCAGGAAGCTACAAAATATATTTTAATGAAATTTTGATGGTGGGCATTGCAATGTACTTAGATAATGTTAGAGCTACATTTCCCAAGGTAATAACAGTGAAAACCAAAAAATGACAATTTTACATGTGGATCATATTCATTATTTGTCAACCTAACTGAAGAGCAGGTAGTTATTTTTCATACATAGAAACCATAATATGGATTTGTGTCAATATAAAATTTGAAAATATCTAAAACACCTTTTTTTTTAAAAAGTGTTCATGTGGAATTTGAGGAATTTATTTACACACAAACTTCTAAAATTACATGAGGATTAAATCTGAACTTGTGATTTATTGTTCTGAACAAAATTGCCAAGCCTAAGCAATTTGAAAAAAAAAAATGTGATTCAATATTAGGAACACAGTGCTAGGGCTATGCAATTGTCCTTACAGTTGATTTATAATTATAAACACAGTGACAAGGCTATTCAGATTTCCTCACAAGAAATTATTCTGTAAAGAAGAGCAGTGAATTAATTTATTAAGCAAGTGTTTAAGCATTAGTTTATGACATCAGTTAATAACAGTGTTTTAATTGTAATCACAGAAACTTTATTAATCTGTTATGTAACATCATCCATTAATATCATTAATATTTGCAAAACCAGGGTTAAAGACCACATAAGTATTATTGTCTGATTTATATTAAAGTTGCAAGCATCAAAACAGCTTCTGAATAATCCTATTTTATTCCCAAACACAGAACTGTATGCATTACTAGCCAAGTCCCACAAAAAGCTCAGCATCCCCATCCCCAAGATGAAATGTGAGCTATTTAAAAATGCATATATCATTTTCTTAACATAGCAGCCAATGGTGTGCTGAAAGACAGGAGCATGAAGCTTGCCATAATTATTCCTATGATGTTGCCAAGAAATATTAGCTGGAAATTGGGTGAAGGTTCATGAAGGTCAAAGGTTAAATTATTTGCTTATTCTTCTAATCCTAGAATACAGAAGAAAGCAAACTTGGTTTGTCATCATTTATTTCTTAATTTCATTACAAATAAATGGAAAAGAGCATTTTCAATATATATTTCATTCACTTAATGTAACAGTTTTAAACTTAAGTTTACTTCACTCCTGTGATTTAAGACTTCTAATTTCATCATAATTAAGGTCATTGCACACAATAATGACACTTTGCATATTGTGTAAGCAAGAGCAAAATAACCATAATTAGCTTATTTTCATGCATAAGATCAATGTTAATGTACCATTTTGTTGCGAATTTCATACATGATAATATAACAATAAGAAAAATAATTGCACACATTTTTATTTTTATTTTAAGGTGGTGCCTTACAGTTTCATATTTTGCATAGGGTCTGATCTGCAAAGAAAAAGAATTTTCCTCAGCTTTCCTTGCTAGTTAAACTGACCATTTAAAAACAGACCTTCTTCTTTATCTTAGGTATTGTTAAAAGAACCTTTAATTCCCAATGTTTTGAAGATGATTGATGGGTGTAATATGGGTTTTAGGATATATTTCAAGATGATTGATGGGTTTAATATGGGTTTTATGATATACCTGAAGATGATTGATGGGTGTAATATGGGTTATAGGATATACTTGAAGATGATTGATGGGTGTAATATGGGTTTTAGGATATACTTGAAGATGATTGATGGGTGTAATATGGGTTTTAGGATATACTTGAAAATGATTGATGGGTGTAATATGGGTTTTAGGATATACTTGACGATGATTGATGGGTGTAATATGGGTTTTAGGATATACTTGAAAATGATTGATGGGTTTAATATGGGTTTTAGGATATACTTGAAGATGATTGATGGGTTTAATATGGGTTTTATGATATACCTGAAGATGATTGATGGGTGTAATATGGGTGTTTTAGGATATACTTGAAGATGATTGATGGGTGTAATATGGGTTTTAGGATATACTTGAAGATGATTGATGGGTGTAATATGGGTTTTAGGATATACTTGAAGATGATTGATGGGTGTAATATGGGTTTTAGGATATACTTGAAAATGATTGATGGGTGTAATATGGGTTTTAGGATATACTTGAAGATGATTGATGGGTGTAATATGGGTTATAGGATATACTTGAAGATGATTGATGGGTGCAATATGGGTTTTAGGATATACTTGAAGATGATTGATGGGTGTAATATGGGTTTTAGGATATACAGCCTGTTATTACTTTAGATGTGTATCTCAAAACACTGCTAGCTCTGCTTGGTCAGTTTTCACTTTTTGGACTTTCTTATAAATTGTAAAAAGAAGAATTGATAACCTTTTTTCACATTTAAATATCTGGTAATTCATTCAATGCATTTTCAGGAACAGCTATTGTCTACTCTAGCAAAATTTATTTTCCTCATTGGAATAACTGCTAAAGGTACTGTACTTAAGACTAATTCAGGCTGATTTTCTAAGTACATGCGAGCAGTCATATTGCTTACTTGTGCTAAGATAACATACAATTTCAAACAAAAAGTTTAGTATCCATAGAAATTTATATAGTACATGAAAGTAACATAGAGGTATGTCAAGATTCTATGCATTGTGCATGTTGCAAATACAAACAACTTCACCCTACACCTGTCACTCTCTCAGTTCAGAATATCAGTAGAGTGCATTCCTTTCCTCTCAACATCTAAGTTCAAGAAGAGAGGTAACTCTTAAAAAATACTTTCTTTCAGAAATACATGTGGTTGGCCAAAAAGCATTATATATTATGTATACTAGTCAACAAGGGAGATAAAGATAAGAATTATGAATCATCATACAACCATATCATTTCTCTAAACACAAAGTTGTCAATACAAATGAAAATAATTATCAAAGAAGTTAAATAATTATCGACCAAATTCACATAAAAACCTATGTCAAGTCACACAGGCAAATACACAGAAATACAATAATGGTATCATGACAGGTTATTTGTTTCTGTATATATTTCCTACAAAGTAAACTTTAAAAAATCATTTCTTTTTATTTGAGTTTCATTATGTCTTTTCAAGATATTAATGTTCTGTTATTTATGCACATGTACACTAAATGAGGTGTTCACACTGTATAAAAGATGAAACACAATGCCAGAATATTAGGATGATTCTCCTGCTTCTCCTGCTTCTCCAACTTCACTTGTATCTGACCTTTCATGTAACAAAACATATTCACGACTGCTGTACCCAAATTTGATCACATCCCTTTCAAAAAGCTCCACATAACGACGTGGTTCTATCTTCTCATTATTCACATATGTTCCATTGGATGAGTCTAAGTCAATTACATATGGAGCTACTCGTTTTCCAACAGTGCCATCCTCACGTTTTAAGTCAACCATTCTGTATTGAAGCACTGCGTGTTGTTTAGAGCATGAAGGATGGTCCACAGGAATGTCAGCAACCAGTCTATCTCGGCCTATTAAATATGCACTCTGTCTGTGAACATGCAGCACTTGCAAAGCGTCATCATTTTTGAATGGATAGAGCCTCCATCTCTTTTTTGGTTTTCGTGCTTCTGGAGGTTCATTGTATTTTATAACAACACCTCTGAACGTGTTTGTGTCCTCAGTCAGCTTTCCTGAGAGCTGAAAATTGGGTTTTTCCACTGGCTTATTTTCACCTTGTGAGCCATCAGTCCTTTCAGTTCCACCAATGTTCATTTGGTGTCTATCAGGACCTAATGGATCACCTTTCCGATGTCGCCGAGCTTCAATACGCTTTGCATCATTTTGGCGTCTTTCTCGATTTTGAGACTTATAATCATCTTGTGGTTCCTGTTTTATTATCCTATGTGGATCATAATCTCGGTGTCGTCCATCATGGTCACGATCCCTATCTTCTCTATACCTCTGGTCTCGATCAGAAACTCGAAGATTAATGTCTCTGGCATTGTGCCCATAATGCTTTGATTTACCATCTTTCGATCTGCCTGGATCTGGTTTCATCTTCCTCACAGGCTCTGGACTAGAACTACTTGAACCAGTCTGCTCTTGTTTTATATACCCTCTGGCATCCTGAAAGTAAATTTTACAATAAGATGATCACAAAAAATAATCCAGATTTTCAAGGAATGAAACAAATTCTTTTGTTATATAAAAATTCGTCAGATGGACAATACATCAAACTGTAAACCAAATGTCCCAAGGTGGGTGATAAATACATAGACACTTTCTTAATTTCACTGAACAACTGTACAACACCCTCTATGCTGTTTAATGTACATTTACAATAAATGTATGTACATGAACATGCACAAGGAAAACGACCTGAGCTTCTGACAAATCAATATGAAAGCAAAAATGTAACACGTCAGTGAAATATACAATATCGCTGATTTAAAGTTTTTATATTTTATATTGGATAGTATGCAAAGAACCTGCCAAAAACTTGACATGGTCATCAGCTAAAAATGCAACAACTTATCCTACGCCTGTAAATTAAGTCAAGATTCATGATAACAAGTTTTAAAGTATATACTATGAACCCCTAAGTGCATCATGGTGCTATTTGCACATTTTGGTCAATTTTACCATTTTATTATAAAACACTTAAAATACAGGTACAGTAAAACCTGTCTTGAGAGACCAGAATCTCCATGCAGATTTATTCATTATATAGTGTTATGACCTGTTATGAGAGACCACCTGTCTTGAGAGACCATTATTTTTTGTCAGAAGGGGTGGTCTTTCAAGACAAGTTCTACTGTACTTACTGTAGACAAAAGAGTGACACTATGTTAGAACCAACATCTACATCAAATCATCAATGTCATAACTGCATAAAGTTTGAAAACTATATGCATAAATGTGATACTGTGCATTGTTTGCATGCATCATCTGATACCGCTCTGGTGGCCTAGTTGTTAGAGCATCCACCTCAGATTTGGGAAGTTGTGGGTTCGATTCCCTGCAGAGTCATACCAAAGACTTATAAATAAAAATGGTACAAACAGCTGCCTTGCCTGGCACTCAGCATTAAGAAGTCAGTGTTAGTACTGGTTGGCCTTGTGTAAGGATAATGTGACTGGGTGGGACATCATGCTAAATGTCCGCTGCATGATGCCCCTGTGATAGACATCACTATAAACTGCTGCATCGCAGACATCGTAGTAATATGACTTGATTTTTTTTAAAGCTATGCTAGAAATCCAAATCACATGCACTCACAAGATGGTGAGTGGTCTGACTGGTCAGACATAAATGCATTCATTTATGATATTGAAAATGAAAATGAGGAATCATGTTCTAAAAATAATTTTAACAATCTCACTGATGATAAGGGACATAGTGAGGATGACAGTGTTTCAGAGAAGGAAAAGGCCAGTCTAACACACCAACCATAACATATTGTGTCACAAAAAAAACACAATTTGGACACACAAAGCCCCCAATATGGCCGTGTTTAAAAATAACATGATTGCAGGAATCTTAGCCCAAAGGTTTTTGCAAAGAATAATTTCAAAAAAATTACTTCTTGACCACCATGTTATAGGCATGTAATTTTTAGTATGTGTATGACTATTAATCAGTCCTGCTCAAAAGCTCAACTAAACCTATCCTTGAGTCATACAGGTCATATAATGCAATTAAAATTTATGGCAGTCAGATTCAAACAACCACATTTCAGAGTACTTATCTGAATGAAAATAACTAGGGTATTGCGTTGTCAAATTCTCCTTTGGATGAGTCCATCTATCTAAAAGCAGCATATGTAAAGTACAAAAGTTGAACAACCCAATTTATCTTTAGTCAAGTACATCAAGGACACATGCAGAAGGACATATTTTATTACATATCCCTGCCCTGTACAGAATAAGAATGTTGAGGCCAGCTTTAATATAGTTTATGATCAGCGTCATGTTTCTCTGAAGTTGCATATCTACTCCGCAGTTAAGAAGCAAAATATGACTATTTCAGTTGTCAGAATAAAGTTAAAGTGCGATTCATGTCTGAATAATGCTATCAGCATAGCCCGGCAAAATAGATATAAAAACTCCAGGCTGACAGAGTTAAAATGGAAGCATCACCGGCATGTAGCTTTTCTGACAAGCTAAACTTCAACATTTTCTTTATTTATATTCTTTATCCTAATCTTCTTAAAATACTAAATATTAATTGTCCCATGCTTTTGAGGATGAATTAAGCCATAAATAACTTGACTGCAAGACAACAAAAAGCAGATATTCGTGTTTGTATAGTTGATATGTGTTGATAGTGTTAACATCCACTGTATTAAACAGGCATTTATTACTGCTGTATTACCAGAAAGACCTCCATTAAACTGTACAGTGTCGCTCACAACAAAGTGTTTATATAATCAAATCAATTCAGGCATTATGATTGTGGTCAGAAATTACAGTTGGCTGCTCAAAGCAGATGCCACTCAAAACAGCTTTAACTGTACAGTGACTGTGATTATTTTTGTCTTTAAATTATTCTGAAACCAGACCTTGGAAACTGGTCCTTTTGTACAAACCTGTTATGAGAGACTGGTTTTTTGGGGGACAGAAGGGGCAGTCTCTCATAACAGATTTTACTATGCTATCATCCTTTTGTCTTTGGCAGTAGTTTTATTAGCTCTTTTGTAAGATATAGAATCAAATCATAGCCTCAACATCATAGCTAAAGGATCACCAGCCTTGAAAAGATGACTCCAATTATGTAATTAAAACATATCAGGGTCCATAACTTAAGCTGTGAATTAAATACTGTCCAAAACCTAGCATGGAAGAAAAGGACAGTAAAGTCAATCCATTCAGCTAGTCGGAATGTGATGATAGCCAGGAACGCCTAAATAAGATTAGGCTGAATATTTTTTCTTAAACAAAAGAATTAAAAAAATATATACTAATATTGAACAAAGTGTTTTGTCTTAGTTTTGTTCAAGATTTTTATCTTCCTTTTAACATAACTTGAAAACTGTTGTGTCTGCTTGTATCAGAATTTGACCCCATTAGGAAAAAGGCATCAGTACAAGTAAAGTCAGACTAAAGCAATATGGCCCAAATTTATGAAAACGTGTTGATATGGGATGGCAAGTTATGAGATAAGATATTCGTGAAACTGATATCTCAGTTCTCCATCAGTCATCCGGGGAACACACTATACGCTGCCATTATTTAGGCAGCAAGCCATTAACCTAAACATAAATACCTGGGGGACATATTACAATAAAGGACTATGTGTGCTAGTACTAATATTAGTACCCCTACTTCTTGGACAGGGTACTAACATTAGCCTATGTGTATTAACGGAGCAACAAATACGTTATTTAGTCAGTAATATGTAGCACCAAAACAAAAATAATGTGATCTTTCATTGTGGGACTAATCAATACTGTAGTCCTACATGTAAAACCTCAACACTGATATGTTGTTTTGGGTGTCTGGGTCTTACTGCCTAACTAACAGCACAGCATGGTTTCATGTTAACTAACAAGGTAACAAAAGTAAACTTTTTTGGGAATATCTCACACAACTGGCAACCAATAATGATGCTTTTCAACAAAGTAAAGTCATAATGTTTAGGTAATACTTTGTTTACTCTGATGTCTTTTCTCTAATAAATTCAAATTATCACAAAAGAAATGGACCTGTTTTCAAGTTTTGTTTCTTTAATGAAACAACTGAAAAATATATATGCCTATTGGAACTGTAAGCATTCAAGAATTCAATCCCCCACATGAACCCACTCCGGCATATCTTGGCTATCGTCACATTTAAATAAATTCAACTATATGTCAACAGAACATGATAATGCTTGCTAGTGTCAGATTTTGATTCCAACAGGATCAAGACAGCACAGTATGTATATGTATGTATATTCACATTTAAATAAATTCAACTATATGTCAACAGAACATTTTAATGCTTGCTAGTGTCAGATTTTGATTCCAACAGGATCAAGACAGCACAGTATGTATATTCATTACATATCAATTTGTGGATGAATTTTGATATGCACTGCTAAATGTGTGATATATGCCTGAAACTAAGAATACTCGTTCTGATGTCAGTCGATCTGATCTAGTTTTACAAGATTATTATTTGGGAAGTAAGATATCACTAAAACATAAACATGTGATGTCTTACATTGTAGGACTAACAAAATTATAAATAAATATTGGTGATATTTCTTTTAGAAAACTGAATATGTATCTTAGTTGAATCAAGATATAACATTTCTCGCTTGCGTTCCTGGTATATACTTGTTTTTATAAACATTGATTTCTTATGTCGATTCTTATTTGAGGCTTTTAATGTTTCGGAACGCTGACTCGACCCATGTTGGTATGTGAGAAAGCTTGCCAGTAGCTTCTCGTTGATTCTTTTTCCACCATTAATACTGGCCGTAATGTATAGCTTATCGTGTGCTGAAAAATGGCGTTGAACACCACAAAAACTAAAAAGCAATATCCTTTTAAACGGACAAACAGTTTGAAAATAGGCTATAAGCAAAAATGGCTAATAAACAAACCGAATGTTCAGGACTTTCCGATCGTCTGTGTGGTTTATGTTTCTTTCTTTTAACATCCTCATCACTATCGCTACTACTAGTACGATGTCTGTGCTTAGGTTTTACCATCCTAAAGTATTATGTGCGAAATAGTCACGATCGTACGTACATACGTAGCGTATACTAACAATAAACTTGTGATTTGTCAATTGGAGCATCTCGCATCTTATCTTAACCGATCTATGGCGAAATTACCCGAACACATTCGGGTGTTTTCGGTTTCAATAATAACTACTCCCGAACAATTTTGAAACTTTGTTTAAATTAAGATATCGTAAAGACGGTCGGACAGTGAAGATCTGGTTTTATTCATATTGCAGTGATTCGTATTCACAAATGACGAGACCATGTATTACATATAATATATTAAAAATATTAAATGTTCTGATTTGTGAGAAGAAAAAAAACATAATTTTGTGAATCAGTGCTGAATTAGGTGTACAGAGCTTTGTTTTTTTTTTAAAACTTTTTGCAAGCTGTGATTTTTTAATAATAGGAAAATGTTCTGCAAAGAGCCCACAGGTACTTAATTATGGGTCAATTAATGTATACACTCACCATATAACATGTTATATGGTGAGTGTATACATTAATTGACCCAGAATCAATCCTCCAAGTGATAGCCTATTTCATCTCGTGATTCTCAGTGTGAGTTCGATTTTCCACCCGGCCTTTGGTTGTACTCATCTATTTATTCGATCCACTCACTCCTCCTGGATTTCACCCCTTCCGACTTCTCTCCTTCCTCCTATTTCCTTCCGTTTCTCTATCGAGACTATTGGGACCACTTTCACTGGTCTGTCCCCCGAAGCTTCCTCTCCTGAATTCCCGCTTTCCTTCTCTTCCTTCCGTCTCTATCGGAGATACTGGGACCACTATCCTATTCTGTCCCTCGAAGCTTCCTTTTATAAGCTACACTTAGAATTCTGTTCCTAAGGTTTTCCCACCAATTAACGTATGGCTGACCGGAGTTCCTATTCACGGGTAAGTTCTCTGTAACGAACTATAGCAACTAAAGCTTGCTGGCAGGTTTAAAGATATTATACTTTAAAATAAATCAGGGTCCCATCCCTATCTCGATTCTAGGGCCCTATCCACTCGACTAATTCAATCTGGCGGTCAGTCAGCGTATCCAGAAGATAAGGCATGCCCACTCCTTCTGGCAGCTTCTTTGATGTACAAAACATCCTTCCAGCCCAAGGTGCTAATTACACTTCTGACGGCCTTGGTCGGCATCCTATCCTAGCTATGGCAAACTTACGTAAGGGATGGTGTTAGCCTGCGGTCATGTTTAACAATAAACAGTGGCTTGTCCGACTTACTTGATTACACATGGTTCTAATTTAATTTTGGGTCGGGCAAAATGCCACAATAACCAACAGCATTTTTGGATCTACATGAGTTTGAAACTAGTGTTTACAATTCTCCAATAAAAAGTCAGGTGCTAATTTCAGTTATAAGTGTTCCAAACTCGTCTGTTAAAGGACTGAATTTAACATGGCTACAACAAGATTCATACCTGGTTCTAGTTGGTAAAAATATTCGGGTTTCTTAGGTCTTATGCCTCATTTTGCCTTACAAGTGTCTAATTTCATCATCACAGAATTTCTCAAAAGAATTTTTGGAAAACCTTGAAAATATGTTTAAAGAAATTTTTTTAAAACTGGTTATAAATATTTAGTTTTAAAGGACAAAAAAAGCTGGCAAGAAGGATTTACTTCACTAACAAATACAAGTGTCTAAACAGATATCATCACCTACTCAAATGAGTCAGGCATTTAATTAGTTAAATACCAGGGATGATGCCATATCAGAATTATCAATTTCATTATTACAACAATGTCTCTATTATTTCAGTTACAGCGAGAATAAGCTTTAAAAAAATTTAATACTTAAATCCAACTTTAATTCTCAACCAATCTCACACACACACACACACACACACACACACACACACACACACATCGTTATGTTTACCCATTTTAATTCTCATTTTTCCATATCTGTAGTGAGTTCATCAATTCTACACATTTGTGCAAACCTGAGTCAGCACAGAAAAACTCTTGTGTAACAATTTGGAGAGGTAGGTATAACAGTACCAGTTTCATTGTGATATCACTTCATGTCTGTGATCAAAAGATTTTTGCTTTGAATACCATCTCTTAATGTACTTTCTTCATTCTATCTCACCCATTGCATCAGTGTAGGTCTCTGCACATACAAAAGCATACACATATGTACAGTCACGCTGCATTCTCAGCCATTCAGTCTTCCTAGGTCCTAGGTAACTGATTTTAGTTTGCCACTTGTAACTTTTGTACATCCTGTACATTGTACTGGACCAACATCTGCATTTAGCATATGAATACACTTATATTCAGAATCACAAAACTTGGTAAGAGGATGCGTTCTGAGGAGTACCTACATTTCAAATTTTACCAACCTAGATTAAATGTTTGCGTTTAGCTCATGACCAGTTGTATTTTTCCAACTGTGTTCGTAATCTTGAATCATGAAATTTGGTGTGAAGCCTCTTGATGTGCACTACATGCTCATACTAAAGTAGGTCATTATGGATCATTTATTATAGCTTCACTGACTTTAGTTACATTTTTTGTTCTCATTGTATTTTTAGAATCCACTGTTCATGCTCAAATCATGAATCTTAATAACGTGCATCTAATACCATGGTCCTACACACAAAAAATGCAGGTCCCTGGCCTTGATTATTCATTTGCAGTTAGCTCATGGTTACATGAAAGTTTTGCTATATGCAAATTAACCTATCCAAGAGTCACGAAACTTGATGAGGGGATACATCTAATGCTTCCATATTAAAAATTAGGTCTGTAAGACCTACATATCATTCTTCAGTAACTTTGTTGAAATTTTATATTTGAAGTTCAGTTATCAAATGCTCTTGCTATTAAAGTCATCAAACTTGATAATGGATCCATACTGTCAGTATTACACGTCAAAGAATGTCACTATATTTTTTGCTTTACTCGCATTGGTAAGGTATTTATGTTTAGCTCATGGCCATATAGACTTCTGCATGCTATATAAATGTACATCTAAACATATACAGAAGACCGTTTTGACCAGTTAAGTTCCAAGTAGGGATAAATGTTTATTATAAATCGATACATTTATACCCAAGAAAGAGCTCAAAGTTTGCTATCATTTCCTGGAAGTCGGAAAACAATCCTACTGTGCTGCTTTGTGTCTTCTTTCTGTTTTAGTGGTGCATGTCCTTATATAGATGGCCACTCATACATGAAAGTGCTCATAAGCCTTTTGAATATTTTGTACAACATTACAAGATTTTCAAATACAATTACCTGCACAAACAGTGAAATGTCATTATGATCATATCTCATACTATTGTATGAGATTAAGTGATTAGAAGCACTGAGCTGTGTGTATTTTTCACTGTCATGGCATTATGTTCCCACAGCATGGTCATTTCAGATTGACCAATTAATTGCAATACCTACCATTCCATGCTTTGTTTATCAGAATACTTGTACAATCAGTCTTGTCTGTAAACAGTCTGAATTCAAATTGTTTGGGTTTTGTTGTTTCATGAACATAAATTGTCAGGATTTTAGATGTTCATCTACATCACCACCTGACCAGGTGTATGGGGCATTATGTTAAGATTTTGTTGCTTCCTGAGCTTTACTCATGTTCATTCACTTAAACACAACATATTTGCACACACAATCACACAGACTGAAATATTGTACAACAGAACCACTCATTTAGAAACCAGAGTATTACCTTGCCTGTTGTTTTTTTTTTTATGCACAAGAAAATAAAATTACTTTTTTCTCAGACATTATAGTAGTGTGGGGACATAGTTACTCAATATTCTTTATATGCCCCTCTCAAGTACATAATGCAATTTGTATCTGGCTGACTTGTCTGAAATTCCATCAACAATATTTTTGTTTTGTTTTCCTGAGCACAACTCTGAAAGCCATGCAAGATATTTTAACCAAACTTGGAACATGTTAATTAAATTGCCATGAGGTGTCATTTGATAATAGAATTTTCTGTTTTTAATATTTATATTACCATGGAAACAAAGTGCTGCAGAAGTAATATGTAAATTGAGAGTGGTACACTAGAGAACATTCTATAACAAGCAGTATATAAATTGAGACTGACTGAGCATAGAGTAATTTCCATGAGAGTTTTGATATGTATGTAAGTCTAGAATGAAGTGTATCTCATCTATTGTGATCTTTGCTGGACACAGTTGGAATGTGTTCATCTGAGTCATCTTAATGTTTTTAAGACATTTGATTGATTTCAAGAGAATTGGTAAAATTCAATACCACTACCTTATAACAATATTGACAAAAAATGACACAGGATTATTACAACTCAAAGTTAGAACAAATTTCAGATCAGTTCCAGTAGTGTAGTATTGTGCCTTACATTTTGGAATTTAAATCAGTGTCCATGAATTCAAGAATTATTATTGGATTACACATTCTGTTAGACAGGTTTACATGCATCTTTAAGTTCTTAAGCTTGAATAACAATGTTATGGAGGCATTCTTGTTAATCTTAATTGTAGGTAGAATTTATTATTGTCCTTGATACAAGGACGTTTACTATCTGGGGCAGCAAAGTTTGATGGCTGCAAAGTTGATATAATAATGAAATTATCTGGACTCTTAGATGCACTGGTGGAGCAAAGTGAAGTTTGTTTCATGGCACTAAATCTTTTGATAATTTCAGTTACTACTATTTTATATATTGGTGTGTAGATTCATTTTAGGACTGTTCAACTGAAACATATTTAAAATCCAGGGAAAGAATTTTTTTGGTAATAAAAGGCTGGGTACTACACTGATAAAGGTCATAATAAAAAGCTGGGTACTACACTGATAAAGGTCATAATAAAAAGCTGGGTACTACACTGATAAAGGTCATAATAAAAAGCCGGGTACTACACTGATAAAATTCATATGAAAATTTGTACCTCAGTGGGTAAAAACTCCACATTGAAAATGCCTTCCACAGTTTAATTGCTAAAAATATGACTCGTGTGATTTCTTTGACCTGTGTGTGTTTGGAAATAAAAGGTAATCATCCCTAACAATTAACTACCAGGAGATTTTTGTTCAAAGCATGGTTGGTGTTTAGGAAAATGTATGAAACACAGGTGACATTTATGATATGTTGTTTTTGTAATAATTACAGTACCGGTAGATGTGATGTATACTGCTATGCAAAAAGTTAAAAGGACAAAAATAAATGTCCTTAAATCATTCTCAAATGTTGGATTCTCAGACATTTTGATGCATGTCATCAAGTTAATAGTGACTACATGATATTCTTAGATAAATTAATAAAATAAGTGTTCACGAATCTTTAAGTTTTGAGTACAAATAAATCATTAAAAACAATCTTGATTTACTTCTCTCTCTCTCTCTCTCTCTCTCTCTCTCTCTCTCTCTCTCAAAAATAAAAATATTTAAAAAATCATTTGTTTTTAACCAATCCCTTTATCTGTCTATACATGTATATATATATACCTGGCTGCTTTTTGCTTCTCCATCTATATATATATGCATTCTAATTAGCTCTTTGTATTATATATATATATATATATATATATATATATATATATATATATATATATATATATATATATATATACTTTTAGCTAACTTCAACTATTGGCATATGGTTGTAAGGTACCAGCAGAGATACAAAGAAAAGAAACGTTTCATTAAGTGATCTCCTTAAAATTTACAATATTTTAACTTATTGTTTTATTCCTTTTGGGATATTTTGTTTGTGGCAAGCTCATATGTTTCAAGGGCAAGTTCAATTTTCCCATTGCTGACTTATAAAAAATTTAAATCATTATTTCTCAAATGGATAATGTTATCTTTTTCCCGAATTCATATTTGATCAATAAATTTTAATAATAATAGTACAAATATTGGTAGCACAGGTGCTCGACGCGAGCTTGATGTGAAGAAAAAAAATAATAATCTAAAGAAAAAAAAAACACACAGAGTGAGAAAAATACCTTAGAATACCCCCATGACCCATTCAGACATATGACCCCCTCTATATTACTATATAAAATTATTATTTTTTTTCTTCACATCAAGCTCGCGTCGAGCACCTGTGATTGGTAGTATATGTATTTGTAGCGACAAATAGTTCGAGAAGGAGGGGCCCCGAGTGGCCGAGTGGTCTAAAGCGCTGTCCGTTATGGACCACTGACATCTCACCTCTGTCTGCGTGTGTTTGAGTCTAAGATTCGGCAAATGTAGTTATGTGAGAAAGCTTGCAAGTAGCTTCTTGTGGGTCGGTGGTTCTTTCCGGGCTTTGTTCGGTTTCTTCCTCCACCATTAATACTGGCTGCCATGTATAGCCTAAATTGTGCTGAAAAATGGCGTTAAACCATTAAAAAAAAAAAAAAAAAAGTTCCAGAAGGAAATATTCCCATGATTGCACTCAATAAGTAATGAGAATAATGTGCAAGAATTTCATAGACTTGTTTGGATCAATCAGAATTACGTAAGAGATACTTTTACAAGTTGTTATGTGATGTTTTATGTGCCAGTGACTTCATTGGTAAGTATGAGCTGCAGATTGGACTACTTTAAAATGAAAAGAGAGGGTAGTTAAAAATGGAAAAAAATAATTTAAAAAAAAAAAAAAAGCATTTGACCCCGACGTGATTCGAACACGCAACCTTCTGATCTGGAGTCAGACGCGCTACCGTTGCGCCACGAGGTCTTGTATATTGTTTTACGAAGCTAGTTTCTATAACTAAAGCTTTCATATCCTGTATTTGTACTTTTTAAAATTTTAATTACAGAGGAATTTATATTTAATAGAATAAAATATATTTATACAAAAAAGTGTCTCTTATTCAAAAGCTTGATAGTTATCAAGACCGACGTTTGCACAACATCGGATTTCGTATTTGTTTGCTAACTTTACCTCTTCAAAAGACCCGTATGTTGGATTCAGCTTGTATACTACTTGCGTCTTTAAATGCAACTTTAATAAGATGGAAACACTTCTTGAGCAACAGAGACGCTATCATGAGGAGAGGGAGAGGTTGATGGATACCATGAAGAAGGAAAGATTGCATCCCGTAAAAACGGTAAGTATACAGAAAGTGATAGGTATAACAATGATCGCATGTAACGTGTTTTCGTTATATAACGTTACACGTGAAAACACTGTAGTCCGAGTTCCTCTGACCCTTGCCACCCTTTCTTTTGGTTGATATTTGACATTTATGTTGGGCTGTAAGTTCAGAGTCCCAGCCTATTGAAAAGTTGGAATTCGCCGACACCATTTGGTGCCGGGATAGGGTAGCTGTAGTCCTACATGTAAGGCATAGCACATGTTGATTTTGTTTAAGTGCTATGTCTTACGTTCCGAATAACGGCCTTGTGTAGTCTGTTCCGATGTCGTCGAGATCGGAACGAGTAGTGAAAGTTTCAGGAATATCGCACATACTTGGCAACTTATATCGACACTCTTCTACTAATTTATATTTAATTAATATACTTACTGTGCTGTTTTTATCCTGGTGGAATCAACATCTGACATTTGCAAACGGACGCATTTTCTTGTTCAGTTGACATACATTTGAATTTGTTGAAATGTGACAGTAGTCGAGATATGCCGAAGTATGTTCGAGTAGGTTCCAATCAGAAAATGTTTCTTAAACGAAACGAAATGTTGCTTGCTGATCATATACTTGATACTTTGATACTTTCATTTCGTTAAAATAAAACGGCCTTGTTGAAACCTACTTCGACATTCCTCAGCCACCATCGCATTGCAACCAATTGAAATGTGTGTCAGAGAACATAAAAATGTGTTCATTTGCTAGTGTCAGATTTTGAGTCGATTACAATCAAGACAAGAAAGTAAGTATATCAATAACTCTTAAATATGTGGATGAATGTTGATATTTATTCCCAAGAATGTGATAATCATGAAAATTTCACCTCTTATTCTCCAGTCAGTAGAGTTCAAAACACACTACACAGTGCTGTTTTTTAGGCAGTAAGACCCTGATGCCCAAAACATAAATATCAGTGTCAGGTCTTACATGTAGGACTAAGGGTAGCTGCTAAGTAGCCGGCCTAGCAAATTTGAATGACCTTTCATCAAGATATTCCTGCATGAAGTTAATAGAAATTGCGAGCATAGCATTTGTTAGATCTTTAATCTGCTGACAGGCAAGATGAAAGTACATCTTTGCTGAAATTTGACCTGGATCAAGCCATTTGCATTCAGAGTCACATGACTACAAATCTTGCAACCTACATGTCAGTGACATTAGAGGCCATATAGTTACGTGATATCAACAATAAACAAATCGCTAAAGTTGTTGTACATGGAATTTGAACATAATATATAAAAGTCACATAATGCTTGTAAAAAATGTAATGCACACTTAATTCTCAACATATTTATTCTGAGAACATTGAAGGGGCCCAGAGTGGCCGAGTGGTCTAAAGCGCTCTCCCTTAACAGATCACTGCCATCTTATCTCTGTCTGCGTGGGTTCGAGTGTAAGATTCAGCTAATGTAGTTATGTGAAAAATCTTGCCACTAGTTTCTCGTGGGTCGGTGGTTCAATCTGGGGGTTTTCCCGGGTTCTTCCTCCACCAATGATACTGGCTGCCATGTATAGCCTATCGTGTGCTGAAAAATGGCATTAAACCCTACAACAACAACAACAACAACTGAGAACATCGAACAGATACCTGTTGGTATCACATGAGAGTTAAGAAAACCATTTTCAAGAGAACAGAGTATGTGTCAATGATGTTTTTTGTTTGTCGCATGTACCACATTGACACATGCTCTCTGTGTGGTGAATTAGGTTTTCGTCATATTGTTACAGATTTTTGGTCATTGTTTTCACAATAAATATTTTGAAAAGTTTGTTTTTCATTGTTCTATAAAAATTACATGTCATTCATTTATAAGTTTGATTTGTTTTCCTACAGCAACACTAGAAATAGTTTATTGTTGATATCACATGACTGTATGACCAATGCTGTCATTGACATGTAGGTTGTGAGAGTTGCATAGTTATGTGACTATAAATGCAAACCAGATCCAGGTCAAATTTCAGCAATGAAGGACTTCTGTCTCAAGTCAGTGGGTTAAAGACATACAAATGCTATGATAGCAAGTTCTGAGAAAATAAATCATTCATATCGATTTCATGCAGGTATATCTTGAGGAAAGGTCGTTCAAGTTTGCTGGCCCGGCTAGCTGGTAGCTACCAAATGGTGTCAGCAAATTCCAACTTTTTTATAGGGAATTGACTCTGACCCTACACCCCAACATAAATGTTCAAACATCAAAAATGGGAAGACATGTATGAGAGGAAACTCTGACAGAAGACACTGCTGCGATGTTATCTACATCTAAATAATATGCTGATATGGTCAGGCTTGACTGTTAAACAACAGATGTTGCTTTGTCAGGATACTTGCAAATATGGTTGTGACATTTCAGGTGTGATAACAAAGTGAAAGATCATCAAGCTACATTTTCTTCCCATCCTACTGAGACCAATCCATCTCACAGGGGCTTGTATTACTGCTTATAGTTTACCTGTCATACATGTGCTATATAATAACTACAAGTTAGGATACTATTCTCCATTTTCACATGAAAATTTTAAGAATAGACGCTGATATTTCAGGCTACTGTTCACATAGCCTAATAAATTTGATAATATGAGCCCCTGTGGTTCAGCTACGATTTCGGTGAAGAGATAAGTATACCTCAGCTGGCATAGACCTGCTATAAAACTTTGTAAAACGCCTTACTGCCTAAAGAAACACAAAACCTGTATTGGTATTGATGGGTAGATGTTATATTTAGCCAAGTTTAGATCCTTCCAGGTTTTGTAGGGAGCCTAAAAAAGTCTTAAGATTTTTTTTTAACCTACAAAGAACCTTTAAAAAAGCCTAAATTTTGATAAGAAACCTTATAAATTAAAAGAAAACCTTAAAATTCTTCAACATGAGTCAGCAGAAAAAGGTAAATAAAAGTTTATATATGAAAAAGTCGGCACTGCACGATTGAGGAAAAAAAACATAAGCTGCACCTGAAATCAACTATAGCTGTCATACATCCATGTTGTCAGTAACTTGCACATCCAGTATATCCTGACTTGCTGTAATGGCGAGTAAGACACGTTTTCAAATGAGTTGGCTATCCAAACCTCAGTACACTCCTTGGTTGGAAAAAGATGAAGATGTGTTTTCAGCTAAATGTAAATTGTGTAAAAAAAATTGTTTAATATTAAGAGATCGGGTGAAAGTGGCATACGAATTCACGCAAAAGAAATAAAACATCAAGCGAACAAGAAGAGCATATTGTTGGCACCTAAATTGGCATTCTTTATTGCACTTTCCAAGCATGTTGAGCCCTAACTTACAGAATACCAAACTGATGCACCCATGCTACAATTTGCTCATCATGATATCATGCAATTGCAATAGGCCTCCTTAAGAGGTTAGTTATCCCAGAAAAGATTGAGGAAATCAAAACAACAAAAGACATTGTTACATTTGAAGTGACTGACCCATTATATCATGTAACCAGACACAAGATTGCTGTTGGTTTTGTAGCAGGTTCCACGATATATGAACTAAAATAAAGCCAAAAAAGTGAGTGAGCTACAAATTTTAGTCTTCAAGGATGCAGGCAATAGTATTATTGTTTGTTTTGCTGACAAGTTCCTTACAAAATCTCAACTTCATTATGGTTTAGTGAAAGACATGGCATGCCTTGACCCTGCTGCCATTTTAGAAAGTAAACAGAGGCTAAGTTGAAGAGAATCATGCATTCTTCAGTCAGCAAGAGAAAGTTCAATATCAGTTGTTGTGATGCTGTTATTAATGAGTTTTCAGCATTTGTTGACTCTGCCATTAGCAATGGCTCACTTGGATCTTTTTCAAGAAAAAAAGAATGTATTGACACTTTTTTTTATGACAGGCTTGCTCATCAGCTGAAATACTCCAACCTTTAGCCAGTTGTGAAGACCTTGCTGATCTTCTCACATGGGCAAGCCACTGCTGAAAGGGGATTCTCAATAAATAAAGAAGTGGAAGAAATAAATATAGCAGAAAGAACTTTGATTTCCAAAAGGGTCATTGTTGATGTCATTAGAGTTGCTGGTGGAATCAATAAAGTTGAAATCACACCAAGGCAGCTTATCAGTGCCAGCAGTGCATACAGCAGGTATGAAGCATTTTTTCAACATGAGAAGAGAAAAAAGCAGACAGAGAGAACAAATCTGAAAAGAAAAGCATTGGATGAGGAAATAGTGGATTTGAAAAAGAAAAAATCAGTGTTAACTTATGATATAGAAACATTGAACAGTTTAGCTGATGAGTATGCAATAAAAGCAGAACATCAGAGGAACCTTACTTTCATTGGCTCATCAAATAGCTTAAGGACATCTGTGGAAAACTGGAAAAAAACTGGAGATCAGTTGGAGCTGGACAAGCAGATCGATGATAAGCTTAAAGCATTGAAATATATATGAATTTTGCATGACACTGCAATGTACATTGCTCTGCTTTTGTGAATATATATGATTTAATCTTTCAATTCTTGTTCATTAAGTTTATTTAGATCTTACCTTGCTAAGGATGTGGAAATAAGATCAAGTTATATTATTAAAAATAATGTAAAATTTATGAGTATGCCATTATTTGTGTGCATGAAAGCCTGAAAACTGCAATTCTTTAAACCTAACATTTTTCACAAAGGCCTAAAAAAAAACAACTTAAAAAAGCCTAAAATTTTTAGGTGAGGAATTGCTACTAACCCTGTGGACCTTTGGAATATTTTGAACTTGACACATTGAATGGTAACCATGTGGATAGTCTTTTTTACTGTGAGCACACAGTGGCTGTGTGAATAAGTCTTTCCAGCATTGATTCCTGACTGACATGCAAATATAACTTCCTAAAGAGAATTGCGGAAGATTGTAAAATGTTTGCTTTTATTAAGCTATATCACTTAAATGCATGCAGTATAGATTGGTGACATGTAGGATATAATGGATGTTTGAACTTGTTCTTATTCTTGCGGTAAAATATATATTTAGACTTTGAGAGTGAAAAAATAGTAAAGGAGGTCTGTCAGGCTCATTTTCTATGGCAAGCTAAATTTGATATAAATGTTTTTCACTCATGCGATACATAGTTTGAATAAGACAAGCATCTAAATTTGGCACCTTCAAGAGATCTAGTCTGCAGGCTAAACCAACGAGTCTGGTGGTCAGTGTCAAATCCATGGGCAGTATCTTTGATACCCACCCCTACAAACAAGTTTAAATGATTCTTTGTGTAAGGCCAACAACAACAAAAAAATGAGTTTCCTATTTCACTGTGTTTAAATTTAGGGTAAGTGGGTAATTAGTTTTTAACCATTATATAAGCACTTAAAGTACATGGCTAAACCTGTTCAATTATATGCACAAGACAATTATGGGAATTGTAAAACAGATTTCTTTCAATTTATGATTAGAGTATACTTATCACTTAATTAGTTAATTAGCTTAATTAGCTTAACCAGCTCAGTTAGATGTACAAAATCAGTTTTTTGAAGATTTTTTTTTCTTCTTGTTTTTAAATTTTTCTTTTTTTAATGTGGGTTGGGAAGTGCTAAGGTCAGCAATGAAAAACAGGGATTGTTAGTCAACAAAAGATGTACTTTTGGGGCCTAGTTTGTTTCTTTATCATGGCAAGTCATTGTTTTGGCAATTAAATTTAAAAATGAACACAAATTTAGCTTTGGAAAAGATAAATTGTCACAAACACATCAGCCCACACTTATTGTTGAAGAGCATGCAGATCAGAAGCTATGGTCAGCTTCACTTTCTTTCTGACCTTACTGACTCCAGTTTCATTAAAGACATTATGAGAATGTGTACATCAGCTGACTATAGCTGAGATTGGCTTGTGCCAAGTTGTAGTTCAGTCAGAAAACTCTGCTGTTTGGCTTTATGCGTGAAGTACTTTGATATAGGGTCTTTGTTTAACAAATGCATGTATACTTTCTGTTGGCTTAAAAGTCATTTAACTTGGTCCATTGGCAACAAAGTTCATCTGACTGATTTTATTTGTCTGACTTTGTATACTGCAAACTGGTTTTAATCTGTTTCATTGAAGAAAATAGCATTTAACACTTCTACGTCTTCACATACGTTTACTATATGTGGTTTCAAGTGGCTGAGAGATAAACACCATTGAGTAACCTGACCTTTTCATAGACTTTCATGCCTTTAGATTCTGCTTTTGATTACGAATGCTCAGTCAGATATCTTGAGGAAAAACTTGTTGGAAAGAAGCGTACATGGAACCAGCAGCTTTATTCCCTTACATAGCATGTTCATTCAGGGAGTGTGGCCACACTGAAAGTTAAATAAAATAAAATATTTTAAATTGAAACTGTAGAGACTCAGCAAGATCCTGAAATCTGTCCATTATGTGGTGGCTTGCTTGCAATATGAAGATTTTAATACCATTGTTATCAGCAAAGGTTATTGGTAATAGACCTTTCATTTGGATGTCGACTGCCCCAGGGCCAAAGTGGTTAGCATGTTAACCTTGTGGTAGGTTGCAGGTTAAAACCTCTGCCAAGTCATACCAAGGACTTAAAGACAGTCACCAGGTCTCGCTGTCTTGGTATGGAGATGTTTGTACAGTAAATTTAGTCTTTGTAAAATCATACAGCTGTTTCTTAGCTTGCCCACATTCATCTATAAGACCTATTTCAAATGTATGACTGTTGGCATTTAAAGTCCATATAAAAAGCTGTTACAGGCCTTCTTTTCCCGACTGCATTTAATTGCCTCAATGTTTGAGTACATGATCAGTTCACTGGCTGATCTTGTCAAATGCTAACTTAGAAATTGGTCTATTTTTGGTCTGATGTTGTATAAACCCATTACTCTTGAAATATGTTTTATGTTCCACCAACTCATCGACATTCAGAACAGATAGTTACAAAGCTGTGCTTTGGTTACAATATGCAATCCTCAGAATTTCTTGCCAGGCTGCTATTTTGCATCAAGAATAATAAATAAGAATAATAAATAATTTAATTCAGGAAAAAATAATCTTTTCAATTTCATACAATTTTTTTCTCTTATTTTTATTTCAGGCCAGAGAGCAAATCAACTCAGACCATAGAATGAAGCTGCTGTTAGATGTAAGTATCTTACAATTTATGATTTATGGTAAAATATTGTATTCATATTAGCTATATGTCTTAGGGTTATCGACATCAGGTTATATCAGAAAGGCTGGAGGTATGGAATTAATTTGATCCACCACCGAGTCATAGCAAAGACTTACAAAAATGGTACTAACAGCTGTCTTGCTTGGCGCTTGTCATTAAGAGGTTAGTGTTAGGACTGGTTGGCCTGGTGCCAAGATAATGTGACTGGGTGGGACATCATGCTACGTGTCTGTGTTATGATGCTCCAGTGCTAGGCATCACTAGAAACTGCCACAATGCAGACATCATAGCAATATTACTGAAAATTTGTTAAACCTATGTTAAAAATCCAAATCACTTACATGAAGTACCATGTGCAAAGATTTGTAGAAGAGCTTGTTTTCAGTTTTACTCTAAAGCCATTTCTACTAATTGACACAGCAGAACTGCTGGTACAGTTTTCTCCATGATCCAAGAAGCTTTCTTATCTTACCTGTGTGAAGTGCACGAGACCTTATGCTGTGGTCTTGGTGGCACCTAGATAATTTTAGCTGTGCTGATATTTACAATGACAGAATTCACTCGTTAAAATACCCCCAAATATGCCTGTTGTATTTATAAGAGTACATCAAAAGAACATCGCAATAGCTGGGCAGCAAGTTCAAAGACTTCGACTTGCAGCTTGGGTGGAAAAATGCTGAAATTAACAATGGTTCAGAGACTGAAAGATCTCAAGATGTACCTGTGGTTATTATAAGAGTACACCAGAACTTGAGCTTCGATTATTGTGTTCATTTCTGATTGTAGCCAAATAGTGCATGCAACCTCGAAATCAAGACACAACAAGACTTGGACAAAATGTTGTTTGCAAATTTGAATAAGTATTTTGGGGTTAAATGGCAAACTGTCAAAGATTTTAATGAGATTCAGAAGATTGCTGCAGTTGGATGGAATGCTAGCCAATTGTAAGAAAGTATGTGATGCCTGGCTTAGTGTTTGGAATATGACCATTCCTTGGATTGACAAAATTCAGTCACACCCTGAAGGACTAACAAGAGTTACACTGCTGTCAGGTTTTCTACACATCTAAAGTCACCAGTATTGGCGTGAAACCCATGCCAAATTCAGTTGATGAAGAAAAAAAATCTGCATTGCTTACCAATTGAAAAGCGGAAAAGCTGCAATTGTCACCAGAATAGTATATTCAAGATAATACTAAGTTTGGACAAATGGGATATCACCCCTGTATTCACGACTTGAGATATGGTAGCCTAATTTTGCGCATGGATTTGAAAAGTTGTAATGTTCAATTTGGCATGTCAGCCAAAAATTTAATTTTCAACCAAAACAACATGTGATCCATTGTTTATAGAAATGATGTATCGTTGTGTAGAATTACCAGACATGCCAAATAGGCTGACATGGTTCTACATGTCAGTGTTATAAAGAATGTGGAAATTAAACTCGATGGCACCAAAAGTTCTTCTGATCTGCAAAGTTCAACATTGTCTGGGATGGGACTGCAACTTTTGCTGGTGGGACTCTTATTTTTACCAAAATGTGAGTCCTGGACTAGGTTTTAAAATCCTAGTGAGACCTCTGAGCTGTGGGATTACATGTATGCAAGCAGGTTAGTAATAACAGGCCCACTTTGACCTCTCCTGATATATGGGTGAACTCTAGGTATTTTAAAAGGATGGGACAAAAGGGATTTTATGGTTGTTATAACAGTGCATGAAAATAAAGCCCTTCATTACAATGTGGTTCAAATATCTTGTGGGACCAATATGGACTCTGTGGTCAAAATTACAGAGTTGTGCTTGAATTAGTCTAAAAGATATATGACATGGGTTGAAAGAAACCATTATTATGATTATTATTATTATTATTATTATTATTATTATTATTATTATTATTATTATTATTATTATATCTTTGTCTACTATTTTGAGACATTATCTTGCAAAGTTTTAAATGCAAAATTAGCTTGAAGTAAGAAAAATTTATAATAATACACTTAATTTACATAGATTTATTTATTAATATATATTTGACATTTTATTTATATCAATCACTCAAAACACATATTTGCAGTCATTTAATTTTTTCTTCTTCATATTTTCAATGTGATCCAGTACACAATATGACTAGGAATAATGGATTACAACTAATGCATTGTAACATAAGGAGGGCTGTATCATGATCAGGTGAATGTTACCAGAAATGTTATATTCCAAGTAATGTACTATGTTGCACTAAGGAAGGTCTTATTAGGTATACAATATGAACAGCAATATTGAAATTGAACTAATGTATCGTAATGAGGGCATGTTGTATCATGATCAGGTACACAACATGACCAGCAATATTCGACTGCCAATTAATGCATTATAATTGTAGTCTACTATGCTCCAGTATACACTCTGTCCAGGAATAATGGACTTCATCTAATGTGTTCCAGGAATAATGGACTCCATCTAATGTGTTCCATGAATAATCGACTTCATCTAATGTGTTCCAGGAATAATAGATTCCATCTAATGTGTTCCAGGAATAATCGACTTCAACTAATGTGTTCCAGGAATATTGGACTCCATCTAATGTGTTCCAGGAATAATGGACTTCATCTAATGTGTTCCAGGAATAATGGACTCCATCTAATGTGTTCCAGGAATAATGGACTCCATCTAATGTGTTCCAGGAATAATGGACTTCATCTAATGTGTTCCAGGAATAAGGAATAATGGACTTCATCTAATGTGTTCCAGGAATAATGGACTTCATCTAATGTGTTCCAGGAATAATGGACTCCATCTAATGTGTTCCAGGAATAATGGACTCCATCTAATGTGTTCCAGGAATAATGGACTTCATCTAATGTGTTCCAGGAATAAGGAATAATGGACTTCATCTAATGTGTTCCAGGATTAATGGACTCCATCTAATGTGTTACGATGTGGGAGGGCTGTACTATGATCAGGTATTAATGTGACCAGCAAAGTTGGACTCAAGAGTAATGCATTATCATGTAGGCATGCATGATCCAGTACGCACAGTGAGTGGCAGTATTGGACTCCATCTAATGTATTATAAAGAGGATGGGCTGTGCTTGGACCTGTTCTTTTTGTTCTATACACTCGGCCACTCTCAAGTGTCATTGATCATCACCCAGTGTCTCACCAATTGTACGCTGATGACACCCAAATATACAAGTCTAGCCACCCAACTGAAGTTGATGTTACCATCCATAGAGTAGAAAGGTGCATTTCTGATGTGCAATCATGGATGACATGTAACAAGATGAATGATGATAAAACTGAGGCCAATCTGATCACAACACAAAGACTTTCTCATTCACATCCTTTACCTCAAACAATAAATATCAGCAACACCAACATTAAATTCACACAGTCAGTACGAAACCTAGGTGTTACTCTAGACAGTACTCTCACATGACACCATCATGTCATGAACATATGCAAGGCTGCATATCTTGCTGATCTTTATACAGTTATTTTCTTTATCTTTTTCAGAGATACCTTGAGAGTACAACTGAACTAAAAGATCTTTATGAAGACAAGGATGGGTGAGTTTAAAGTCCAACTACATTTGCATTAATTGTAGCAGAATCAATTCACTTTCTACATGATAATATATTATACGTTATTGTTATTCCATGTATGTGTTTGTTCTTCTGAGGCTCATCCATTTGTAACACTTGGAGAATTTTTCAATGAAAGTGTATCATACTTACTATATGACTAGATATTTCATGCCAAAGACCATATATATGTTACTTGTGTATATGAAAGTGACAAAACTAATTGCTGTTATCTTTTTAAGAATGAGAAAAGAAGAAGTGCAAGCATTGTCTGGGCCAAATGAATTTTCGGAATTCTACTCAAGACTGAAACATATTAAGGACTTTCACAGGAAGCATCCCAATGAGGTAATTTCAAATATGGAAATTTGATGTTATGCACTCTAGATCAAAATAATTAAGTATCTTTCAGTTTGAATATTTGAATATTTCATAAATTAAACAGAATAGTTGAACATGTTGTTCAATTTGCTTGTGGACAGTTTTCGTACTTTATTGTATACTATAAATTTACGTTTTCTGCTGAGGTTGCAATTTTTATTCATTTCGTGGTTGTTAAAACCATGAAATTTAATGACAATTATTCATTATGTTGAAGTTGGAGGGCACTTCCCCCCCCACACACACACACACAAAACCATGACAAATTTACTCCCATACAAATAAATTCACAATTCCCTTGAATCATTGCCTGCTGATAATGTCATGTTCCCAGTCATGTGACCTAAACATGTACAGTATTTGTAAAATTTTCTATTAAACCCATGGTAGTTCTATTCTTATGCTGATTAATTGTTTAACATGTATATGAACAATATTTAATAATCCTAAATCCCATATCACTTCCTCACTCCACCCAGTAAAATGTTTTTGATTTGCATTTTAGATAAGCATCCCAATGTCTGTTGAGTTTGACGAAATGAATAAACTTAGAGAGAGTGCCTCAGATGAATTCACAAGTAAGTAATCTTTGAGAAGTTTTTTTATTTCTCTGTAGCGAATATTTAAAATCATTTCTGAGAGGTCTGGGCAGTGTTCCAAAAGGCAAACATTAAGCTACTGCTAGGTTAGCAGTGCAAAGGTATGGACTGCATTCCGTAAGACTAGCATTAAGCTAGTGCTAGGTTAGCAGTGCTAAAGTATGGATCGTGTTGCATAAGACTAGCATTAAGCTACTGCTAGGTTAGCAATGCTAAGGTATGGACTGTGCTCCATAAGACTAGCATTAAGCTAGTGCTAGGTTAGCAATGCTAAGGTATGGACTGTGCTCCATAAGACTAGCATTAAGCTAGTGCTGGGACAACAGTGCTTTTGTTACAGAGAGTCTTAATGCCATGTTCTCAAAACCTTTGAGCAAGAAACTCAAGCACAAGCTGAAAATCTGTAAATCGGATATGATGTATCTGTAAGAGGGCATAAAAGTTTACTCACTTTGCTCCTTGGAACTGCATGAAGGTTTATGAATGGGGTTCAAATGGATATTTTGTGTACCCAGTTCTCAGTTTGGCTAGTATCATGTGCCAGATAAATATTTCAGATTGGTAAATTGCTTTTTGTTTATGTCATCATGTATTTGACTCAGTCTGCTGATATTTGGGAGTGAAATCCGGGCCGTTGTCACTAGTTTCCTATACTGTCATTTTCTGATTTATTGATCCACTTCCATTGACTTTACTCATATGATGTCAAAACTGACTTTCAATAAACAAGGAACGTGCATTTCACCTTATGAAGTTAGGATTTTTGTTATAGTGGATGTGTCTTTCTCAAAAGAATAGACCCATTTCATAATATATGTCTGAAGAGTTGATTTTTATTACAACGTTTACAGTTTTTGATAGAAGTGTAAGAATTGGATGATCTGCATAAGGGTAAGGGGAATAAATGTGAATAAATATTAATAAATGCAAATTTTATTTTTTTAAACAAGATTGATAGCCACCTCACTTAGCAGAGTTCTGGCCTGAAAATAGAGGGACCTGGGTATAGGACTATCTGATTTTATTAGCACTGCTTTGTTTCAAATTTTAAAACATCCATTAGAAAATCAAATATAAGTCATCAATTTTTTAAAAAATTTCTGAATACCATTTTTGCTCACTGGATACACTACTTTTTTACATTTTTGTCCATGGTGAAAACTACTTGTCTCTGGCTAACAGACTAATATTAATTTCAAACCTGCCAAATGTGTTCATAAACATTTCAGAATCCTGGATCTGAGTCGATAATCATTTGAACATGGGCAATTTTAATTTAAAATAACATTCTACTATTATAGTCTGATTCATAGTTTTGGTGTTATATTCTATTTCGTGGATGCAATCACTTTTGCACTTGCACAAAGAAGGTCTCTTACCCTTCAAGCAATAATGTCACTGGCATGCCCTTAAGCAAAAAAATACACATGCACAATATATTTTTTTTAATAATTTTTTCATTTTGTCACTGAGGAGTCAAACCTTTTTGTTTTCTCTAATAAATGTGATGGAAATTAGTTTCTGGTATATTTTTAAAATCTCATGTTAATGCATCATTTTTGGTAATCTACAACAAATGGTAAAATGCTGAATGTCCAGATAACACTCGCTCTTTCTTTAAATGCCTTTTTTTTCACTAATGAAAGCATAGCTACGCTAGTGTGGTCATTTGTACACTAAACTGAGACTAGTGTGACCATTCAGCAGGCTTAAGATTTCTTTTAAATGTTTCATGGTTAGACATTATAAAACCTCTAGGCTTTAATTGATATAGTTTTCATGATCCAACATTTTGATTGTTTTTAATTCTCCAAACATTGATCTTTTTGTTGTGAGATTTTGCTTGATAGTGCAAGATTATTATTTTCAGATAGTGCCAAATTGGTCTATTGCGTCAGTGTACAGTTATATTGTTTGATGGCCTAAAATTTGATGTGATATTGCAATTTCATTTTGTAAGGTATTTATTCTAAACAAATTTTAATGGATTGTTTTCTTCTGACCTCAAGTTACTTACAAATGATTTAATACTTAATTACATGATGTGTTAAGTTGGGGTTAATGTGAATAGGAATATTGCAATCACAGTCTGAATTTTATTTGCACTGTCATATGTATCGTTTGTGATTATACAGGATGAAGACAAAAGTTTTTTTTTTAAAAATCTGTACACATCTTATTCCAAAATTGATAAAAATCCAAAATATAAATCTTGGAAAGTTTACTTTGAGTGAAATCTAATATTTTTTATGATCAGTTCATATTTTTACACAACATTTAAATAAATTTGCAGTCTGTCATTATCTCCATGTACTCTTCTCTCATCTCATAGTGACAGTCTATATGCAATTTATATTAAGCAGCAAATATGAAGTGTTCATATTTCTTTGGTTGAAAACTTTTTTAAAGAAAAAGCCATTCTATGTTCTATGAATTTTGTCAATAACTTGACAAAGTAGCAGTCTTCAGACAAATATGCAATTGTCATCAATTCTCGCCCTCATTTTGCATTCAACAGACTATTGTAGTTCTGTTATTTTGCATGAAAATAATGTATTTTGTGAAAGCATATTTTCAGATATATCAAAACCATTGTAATGTCTTGTTGCTTTGATCAAATACATCTCTCGTTTAGTTGCAAAACATTTTGTATCAATTATCAAACAAGGTTTATGCTATTCTTACTTCATTTGCTTTTCAGTGATGACAAGTCTATTATATGGAATTCTGGTTGAATTACTACTGTAGCTTCTTGATCTTATCAATTATTTTTAGTGTCACTCACAATGACAAGGTGAAATCTACATACAGTGTCTCAGGTAACTTTTAAAGGAAGTGGACCCTAGGTTTGCATAAGTTGCAATAGACGTAATACTGTACAATATATTTTTGGATATGTATGTTCAGCTGAGAATGGAGTAACTTCCTCTTCTTACATGGAAAGTTACCCCTTGTTTATGCCAGTTCCATATCAGCTGCTTATTAGTAACCAAATTCTATGAGAGGTATAAAAATTAATATGTTTTGTTTTCTCTAGATCTGGCCGACTTTACAGATGAGGAGGGTTATGGAAAGTACCTTGACTTGCATGAATGCTATGAAAAATTTCTCAACTTAAAAGGAATGGAGGTTTGTTTTCTTTGTCTTTTTTTATGCCTTATTTCATCTAGCTAGCTGAAGGTTAGTTTGTCTGTCCATAAACAAGTTGATATCTGCAACATTACTTTAGTTTTACTGTGTTTTTTTCCTTCACAAACCATATTTGGCATAGGGGACATCCGTTTAGTACATACACAAAAATCTGGCATAGCTTGACCCCTCCCTGTACACATGCATACCTATTTACACCCACCCGAATTCTACAGAGCAGCCTATATTTAATCCAATGATCAAGGATTAATAATATTAACATATTTAATAAAACAGATAGCCCACCGATGTTGAATGGCTGTTTGCATCAAGAAATTAGCTGTACAACTTAAAAAAATTTGTCTAGTGTCCACTAAAATTCAAACACCGACTGAACCGGATTGAACAGGTTACATATTAGACAAATTATTATCATGGCTTCACACCCACCCTTATCAGTAGACACCCCCCATATGAATTTTGGTCAACACCCCTACTCCAGAATCACTGGAGCTGAAAAGGTTTTTTTTAAATCCGGTTTCATTGGCCATATTTTGTCAGTTGGCTGTGGTTTTTACAACCTTGAAAAGTTCTTGAATTCTAAGTGTTTGCCTTGAAAACTCCTTGAATTTGTGTGAAACCTCATTAATTTTTCTTTTAAAAAATCATTGAATGTATTCAGGAGAATGTCAAGACTGAGTAAAATATTTAACTTTTTAAGTTAAGAATTTTTATTCATTATGCATTTTCCAAAAATATCAAGTAAATAAAAAAAATGTGATAATATGGGTGGATCGGATATGACAGGTAGCTACCCAGTGCCATAGGATTCATTTGCTGAAGTGGCACATTAATTATTTGCTTCTTTTTCATAAGTGTTTATGCAATGATAAGCAATTGTAGTGTATAAAAAAGTTCGGTTTCCATAAGAAAAATAAAATTCTCCCAGAGAAACAACTTTTTGAACCATGTTCTCTTTGGTAGTTTGCACTTGGGCAGGATACCACCCTATTAATTCTGAGAAAACTTGAGCTTGCTTGAGCCAACATATTTTCGTGGTTTCCGAATGAACTGTCAGATTTTGTGATATAATTTTCATTAAACTTCATGTTTGTATAAACTTGGGAAGAGTCACCTCCCCATTTGTTGTTTTGGATTTGATGGCTCAACAAGGAAAGATTATTTAGTGCCAAGATAATTAAAATGTCTTGGGTTACTATGGTAATTGCTCAGGACCAAACTGATAGTATAATAAGAACCTATTCCCCTTTGGTTATGAATGTGGTGTATTCACCATGGTGCCACCACAGCTTGATTCTCGAGTCCAGAGGTCAAAGATACAAGAGAAAGTTGTTTCGGGGTGCTCACCAGTTATGTAGTGCATTTGAGATAGTGACGTATGTATGGTGAAGTTGTTTGCATTTAAAGCATGCACAGTGGAGAGAACGGTGGGATATCTCTATGCTACTTTGATGTAATGTGGCTGACATTTCTTTGGATATCAGGGAACACTGCTAACTAAACTGACTGCGCCCTTGTGCTACAAAAATCAGCCTGAATTTAAATTATTTAAATTAGAGAAAATGAATTTTGCCAGACTAGACAATACCAGCTTCTGAAAGTGCAGTGAATGAAGTACCAAATATATAAAATGTAAATATAAGGTATCATCTCTTTTTATTACAATTTACCTCTGAAGTTCAGGAAGTGAAAATGACCAAGTGGAATGAGAACTCTGTTAAAAGGTGCACATCTGGAGTAAGTCCAAGCCGTATCAGAGGTCTTGCTAGGATTTTAAAACTAGGAGTCCAGGACTCCCATTTTAGTAAAAATAGGAGTCCCACCAGCTAAAGATGCAGTCTTATCCCAGAAAATGTTGAACTTTGCATATTAGAAGAACTTTTGGTGCCATAGAGTTTAATTTCCACATTCTTTATAACACTGACATGTACAAATGTGTCAGCCTATTCTACGTGTCTAGTAATTCGGCACAACTTTGCACCATTTCTGTAAACATTAGATCGCATGTTGGTTGAAAATTAAAATTTTTGTTGAAATGCCAGAAAGAGTCCAAAGTAATGTATTTCATTTCCATAGCCTGATGCACAAACATTACATATTTTCAAAGCCATGTACAGAATAGGCCGCCATATCCAGTTGTGCAAACAAAGGGGCAATATCCCATTCGTTCAAACTTCAAACTTTGTATTATTTGGAATATAATATTCGGGTGACAATTGCCGCTTTTTAATTGGTAAGCATTGCAGAATTTTATTTTCGTCAGTTGAATTTGGTACTGGTTTTGCTCCAATATTGGTTATCTTAGAAGCGCAGAATAACCTGACAGCGGTGTAACTCTTGTTTTGTCTTTCAGGATCAGACTGAATTTTGTCAATCCAAGGAATGGTCTTATTCCAAACACTAAGCCAAGCATCACACACTTTATTACACTTGGCTACTATTCCACGCAAACTGTCAGTTCTAGAAACTGCAGCAATCTTCTGAATCTCATTAAAATCTTTGTCAGTTTGCCTTTTAACCTTAAAATACTTATCCAAATTTGAAAACGATGTCCCATGCACTATTTTATTTAGCTACAATCATAAATGAACACAATAATCGAAGCTTAAGTTTTTTTGTACTCTTATAATAACTATGGTTACATCTCGGGATCTTTCTGTCTCTGAATTCAGTCATTGTAAAAATCAGTACATTTTCCCACACAAGCTTCTAGTCGAAGTCTTTCAACTTGCCGCCCAGCTATTGCAACATGTTCTTTTGGTGTACTCTTATAAATACAGCAGGCACATCTGGGTTTTTTTTAACTACTGAATTCTGTTATTGTAAATATCAGTACAGCTAAAATGATAAAGTGATCAACATATTCTCACTCAGTATGTTGTTGAAGTAGGATTGGCAAATCTTTGAATTTGCCACCCATCTATTTGCCTGCATACGGAGGACTCCTGCATGGGTGATTTTCTGCATCCCATATCAAATATTCATCAAAATACGCGTAATTAAGCATTTATGAGACCTCTGTGTATACTATATAATCCATATTACACCTGTCCATTATACAACAAAAAAAGGGAAATAAAGGTTTTTCTTTCAACAATACCTAATCAAGATATACAATGTCTTTTTAAAATAACCAGTATAGCCAGTAAGGAAACCAAGGTAAATTCTTTTTTCTTTAAATTCTTATCCCCTCCCCTTTTCTGCATAAAATATTTATTAACTTCATAGTTGCATTATATCTGAAAAGGAGTTGCTTCCTATTGAGTATGTGCTTGATAGATCGAAGACTATGGTATCTGGACATCAAATTGCAAAATTTTTTTCATTTTATATTTGTAATAGGTACAGTCTTTCAGTGTGGGTATGTTAGTAGGAATCAACATTTCCTGTTATGCTGTATATTTTTCTTGATGGGAGTTAAGTTGTTATGATGTTCTGTCCCTTCCCATCCAACTTACAGTTAAATTTCATTTGTGTGTGTCTTTCTGCATTATCATTATTTAGTTTTGTTGACATGATACTTTTTGTTTAAGTAGTTAACCCTGAAAAAAATAGTCATGAATTAGAATCAGTTATTGTAAAAATAGGAGAAAAAAAACTTGTGTGTTTCAGAAGGAAAAGAGATTTGCTCTCACCTTTGTAGACATGGATTATTACATATGCAAATATGGGTGTGTGAACCACATAGAAAATATTAACAATAGGACTGAAATGTGATTATCATTGCTTTAGAGCACTGGGGAAAATGATTTATAATTGTTATCCCATCTTCTGGAGGTAATGCTTTGGATTGGGAGGAAGTGGATTGAGAAGTACATTGGCAAGCAAAATGCCAGATAGTTGCTGATTATTACAGCTCTTTAGTTCCATGTCTTCAGGCACTTTGCACTAAGCATGGCCTTTTAAAATGGTCATACGTGTATAGATAAAGCTTACGACACAACAGTGCTTGATCTATAATTTTAATATTTCATAAATGGCATGCAATTAGATGGAGACTTAAACAATGATTTTTTTATGTATTCAGTACAATTATGGCTAACAAAATCCTGCTAATAAGTATATAGAGATACAAAAAGTACAGATTGATTGTTCTGATTTTTGCAGGTAAAACCTAATTAATAGGACAGTTACATGGTGATCATTTTATATGAGCACTCACAATAAAGATAATGATTAGAACATTACCCTTGTCATTCTATCCATTGTTTGTCACTTCCTACATCATGTAGGTCATTTGAGGCATTGGTTGGGCATCTGTGTTCCATGAACACATTTCTAATGCTACTGCTACTCAAATCATGATGATGATGATAACCATGAAAAAAGTGTTTATCATTGTGGTGTTGATGTTAATAATAATAATAATAATAATAATAATAATAAACACCTTAGAATTCACTCAATTTTTTTATACTTATTTTTCTCATACTTATTTTTCAGAAAATTGACTACCTTACATATCTTGCCACATTTGATCAGCTGTTTGACATTCCAAAGGAAAGAAAAAATGCTGCATACAGGGAGTAAGTGTAAATCAAATGTCATGTCATGATGATGAAAATCTGCATACTATTACACATATTTTCATAAAATTGATGTATGTGTTTAGAATGGCACAATCATACAATCAGTCTTTGATAAATTAAAAAGTGTTGGAAATGTGCTACATGATGTATGTGACCTTATTATATTCTTGGGAACATGCACTTTTTTACTGTAAAAGTATGAAACGGTCTGCTGAACTGTGTATCATTAAATCTTCACCAAAAAAACATGATTTGGGCTTCTTATCATCATTCAGTAGTATTCATAGATAAATTGTTACCATAATGTCAAGGTTTCATTTAACATGTTTTCAGCATTCTACGTGCCCAACTTCAATTGTTGATACCTGAATTATTATGACATTTTGGTCTTGAACTGGGTAATAAATAGAAGCAAAATCAAGTTTGGTGCAAATTAAATGATTTAATTCTCTAAGTTAAAAAAATTATATTTTAAGAGGAACTTAACTTAACCCTTTCATCACTAAGTACCTTTGCAGGCATAGAGCCCTAAACACTAAGTAACTTTGGACTTGTAAAGTAGAATGACTTGTGGACTTTGAAAGAACATAACTTTGCAAACTTTAAAGATATCTGCCTGAATTTGGTATTAAATGAAAGGTTAAAAGTCAACTTGTATGACTAATTCAATAAAATGTGCACATCTGTTATAACTTTTAAAATACAGGTGCAAACAGGTAAAACAACAGGTAAAATGAACAAGCAATTATTTATTTACCACATTACATGCATAATATTTTCAAACACTTCATCTGAATCAAGGATTTCAAAGTATTCAAAAGATTTTCTGGAGCCATCTAACGCTTCGGCGGGTCCAACTCTATCAGAAAACTGAAATCAATCCCTTTGGTTCGTCGAGAACAAAAACGTGGAGTTTACACTTCATCTGGTTCAAAACCTTCAAAAGTCCTCTTCATCATTATCACTGTCGCCCACAAGCACATTCAATCTCCAGATGTTTTCTCTCATTTTCAATCAACTGTGTTAGGTCACAACAGCTAAATATTTTGATAATTCACAATCTGACACTTCATTCTCATCGTGCTTCAAACTCCACCATTTTGATTAGAAATTCACCATGCGGAAAACACTCTTAGAATGTGCCTGCTTGCCTCGAGATTTCTAGCTGAATTCAAGCTTAACTCGCGAGATAATCCAAGTATAATAACTACATTACAATAAGGAAGTTCTTAGAGATATCCCAAAATGTATGTTGTCTGGTACTATGACTCTAAATAAGCACTCTGCCCCAGACCGGTAAAGTGGTACATATGGTTTACAGGCTTACTTACCCTAGTGCGGAAAACCGGTCTGTAGTGATGAAAGGGTTAAGCATTGTGAACTAAATCCCAAAGTATTCTAAAAGTTCTTACACCATAATTAACGATATTCAAGAAAATTTTGATCAATGAAAATGTCATACATAGTGGAAGCAGTACTTTAATAAAGAGATGCCAGTTAAATAAAAAATGTATCAGTTGAAATTTGTGTTCCAGTTCTATCTTTTAGTTCTGCTTAAATGGTATCATAAATGCAGTGTGTCCTCTTGTAATTAAATATAAAATGTGTCAATCTAACGTAACAGCTATGTCCATGAGCATTTCTCCAGGAACCTAATTAAGGGGTGACTTTGTTTTAATATCGGACTAGCAGAAGCATTTGTTGTATTGTTGCACTAAATAAAATACGGGCCTCTTTTTCCGTTATCACATTAATTACATCCTTTGAATCTCTAATAAAGGAAGTGGAATAAACAAAAAAGTTAAAAGGCATATAAATCCTACATGCTTAAAAATCAGTGGCCCCAGTCGTATGTCAGGTAACTCATTTCAGTTGATCAGTTATACAGTGTTACAAATTTTATTATATACCTTTAATTAATCTACTCAGTCCTAACTGTGAATAAAGATAACAAGGCAACCAAGCAAAATGAGTACTTTGTAAGATAAAGAGTCTTGTTTCACAGATACAGACTGTTGTGGGAAAAACAGGTTTCAGAGAATTCCTGAATTAGCACATAAGAGATATCCTCAAGGATGATAAGAGGTTTCACTGTTACTTGCAGTGAAATCATAGCACTAATATTTCACTAATTGAACAATTCAGTAATTGAGTTTTGACATAATATAAAAAGGAATTTTGTTTGGTAGTGTATAAACAGTTAACCTAGTTCCCTGCTTCTTTGACACCTTTTCTCGCAAAATACTTCGTACACCAATCTGGGAACCAGACTAACACAAAACAAAAGTCATGATGTAATACACAAACATGTTCATGTACTGTGTTGGTTGTTGAAACCAATTGGAATCATGCTATTGAGCTTTCAGATGTTTGACATTTTGAAAATAAATGTAATTTATACAGAATAACAAACAACTTAATTTGAAAAAGCACATTATGGACAATAATTCTCAACACGATTATTAAATGAGGAATCATCAATAAACAGCCCAGCCCACCAATTACTACAAGTTTCTTCATGTCTTAAGAACGTGTCTTTCAAGTTAACATAACTTAAGAGCTGTTATTCTTAAACTTGAAATGCAAGTAGGGTATTGTTGACATGCACATGACAAAATCTTTCAGAAATGTCATTTAAATCTTTGTTCAAAGATTGCATGGCATTTTTAAAAAAATTCTTTCCATTTACTCCATTTTTCCACTGCTGCAGAATATTCTTCTTAATTTTTCAGCAAGAACTCGTGAACTATCCCCATTGTCATTAGGTCAAAAAACTTTTCTTCAAAAGTATTAATTCTCCATTTATCTGATGACATGTTAACATTTTATAATGATTTATTCCAATGTTGCTAAATTGTTCAGTTCTGCAACTTAATTATGCAGATGAAACATTTGTAGAGTCATCAAAATGCTTTGTTTATAAAAAAAAAATTGATACATGACTTTTTTTGGTCTTCGTTTGGTACCATGTTTTGTTCGAAATTAATTTCTCTCACTGTGTTAATCCACAGAATCTTTATTTAACCTGTGCTGACCATTGTTATGATCCTGACATTTACATTGGGTCATAATCATGAAAGAAAATAACTAAGCCACTATGTGAAGCCATAAAAAATTTAGTATTATCTGAACTTCTCACCAAATAGGTGTCCTTACAAAAATGTGCCAGTGATACAAAAGTGCTGCCACAATGGCCATTTGGAAAAACTTACTGTCACTAATCCCCCTGAATGGATGATCATGTTGACATGGTATGGTTTTTAACTAAGCAGTTAGACTGATCTGTACTTGGTTTTAAATGAAAATAGTTTGTATCTAACATTTGATATATGAACCAGATGCTCTGATTTGAAAATCATAATATTGCTGAAGAATATCATTAACAATTTGAACACTTGGCAGTTCAAATGAATAAAAATGTCTTTATCATGACTTGCTGGAAATTCTTTGTTGCCAGTTGAGTCCCAGTCCTAATGAGGGATTCTTGTTTTTATGTTTTTTTAGGGATTGTGTGCTTGAAGTAGGTGACTTGAGAATTTCCAACCAAGTACAAGACATGCAAAAATGGAAAATTAGCGAAAACCCTGAATATAAATTATTTAACAATAAATGAATTCATGGAAAAAAAATATTGTGATTTAGAGTAATTCAAGTAGTTAAAGGACATTATTATGCCAAAATAGTCCCCTAAAGAAGTTCATTATTTTAGAAATATTTCTGAAAAGTTACATAATATTGATGAAAGATATAGATATAGAAAAAACACATTGTACTTTCCTTCATGTTGGGCAAGGTAACTAATTGAAGCAAAGCCATGGTGGCTCAATTGTTAGCATGCTAGACTTGTGGCCAAAGGGGGGGGGGGTGTTTGAATCTACCATTGGATTATCTAAGGCTAGTTAAAATGGTGTGTTTGCTTGGGCAAGACACTTTGCATTGATTGCATTGGTACAAAATTACCTACATGTTGCTTAGCTTTAAAACACCAAACTAAACATATATAGTACTGTATATTTACAAATTGTACGTATATTTTCAGGTACCTTTTGTTTCTGTTGGAGTATCTTGAATCTTACACACAAAGAGTGAAGCCTCTTCTTGATATCCAGCAGGTAAATATTGGAGATCCATTCAGTCCAAGAGAACAAAGAAAACATTATTGATATTTTGACATTGTATCTTTTTTATGTACTATGAGTATTTTTAAATTTCATATTAATTGGCTATATCTACCCAAAGATGTTTTCAGTCATTATTTTAATTGCTTCTGTATCAGTATGGGAAGCAAAATTTCTTTAAGATTCATATCCAATGTAGCCATTGGTCTGGTTATGTGGCTAATGAAATTATCTTCATTTTCTTGATTTACCATTTTAGTGTTTGATTTTATGCATTAGCGAGCTAAAATATGCATGTGTTCTTTAGTCTGTTTCTGTATCTATGTAACCTAAGTAAACTTTTCTGCTCATTTCATTTCATTGAAAATTACTGAATAAGGCAGATAGTATGTTTAGTATAGAAGTTGCTAAGAACAAATAGTGTATAAACATGCAGACCTTGAGATAATTTTATATGCCTGCCATGTGGCAGCATGTGTTATGATGTTGATCTGACCATCAGTCAGCTACAGCATTGTTTCTTTACGTTAACTAGTCCCCCATCTACAGTTCACAAGTGTGTTGGATGGATTATATTTGGGGTAAGGAATAACCTTGTTGTTTTTAGGGTATAAGGCTTGAGAGTTATGTAATTTGGTTACTAAATAAACAAACACGGTTTCTGCACAATAACTTGAGTTTTCCACTATCTAATGTTACCAGCCTTTGTGAATGCCTTGCACATTGGGTAAGGCAGAACCATATTTATTTTGGGGCTCACAGTTAATTTAATAATTTCAGTCATTCATCATCAGATTTTCTGGACTGATCACATTTTAGGGAGGAAGTACTCAGTTAATATTGGAGTCTAAATCTTGATGGTTAAGATCACTTGGACCGAAATGGTTTCTGCATTAGTTCTACAAGACATTTTTAAATCAAACTTTTTGGATAGCTCATACTTGAGTAAGGAAGACACTTTTTACTTTTGGGGTCAAAAGGTCAAGGTTCAAGTTTAACTGGCAGAATAAAAATGGTTTCTTCGAAATGATATTAGTTATATGTGACAGGTCTAGACCGGTCTTTGTGAATGGCATGCTTCTGGGAAAGGAAGAAGTCTATCACTTGTTGGGTCAAAAGGTAAGAGGTCAGTGTCACTGACTGAAAGAAGGAAATAGTTTCTGCGCAAAAAATTCATGTATCTTCTTAATGAAATATTATTAAACATGGAACTAGCATTAAATGTTTAATTCATTGTAATTTCGTCAACATAGGCGTGTATCACTAGTTGTGATCATTTATGGGCTTTATATTTTTTTCTCTTTTGGAAATGTGCTGTACCCATCAGATACAGGGTGAGGGTCGACTCAAACTGCAAATGTCATGAATGTCAATCATTATCATAATTTGCAACAAAACATACATAAACTATATATGCATACAAATTAGATATGCGATGATTTGTGTCAAATGGATTTTATCAGAATGTTTTAAGATTTTTTTTAAAAGTTAAAAAAGAAATTAAGCTTTTTATTGGTGAATCATATAATTAATTTTGTATATTATCTAGATCCAGATTTCTGGTGCTAACATTATAAACAGTACAGTAGAACCTGTCTTGAAAGACTGCCCCTTCTGCCAAAAAATAATGTCTCTGATCTCTCATAACAGGTCATATCACTATATAATGAATAAATCTGTGCATGGAGATTCTTGTCTCTCAAGTCAGGTGGTCTCTCAAGACAGTTTTTTTTTTTTTACTGTATTAGGATTTTGTATATTTGTATATTGTGTTTTTATCAAAACCCATGTTAGAATGTATATTTTTCAAGATTTGTATGCTGCCTTGCAAACTGACACTTTTGTTGTACAGTCCTTAAATATCATTTTTGCACCACAATTTATTTTGAACCATTTGTTTCCTCTTATGGTTCTTGGAATGCCAGCATGATTGGTACAACAATGATCCTAGTACTTTGTGTTATTGCTGATCATTCCTTCATGATTTTTTTCTTGTACTGTCTATGTTTAAAGTCCTGAAATGTTTTATTTAATCCCTACAAAGTCCTTGAATTTTTCTTGTGGATATGCATACAAGTCATGAATTCTACTATTGCTTGCTTTATATATATGGTGATTTCTGAATTTTATAATCCTTTCATATTATTTTCTTCTGACTTAACAGAAGTGATTTACTCTTGCAGCCAAACAAGTTGTTACTATTTTTAATTTTTTCTGTAGGAGATGGAGAATGTGAGAGCTGACTTTGAAAAGAAACTAGCAGATGGAATTTTTCCAGGATGGCCGGTTAGTTCTGTCTTCATATACAGTAAATGCAGTTTTAATTATCAGTTAAACTGACAGGGTCTGAATGAAGTATGGTCATTTGGAATAAACTAGTTAAATTCAGATTTTACATACAAGGTCTGAATGAAGTACAGTTAGTTGGAATAAACTAGAGTTAAATTCAGACTTTTACATACAGGGTCTGAATGAAGTACGGTTACTTGGAATAAACTAGAATTAAATTCAGAATTTTACATACAGGGTCTGAATGAAGTACGGTCAGTTGGAATAAACTAGAATTAAATTTAGACTTTTTCTTTCTTTGAGATTGAATCCAATTTCACTGCAATGCTCAAACTTTTCTTCTTAAAATGAGATTTTACATTAATTTGCTGATGAATCGCAAGATAATGTCAGCATATCTGTCAGAGGTAGAGACATTTGAAAGAATGAGAAGTCAATTTTTAATTTTAAAATTTAACAAGCAATTTTCAAAATTCATGAAATTGTCCTGATTTTCAGAGCAGAAATAATTTGCTAATTTCTGACCTGTTTAATTGTAGTCTATAGCATGTAAAAGTTAATGATGTTAATTAATTAATCCCTATATTTTACATACCTGACTCCAGCTGTCAGTCAAGAAGTTATTTGTTGTACAATTATGCAAGATGCAGTTAGCTTGACAGCCAGTGCTGTCATGTGATTAACTTAATCATTTTTCATGTGTTAACATCTTGAGATCTAGACAAGCTGGTTATCTCAGTTTTTGAGAGTCATAATTTCTGTCCCTGATG
This sequence comes from Unio pictorum, assembly GCA_030141615.1. Lineage (NCBI taxonomy): Eukaryota > Metazoa > Mollusca > Bivalvia > Unionida > Unionidae > Unio > Unio pictorum. The sequence continues at coordinate 887,169 of JARLTB010000165.1, read as the reverse complement.
TTGCATATTGAAGTAGCCACATCTGGAGATCTAGACAAACTGGTTATCTCAATTTTTGAGATTCATAATTTCTGTCCCTGATGTTGCATATTGAAGTAGCCACATCTGGAGATCTAGACAAACTTGTTATCTCAGTTTTTGAGATTCATAATTTCTGTCCCAGATGTTGCATATTGAAGTAGCCACATCTGGAGATCTAGACAAACTGTTTGACTCAACCCATTGCACTAAAATTTGGTTTGCAGGCAGACACATCAAACGAATAACTGATAATAAAAACCTCAATAGGTTACTGCACAACAATGGTCTGCTCAAAAAGACAATTTACATGTTTGTTACCAACAATTTTATGCCTGATGATGAGCTAAAGATAAAGGTTTTTCATGAACATGTATCTATTCATCAATTTTCATTTATACTGAGAATTTGTTGTATCTCAGTGGACAAATGATATATGACATTGTGGAAAAAGGGTCTTTAACGTGTACCCTTTTTTGAATTTCAGAAAGAAGCCATGGGAGCATTGGCTCACACAGGAGCTCACTTGGATCTCTCAGCTTTCTCATCCTGGGAGGTATGTTTTTTTTGTTATTCCTGGCATTGTGAGACGCAAAGATCACTTGGAGTCATTAACATTGCATTTTGTGATAATGTTTTTGCAAGGCAGATATGGGGGTGGGTAAAAATAGATGTGTCATTTCATGTATATAGGTGAGACACTAGGTACAGCTGAACACTTGCTTTTCAAGGGGGTTTTTCTTACAGAATTTAACTTAGTGTATCAAGATACACTAATTTAAAATTACAGCTGGCTAGTCTTTAAATTGTGCAGCTTATGGTATTCTTCTTTTGCTGTATTCATGCAGACATTCCATCACCAGATCGATGCATGCTATAATTCTTTCACATCAAATTCTTTTCTATTTTTTTTGTGGTGCTTTACAGTACATCAGTACAAGTAGGCTATTTAATGCTAAGGCACTTGGAGTAGACTTTGCCCAAGGACACGCTGAGGTAGCTGACCCAGGCTGGTATGATGGTAGGAATCAAACTTGCACACTTTTGGTTGTAAATCAGGTACACTAATCTTTGAACCACCACGGCTCCATCAAATTCTTCAAGATTCTGTTTTTATCAGTTTTACAGTTCAATGTTAAAGGCAATATTTTTGCTGCCCATTTTTGGTTTAAAACACTACTTGATTAATGCTTTAAATTTTCAGGAGTTGGCCTCTCTGGGTTTGGATCGTTTGAAATCCGCTTTAATGGCACTCAACTTAAAATGTGGAGGGTAAGAGGTTTTCTCCTTTATTTTAGTACAGCATTTCATCAAGGCAGAGATTTGTTTTATAAAAGTATTCAAGTGCTTTTAATTTTAATTGTAATATTAATGATGGTCTTTTCTGTGTTTCATATAAGTATGATATTTATCTTAAAAGAAGCTTTCAGACTGAGTAATGGGATATGACTGATAGATGCTTTCATAAAGCTCATCACTGGGTCGATCAGATAACTCTTGTACTTGAATTTAATTTGTTATTAATGATGTTTTACTAATACTTTATGTGTATTGTTTTAAGGTGAAATAAGTACTTGACCCATGCATGGTTTTTTAACCATTGAATTATTCTTGTATAGCTCACATTTAGTTTAATCATGTTGATATTGTTTGGACATCTATCCAAAGTCTATGGCATAATGTCTAATGGTCTGTTACTAAAAATAGCTTGTGTTTTCATATTTAGTTGTATTGGCCTTTTTGGCCTTCAAAAGCCAGACCAGCCTTACCAGAGGGCAAAACAACAATGCTCAGATTCTAATTCTAGGATGAACACAGAGTATCTACCTTCTTTGATATATTTTGACTGCCACAGTGCAGTTGTTAAAATAACATACAGAATCATTTCCATAGAAAATATGATTATCAGTATCTTACAGTTTATGTTCATTTGTTTGATATTGTTTGATGTATCACATTACCTGAATCCTTCAGGCCATGAAAAATTTCATGCACATAAAATGAACAGCCATTATTGCTCATTGTTCTGACAAGTAGCTGTGCAATTTAAATGGAGATGATTCCAGCAAATGCCTGATGATTATTATATATTTTTGTCTCATTGCTTAGTACCTTAGAGGAGAGAGCTCAGAGACTATTCAGTACCAAAGGGAAGCGTCTTGAAGACTTGGATCCAGCCTTGTTTGCCAAATCAAAACCTGGTAGAGCAGGAAAAAGCAGGTATACATGTCAAATAGTTTCTTTTAATAAGCATCATTTATTCACCCAGTCAGTGCATGGTTACCTGTAAAGGTAAAAAAATGAAACATTTGTTTAGTACATTACCTGCTATTATTACTTTGTTATATCTCTTCCTGGCACTAGTCCAGCATAGCTGCCAACTGTCCCGTTTTTTCCGTATTTGTCCCGTATTTTGGACCTGAATACGGGTGTACGTTTTTTTGTGCAAAAATACGTTTTTTAATTAAAAAAAATAATAATAAAATTTCTTTGGAATTGTCAGTTTAGAATGCGCTCCCGGTTCTATTTTGACAGAATATATCACATGTATATACAAATAAAGTTCTACAATACGATTGGTTCATTCGAAATCCAGGCTACTAGGCCTGTCGTTATCCGCCATATTGGATTTCGCAATAGTTATCGCTGTTGCTGTATTTAGTCTAAGTAATGTTCAGCTTCTAATCATGATAAATTGGAAGGCAGAATATTCAAAATTTTCTCCAGAAGAAATAGGGGACAACGGAAAGGATATTTGTGCTGTCTTGTATAGATTTGTGAAACCATATAGTACAGGAGAAAAACTGACGTTTTGTGAATTGTGTAACGTGATTTCGCTATTGGGCACGGAGTTGCCCATGCAATGCAAGAGCACTAAAAAGTTAATAAACATCAGCTTCCTGCTTCATCACACACAACTCAGCCTGAACTTACGACGTAGATAATTGACAGAGAACCTTAATGTACATCGATCGAAATTTTATTTTTAAATTTCTTTTAGAAATAAACCTTCCTTTTTCAGTTACGTGTTGTTAGCGATTTATTTTGCACAAGTTTTTCAGACATTAAAATGGCAAAAGATAATTTTTATGCTTGAACGAAAACATTTCAGTACGAAAATTACAGAATAGAGATAATAAAATGAAAATTGGTATATTCGAATCAATGATTTAAAAAAAAATAAGGTGTGGAAAGGGCTCCTATAAATAGCTTGTGTTTAAGTAATGGGCACCTATATGGAACGCATGCAACTCCAGAAGGTACAAATGTGCAACATGTGCATCTTTGACATTAAATAATTATGTTAGGCACTGTCCAACTTTACTGATGGTTGTATATGTTGTAAATAGATACATATCCATTGAAATTTAAAAATCAGTATTTGTTCCTGAAAATCAGTATTTTTGTCACAAGTAATCAGTATTTTTGCACTCGGGGGTTGGCAACTATGGTCCAGAGGACAAGGTGAAAATTCCCTCCTCCAGTTACAAATATTACGTGTAGAACAAAAACTTTATTCAGTCTAATACCTTGGTTCTATCATTGCAGAACATATCCCTTCCTTAGATTTCATGAGGATCTCACCCTTCTCAGGGTGCTTGATGATTTCAATGTCCATATGGTCTTTTGGTATATCTTCAGTCAGTCATATTCATTTTTGTTTTGTAATTTATATTTTCTCTCCAGTCCTTGGATACATTTTGTTTATCTACATCCATTTTAATTCAACTGGGGGGTGGTACAAGCAAAGCAGCGTTTTGCATTTTATCCCAGTTTTAGTAACTGGCGTTAGGTTAAGTATGACCCACCAGTCATACATGCCAACCATTACGCTTTTGGCGTAATCATTATGCTTTTTTTCACTAAATTACGCGTTATGCTTAAATGTATATGGATTACGCTTTTTTGGTATATCCACCTCCCCAAAAAAATCAATTATTTGTTTTCTCGTTATTATTAATTTCCAATAATCCCATAGACTGTATTTTAGAAAAAACGGCTTTTACATAACTACAATATAAAAGTATGTTTGACTATGGACTTTCCTAACAGTATCATGTTCTATTTAAAGCTAACCTGTTTATAGCATCTGTATGCTTAGTTAGAAGAGAGCAGGCTGGTTTTCTAAATTTAATCTTTACACGCAGATTCCATGTTCTAATTCATATATGCTGCAGAACCAGTCTAAAGATATTTTGGCGCTAAAAAGTATATTTTTTTTAGTCTATGCATTTATGTATGCAAAAATATCTCCTTTCAAAATTTCCCAGAAATTAGAAAAAGGCAACCAAATAACTTAAAATAAAATATAACAGAATACTCTAAATATTAAAACAAGAGTGCATCATCATGTGACATTTATTTCCGGCCATGTGGAAAGAATTTTAATTTTTGGCGCTAAAAGGCTTATGATGGTTACTAGTTGATGTGTGTAAAGCTAAAAGTGCTACATATGAAAACTTGAAACAGTAAAGGATGTTAAAAAACAAGATGGGCAAATAAATCATTGTTTATTAAAATTATAGCATGTTATATGTGGATTATGCTTTTTCTGCCTGCGCTTTTTGACCACTTCGATTATACTTTTTCCTCATCAGGGGTTGGCATGTATGACCAGTTTCTTGTTCTGGATCATTAGTTTTGTATTTCAATATCATCAATTTGTGGGTAAATATTTGGTATGTACATCATGGACACACACAGACAGATGTCCTTGTCATGTTCTTTGACCTGAGGAAGTGTGGGACATGCATCCTCCTCTTTGTCACTGAAAAACCCTTTCTAGGGCACTGGATGTATGGAAATCACCATCACACATAAAAGAAGGTTGCAATGCAATTTTAGTGGTACAGAAATCACCTGCTTAAGCAAGGGATGGATCACTGACAATTCCAGAGGGAAGAAAGTTTTCAGAATGAATCATCAGCACTTCTAATAAAGGAAAGTCACCAACACCTGGCAGTAAGTTCTGCCTCCCTGGCACATTGGAAGTACAATTGTTTCTCAAGTTAACCTATTTGCAGAGATAGGGATATCATTCATAAGATTCAGGTTCCTCATGGAGAGACTTCATCACCTTAACTAATCTTTGATCATTGACCTGGCACTGGGTACTGGGCATAAGGTACAATAACTGGATTTCATCACTTCTATATGGATACCACTCTCGAGACATACAAGGTTTTGCTAGAGCACAGTAAAAGACATTTTGAGGCCACACTGCATCATGTGGAGACATTGTTCAGATGGTTAATTCCTACAGTGGTCATGCACAATTTTAAGGATCAGCAGCTATGGTAACTTGGCATTGAGACATGCCCAGCTAAAGAAGTGAAGAGCGATCAATGGGATTGATTTAGGGTTTTGGTGGGGGCAGGAATATTAAAACTAACTAATAATATGTAATACTTAAATGATATTATTACCTAATTTCCCTTCCTCTCAGACTGCTTCAGTGTCTTAAGTGGTTGTAGCATCTGCCTCAGATGTGGGAGGTTGCAGAGTAGAACCCCGGCAGAGTCATACCAGTGACTTATAAAATGGTAATAGCAGTCGTCTCACTTGGCACTTTGCATTAAGAGGTTAGTGTTAGGACTTGTCAGCCTTGTGTCAGGATAATGTTCCTGGGTTGGACATGATGCTTTTTCTGCATGATGTCCCAATTCTAGACATAACTATAAACTGCCACACTGCAGACATCATAGTGATATGACTGAAAAATTGTTACAGCTACCTTTAAAATCCAAATCACGCACACTTACACACACACACACTTCTTCCTTCCCATTCTGTTATCCTTTCAACCTCACTCCATTTAACAAGACACTTTTGTCTAACACTTGTAACTGAACTGTTATCATTTAGAACTCAGTAACTTATTGGAAATGGGATTTTTCACGTTGGACTTGAGACTTTAACTGAAAAGGGGATTTATTACCTTGGACTTGAGACTAGTTTTGTGTAAAGAGGTAGCAAATTATTAACTGAAAAAGGGATTTCTTACCTTAGACTAGGGACTAGTTTTGGGAGCAGAAATAGCAAAGTAATAAACAGCAGGAATTTATCATTAATTAATCATTCAAATTATTATTATCCAGATCCACATACACGCACACTTGTATTGGACCTGTTTTCACTTAATTGATAAAGAAAATTAATTTTGTCACATTGGTGTATAGCCTTGAAAAACCATTGATAATTAGGGGTTCCATTGAAAACTCACTGAATTCTGGAAATGTCCTTGAGGACTTGTTTCCATATTTCACAATGAATTATGACTAGACTTTGTATTTTGCTGGAAACTTGTTGATAGTCAGCACTCAAACCTTGATTTCAAGGTGAAAGGTCATGGTTTTTATCAGTGATGGTTTGTGGGTGTGGGTGTGTGGTTTGGATTTTTAACATAGTTGACAATTTTCCAATGATATTGCTATGATATCTGCATTGGGACAATATATAGTGATGTCTGGTACTTGGACATCATTCCACAGACATGTAGCATCATGTCCCACCCAGTCACATTATTCTGACACCAGGCCGACCAGTTCTAACACTACTCTCTTAATGCTGTTTACCAAGCAAGGAAGTTTCTAGTAAATAATGAAACATGCAAGAAAATGCTGTTTGATGCTTATGTCTAGTCATGTTTTTTCTGAATTGTTACAGGGAAAATGAGAAACAGAAGGAGATGGCCTCATTGGAGGCCCAGGTGTACTATTTCTCTGAGCTTTTGAGTGCACAGAGAGCAGCTACTCGAGAAAACGTGACGAGAAAGCAGGCACGAACTGGAGAAGAACGAGAGGAGTCAGATGAGGAGGTTTTGGATGAAGAATCAGAAGAAGATGATGAGGACATTCCCTACAATCCTAAAAATCTCCCATTGGGATGGGATGGGAAGGTATGTTAACTTGACTTGGGTACTTAAGCATCAATTTTTATAAGCCTGCTGTAAGGTGAATCTTGTGTTCTGATGCTGTCAAAATGTCCAACTGTTACCACTTTCCTTTCTACCATCTACAGTCACCACTCTTGGGGGATGACTTGAACTTGGGGTAGGCAAGACCATCGTCAAGGTCACTGACTGAATGACAGCTGTCCACCACAGATAGTTACCAAATATTGTGTATGGCTTGCACTTTGGATAAGAATAAATCCTTCGATATGGGTGCCAAAAGATTAAAAGTCAGGTTCACTGTGACTGAAAGAATAAAAATAATTGCAACTCCATAACTTAATGTTGTCCACCATCTACAGTGAGTCAACTTTGTGTATCGCCTGCATGATTTAAGAAAGTCTATTGTTATGCTAAGATCACTGTGACTGAAATAATAAATCTTGTTTCTGCACAGTTATATTAGATTTACATGTCATACCAAGACTAAATTCTGAATGGCTTGTACTTTGGTATGTAAAGAGTCTATTAATATGGGATTAAAAAGGTCAAAGGTTACAGTCGCTGTGAATTCAAGAAAATACAAAGTGCTTAATCATGTGTTTTCAAGGTAGTGGCTGGCATACACGGTGAGTAAGAAAAAAATCTGTTATTAGGTGTCAAACATTCAACATCTCTTTGGCTGAAGAATAATGTCTTTTTGCATTTAATAACTTTGACCTAGACTACATACCTTAACCATTGTGTGTGGACATATAAACTTTGGTAGAGGTCCATTGATTTTGAGGTCAAAGGTTAGGGTCATTGTGCCTCAAGGAAAAAGGGGTTTTTCAGAATTCCTTTGTTCAAGAATTAGTTCCTTGACCAAACTTTGTGGATGGATTAAACTTAGGATAATAAAGAAACCAATATATTTTGAAGTCAAAAGGTCAGGTGTCACGTTCAGGGTAGGTCAATGAGACCATAATGGTTTCCCCATCAGTTACTCCGAAACTCGGTTATCAGCTGAAAAAATACTTTAAAACATGTCTTTCTGATATACATTTTCAAGCTCCATTAACTTTTTGAAACTTTAGATCCATCTCCATATCTCAGAATCTTTATTCATGGTTGTTCAAATAAAACATACTTGGGACCCAGGGAAAACACTTTCATTTTACAGTAGTCATCCATAGATCGTGTTTTGAACTTCATAGTATGTTCTTATGAATTCTTTATTTTTCAGCCTATACCATATTGGCTGTACAAACTGCATGGTCTCAACATCAGTTATAACTGTGAGATATGTGGCAATTTCGTATACAAGGGACCAAAAGCTTTCCAGAGGCACTTTGCAGTGAGTATGAATAAAATGTGAAAACAATGGTTTCCTTACAATTCAGTATTGCACTTTTTTAAAGTTATGGAATGACACAAGACATTTAACATTTAGCACCAGTAGATAGAACCAATCTCTTTATGTCTCATATCACAAAGCTACTTTCTCCATTGAAAATACATCCCCTAATAACATGAACGTTAGGAAATAAACTCTACTACTTACTAAACCCATCAGGCATGGCAAAATGAAAAATGTTTAAATCTATGTCATAATGAAGAAAGGAAGAAACTCTTCATAACCCTTCTTTTTACCTCCCCTTACCACCAGTATTTGACTTTAGTTGTTGACTCAGATTGTAACCCTTGCTTGATACAACAATCGTATCTCGTATCACGTACAGAATCGAACTTAAATTTGTGGATTATTGACGATCCTTCAACGAACTTTGTATAGTATTGAGTGTAAAGATATTTACTACATTTTTCATTCGGATGTGACCATGCAATGCTCCAGGTGCAAGATATTGCATGGACAAGGAAGTTCATGATATATGACTTTCATGTGTAGTGTTTTCTCACTGTTTTTATTGTTATACTTGAACACTTTTTGTTTATTTCCAATTTGTTTGATGTTTTGGTCATCCATGTCGTTTCAAATTAAATAATAATGTTATGTGCCAAAGTCAATAAGCACATAAATAATATGTGTAAAACTAGCACAAAGTATTCATTGGCATCTTACTATGTTGTATGTGTAAAGTGGTCAGTAAGAATATCATCTATGGGTTTGCGACAGAACTTGAAGAGACGGGTAAAGTCTCAGGAAAAGGAAATACTTTTTTGCTTGAAGTTAAAAGATGAGTGTCCTCCATTATTTCAGCAGCCCAGTTGGTATGAAGTCATTTAGTATTTTTTGGACATGGAGAATACTTTTTACCATATGTTCAATGCCATTCCAGCTGCTGACCAGCCAGTCCTGTAAGAGCTGAGCCAACTGTCCAGCCATTAACCAGGCTATCTGTCCATCCAACAACTGTGTCAATGGGCATGAATGCTTACCATCAATTTACACTGATAAGACGAACTCTGGCACATGCCAGGTTGCTGATTCAACTGCTAGCTAAATTCTTTACAGATTACCTGTTGGGAAGATACCAAACTATGTACTGACCAGTTATATATCTTTTCTTTTGGCTCTATGCTATATACTACACATAGAATAATGCCCTATTAAGGCAGCTCCCTTACTGAGTGCAGGAATGATTTAAGTCAGTTACAATACTCCTTTCTCACCATGAATCATACAGGGTTTTAGCTTTTAAGTGACTGTCAATTTTAAGTTAAGTCACTAATCTGAGTACCCAACTCCACGACCTGTAAGTCAAGCCTATAATGTAAAAGTTTAGGTCGACTTGGAAGATGAGGACAAACATACCTCCTCCCACCTATTGCAGAAGTCTGGAAGGAATCAAGAGATCTCTGCTGGACAAAATCAAGGATTCAGGGAAGACAAAGGCTGTCTTTTTAAAAATTCATGATTGTTCCTGTCATGCTGGTTCACACTCATGTGGACATGTATAGAACCAAGTTGTGAAGTTTGAAAAAACTTTTTAATATAGATCTTATAGTGTTCCATTCCACTTCTGGTTAAGTGTGGAATATGCTGGAAAAATGTAATAATGGGGAATGTGTAATGTTTAGTCATTTAAAAATGAAATTTATCCAAGCAAACTTACCTTGTCACATTAATATAAAACTCTCCCTCAGCTTCACAGAAATGAGAACTTTTTTTTATTGAGGTATCTCTCAAACTAAACCTGGATAAAGAACTGTAGTCACCTAGCATGGCATGGTGAGATAATAGGTATGGTTGGGAAGTATGTCCATTGCCTGTATGATACAGAGAAGGGAAAGATTAACATTTTTCATCTATTTGCAATGCTGGATTCAAGAGGTAGAGTAGTTTTGTATCTAAATTAATGTCATGAGAGTATTAACAGAGAAACATAATTTACTATAGAAATTTGCTTTTTCATCAAAAAAGATGAGATAAAAAAAATCATTGTCATCCTTATTACCCAGACATTGAATCTGAATAAAATGTCACCTACAACAAGTTTCAGATCGCTCCGATGGCCTAGTGGTTATAGCGTTCGCCACAGGAGCGGGAGGTCGTGGTTTCAATCCCTGGCCAAGTCATACCAAAGACTTACAAAAATGGTACTAACAACTGCCTTACTTGGTGCTCAGCATTAAGAGGTTAGCGTTATGACTGCTCGTCCTGGTGTCAGGATAATGTGACTGGGTGGGACATCATGCTACATGTCTGTGGCATGATGCCCCAGTGCTAGACATCACTATAAAATGCCTCACTGCAGACATCGTAGTGATATGACTGAAAAATCCTAATCAATCAAACAAACCACAGGTTTCTTATGATTTTGTGATTATTAATATGAAATTAAGCATCCTTTTACATATTGTATTTCCCGTTCTTTCATGGCATTGTATCATACTTTTAATAGGTGCTTACAGATAAGTTATATAGTAATTGAATAATTCTACATGTTCACTTTTTTATGATGAGAGTTTGATAAGGAGACAAACTGAAGTATAGAATAGTAGAAAAAGATTAACAAAACGTGTTTTATTTCACACATGAACTTTATAATATGCTAGTTAATGTATATCTGTTACACAAAGTCACATTTTTACCAATAATTGTGAATGAATCATGGTTCTGTGTTTTATTTATACTAATGTAATAATGATGGCTTTTTGCAGGAGTGGCGTCATGCACATGGGATGCGCTGCCTTGGAATCCCCAACACAGCTCATTTTGCTAATGTGACATCGATAGAAGATGCTTTAGCTTGTAAGTTGCTGACTATAATCAATAATTTGGGCTGTTTTATTCAAAGAAATGTCACAGTACAGTTTTCAAATTATCCCATTTATTGTCAAGAAAACAATACTTTCACAGAATGAATTTGTTAAAATGTACTTTTATCTCCACTGGTCATATACCAGACAAGCTTTTGGAATTACCTCTTGTTTGATATCCATCATCTGATGTCCATACATTCATTCATTTGTACAATTTTTTTTTTTATTGCTGCTCTTCCTAAACTGCTTGGAGGAATGCCATATAACTTTAAACAGATTCATCCCAATGGTTATATATAAAAATGGTGTTGCTCTGGCATCCAGCATGGCTGTCACAGCAACCAGCTTTAAAATTAGGTTATTTCTACTTCTTTAGAATTTAAAGCCATATCCGCATAGAATTTTACCAGAAGACTTTTTATGATGTCTGGTTACTTATAAATGAAAATCGTGCTGATCTGACATTCATTGTGGACTTGACAGAAGTCATCTTGAAAACCAAGCTTTATCTACTGCCCTTGACTGGAAAGTCATAACATCATGTGGTTTTCACTGGATAGGATTAGTTTATATGAGAAAATATTTGCTCAGATATCCAATGTGGTATAAATATGGCAGAATCTTACTGCTACTTCTAGAAAGTCATGTAAACATTGAGTTTTCACTGGAAGGCTGATTGTAATGTATTGTTGGCACTAAATGAATATGGTGCCAATCTGACATCCAGTATGGCCACTATGTCAGCCATTTTAAAAGTCTTGTTACATATTTTCTGCAGTCATGTCAACATAGTCCTTTCACTTGAAGACTTGTTATGATAACTAGTTGGTCCTGAGTAAAAATGTTGTTGATGACACCTCAGATATACCCACCACAATGAACATATTGAAAAATCTTAATGTTAATTCAACTGAATGGATGGTCATATCAACTTGGGATTTCGCTAGAAGACTTACAAGGATGTCCGGTTTGTCCTAACTGAAAATAATGCTGGTTTTAAATACATTATTGCTGTATTGGTTGCTAATTTGAAAATCATGTTGCCCTGGAATAAGTGATAGTTTCAAAAATAATGTTTTGATTTTAGATCTAATTGAAATCATCAGATGACTTGCATGGTCAACTTTCTTGAGTTTCTTGATCTAGCATCATAGAGATCTTGTTGCCACCCAGACAACCATCAGATCCATTTAATTTCAGTACAGTTTTCTCATGGACATACACTTGGTGCTTCTGATGGATTCAACCAGATTTTTGTCTCAGAAAATATAATTCATTCCTCATTACCCATGTACTGACATTGTGTATTGCACGACTTTTGCATCTGTTTCCTTCGTGTTGGGGTGGGAGGGGGAATCCTTCATAAAGGCTACAACCATGTTGCTAAGGTAGAGAGGTTGGCCATTCATGCATTTCCTCCTACTGTTAATTTTACCTCTAATATTGATGTGATCAGAAAATATATTTGATAGAGAAAGTAAATTTTAATTTGTAAATTCTTTTTAACTGAGAACTCTTACCTGATCACCTTATTTAAAAGCTCACAATTCTCTGCAAAATGTGAGCACTGATGTTGCTAAGCAAACTGGCACCACATCTGATTGATGGGGGTGGTAAGGGGAGATAATTAAGGACACTTTCTTTCATCTATTGTAATAAAATTGCATTGATATTATAAACACAAATTATCACAATATATTTGCAGTGTGGTCCAAGATCAAACAAAACAAGGAGACAGAAAGATGGAGGCCAGACACAGAGGTAATATCATAGTTTTCTTATTTACTTGCACTTTAAAAAAAAATAAATATTTTTTGTGGATTTAATGTGTTAAAAAAAACACTATTCACATTGAAACTTCTTGAAATTATCAGTTTAATATACAAAAGAAACAAACAATGAAATTTTGTTTTCATGAATATATTAAGGCTGTTTAAATAAAACATGCATGGTATCCAGGGAAGACACATTCATTGTTGAGCAGTCACCCATTGAGGCAGTGTAGAATTTTGTTATCATTTTCATATGCACACTTTGAGTAATAAGCATACATGCCAACCATTACGCTTTTGGCATAATCATTACATTTTTTTCCACTAAATTACGTGTTACACTTAAACGTATATGAATTACGATTTTTTGGTAGATCCACCTCCCCAAAAAATCAATTATTTGTTTTCTCGTTATTATTAACATTCCATTAATCCCACAGACTGTATTTTAGAAAAGACAGCTTTTACGTAACTACAAATATAAAAGTGAACTTGACCGTGGATTTTCCTAAAAGTATCATGTTGTATTTATAGCTACCCTGGTTTTACTGTCAACCTCAAATTCTACATATAGCATCCGTATGCTTCGTGAGGAGAGAGCAGACTGGTTATCAAAATTTAAACTTTATGCCCAGATTCCATGTTCTAATTCATATTTGCTGCAGAACCAGTCTAAAGATATTTGGCGCTAACAAGTATATTTTATTTTAGTCTATGCATTTATGTGAGCAAAAACATCTCCTTTCAAACATTTCCCAGATAAATTAGAAAAAGGCAACCAAAAATAAGCGAAACAAAACATAACAGAATCCTCTTAATATTAAGACAAGAGTGCAGCATCATGTAACATTTATTTCTGGCCATGTGAAAAGAATTTTAATATTTGGCGTTGAGTCTTAAGATGGTTTCTAGTTGATGTGTGTAAAGCTAAAAGTGATACATATGAAAACTTGAAACAGTAAAGGATGTTAAAAGACGAGAAGGGCAAATAAATATTTGTTTATTGAAATTTTAGCATGTTATATGTGGATTACGCTTTTTCTGACTAGATTTCGCTTTTTGACGACTTGGATTATGCTCTTTCCTCGTCAGGGGTTGGCATGTATGAATAAGAGTTCCCGCTCATATATTTTTTCATAAACTATCTTCACTAGTGGTATATTTAATTTGAACTAATTGTATAGTAGTATAGTATAACAAATTGCCAATAAAGCTGCTTTTAATTTAATTCTGATGCTTGAAAATATTATATTACGAGTAGTGAACTTTGTGAATTAAGAAGGTCACTCCTAGATTAACCTATATGTCTGAATGGTCTTCTGAGAATTTTGTACTCAATTCTTTCATGGATTTCACGGCACTATTCATAATAGACATTTTGCTAAAATTGAACCCAGATTTCTTTGGAGAACATAAGACACAAATCAACACTTCATAAAAAAAAATTGGCATGATTAGGGGGGCCCCCCGAGTGGCTGAGTGGTCTAAAGCGCTCGCTGTTATGGATCATAATTAAAAATGGTACCATTCTGACAGCCAAAATATACCCACATCTGGTAATTTGAAAGTCTTGCTAAAGAATATCAGAGATACTTTAAATACTTTACAATTTTAAGGAGAAATGGTAATATCATGAATCCTAGAAATTCTTTTTGTCAATCCTTTCAGTGAGCTCTTGCTTAAAATATTATATATTAATATTCCTTGCCGAAAACAGATGAATTAGATGAACATGTTTTAGTAACAGGACTATGTTTTAACAGAAATGAAATATTGAGTGGGATGTAAGTACATATTCTCAAAGGACTTTAACAATTATATATCTTTGTTTTACAGGAAGAATATGAGGATTCAAGTGGAAATGTAGTTAACAAGAAAACATTTGAGGATTTGAAGAGACAGGGTCTTCTTTGAGATAAGATGTGGCAGCCTTTCATTTGAGAGAAGATTTCATGTGTGTTTTGACACCAGCACTGTACAAACTGTATGCTGCTGTTATGACAAAAAATTCACAAGTAAAACTCACAGAGAATTGAAACTGGAAGCAGACATTAAAATGGCTTGCTTCTGATGACAAAATCCAAATCTAGTTAAATATTCAGCAAAGCACAAAGGAAAAAACAATTTGTAGACTTTTATAATTATGTTAAAAACTTTAAGACTACAGTTTGAAATTAGTGTATGTAATGTACAGTTTGGATTGTAAAAAATAACTTGCTGCTTTCATTTGTATTAAATACCAATTTGGAATCTGTTTCTGTGAAAAACAAATATAGCATGTTGAAAAAACTTCGCACATTTTGGAGGAAGAAAACTTTTTGCCTGCTATAATTGTTTATTCAGAAGCTTGAATGGTATCATTTTATTATGTATGACTAACATTCTTGAAATGTTTAAAAAAAGGAGAAAAAGTGGATTGAGAGTGATGAATCTTGCATGGTAGTATTAAGCTACAGATTGTACAAAACTCGTGCAACAGGCTGTTGGACAGATTTAGATTGTAAGATGAATATTTTGATCTGATGCTGGTAGAGTTCACCTCAGTTAGATGTCAGGTACCAGTACTTATGGTGAAGAAAGCCAAATTCATTTATACTAGGTATACATTGCATAAATAAATGCATCCCATCAAAATACATTTTTTGTTTCTGTTACCACTTATAAAGATTTTATGACCTTGCCAGAAATGTGGCAGGCCATAGAGTGCTACCATCATTGTTTGGTCTATACTGGTATATCTTTTGTACAATCATCATATTATGCATTGACATACATGCCAACCATTATGCTTTTGGCATAATCATTATACTTTTTCTCACTAACTTACGCCTTACGTGTATACGTATATGGATTTATAGGTATATCCATCTTCCCCAAAAATAATATCTTTAGTTTTCGCGTTTTTATTAACATTCCATTAATCCCGCTGACTGTATTTTAGAAAAGACGGATCCTTCGTAACTTCAGTATAAGATTACTCTTGTTCATGGACTTGCATGCACTTTCCTAACAGTGTCATGTTCTATTTATAGCAATTATCCTATTACCAAAAAACAGCTTGATTCTACTTTAAAACTTTTGACCTCAAATTCTATTTATAGCATCTGTATGGCTTAGTGAATAGAGAACAGACTAGTTTTCTAAGTTTAATCTTAATGTGCATTCTTTGCCCTAATATTTAGTGCAGAACCAGTCTAAAGATATTTGGTATTAAAATGTATATTTTATTTTAGTTGATGCATATATGAGAGCAAATATATCTCCGTTCAAAAAATTTCACAGAAAGATTAAAAAAAGGCCCTAAAATAACAAAACAAAAAATAACAGAATCCTCCAAGTATGAAGACACGAGTGCATCATCACGTTACGTCTATTTCAGGCCATGTGGAAAGAATTTTAATATTTGGCATTAAAAGTCTTATGATGGGTTCTAGTTGATGTGTGTGTAAAGCTAAAAATACTACATATGAAAACTTGAAGCAGAAAAGGATGTTAAAAGAAGAGAGGGGCAGATAAACCATTGTTCATTGAAATTTTAGCATATTATATGTGGATTATGCCTTTTCTGCCTGGATTCCACATTTTGACCACTTGGATTACGGCTTTTCCTTGTCAGGGGTTGGCACATAGGCATTTAGGTGAATTTCTCAGTTTAGCTCCAGAAACATGCAGTATTTTAAAATATGTACCATTCTCATCACCAAAAGTAGTTTACTGTGAAGAAAGCTTGCCAGTAGTTTCTCATGGGCCGCTGGTTTTTTCCATGGTTCCCCCCACCGAGTTCTTCCTCTACCAATAATACTGGCCGCCATGTATAGCCTATATTGTGCTGAAAAAAAATGGCGTTAAATCCTACAATAACAACAACATTCCTCTTTGGGGAGAATATGCATGGAGATGGTGGTGATCCTGTTAGTACAAAATGTGCTTTTGAGTTGAAGCATTTAGCCTATAAACTGCATTAATTCCCACTTGCGACAGACATTTTGTGTGAAATGCACACCAATGTCAATAGAATTCCACAGGTAATTACTGAAAATGCAGTACAATCACACCAAAGGCAGCTTAAAAAAGTTATCTGATCAGATAGTCAAATAAACCATATATCTATATGTATATATATATATATATATATATATGAAGTGGACAAGCAACTTTTGATTTTGCTTCTGCTGGTTTATTTCACTGCACATTTTGATCCATGTGTTGTCTGAAAAAATATTGCTATGTGATATTTGCGAATAAAAACAGCACAGTAAGAATTTATAGTTTTAGATACATGTTAAATGCTCATAAAACCTTTGTATAATGATGTAGGTAAATATTTGTTGTTATATTTTTCCATCCAGTCTGTTTATTTATGCTTACATGTATTTGACTGTGTCCTTGTGCATATTTTGTGGTGCCAGTATATGAAGCAGTGATCAGTGTCTGTTCACTTCCTAACTGAATGAGACATATTTCTTTAAATATGTCCCCTAATGACATTAACGTTTGATATATTAGTCTGCTACCTTACAAAATATTCTTTTCTATCTCACATGGACAAAAAGGCAATTATTGTTGCCCATTATCACCCCTTGCCATTGTCAGGTGTCACTAGTTATTCAGCTTTGCTGCTGTATTTATAATGTTGTACATTTTACATCTGACAATGCAAGCCATCAAAGTATCCATCCTTAATTTTGGATTTATTTTGTTGGACAATCGGTCTTCTACATGTATACCTATTTTTACAGGTCTATTTACAACTATGTTGTTGTTGACCACAAGCTGCCATTTACGAGTTAGTGTGACTGATTATTTTCTCCTGATTAGTTTTTTGTTTTTTTATAGGCTATACATGGTGGCCAGTATTAATGGTGGAGGAAGAAACCGGACAAACCCCGGTAAGAACCACCGACCCACGAGAAGTACTGGCAAGCTTTCTCACATTACTACATTTGCCGAATCTTAGACTCGAACACACACAGACAGAGGTGAGATGGCAGTGGTCCGTAACGGACAGCACTTTAGACCACTCGGCCCCCCACCTGATTAGTATTGGTGTTAGCAAGTTAGCAAAATGCTGAATTGCTAATTTATTCTTTTTCTTGTGTTGTTTCATTAGAAATGCCAAAATGCATAGCATGGTCTAGAAGTCATCGAAAATGTGACAGTGACTATTTTTATCAACTCGATTAGTAACAGGGTGATATTAGTGAGTTAGTATCATGCTAAATTATGCTGGAGGCAATTTTAGGCATCAAATGCAGAAATCTACATGTGTTTGAGATATTCTCCAATTAACTTCGCACTGATCTTCCTGTATTGCCATAAAACAATGAATCAAATTATTTCAATATTTTCATTGCAATATCAAAATCAGTCACCATATACTGGACTGAGTGTTCTTTGTCTTGAAATCTTTGCATCTTTTATTTGTCTGTCTGCTCACTTAATCCTGAACATTTATTAGCAAACCAGGTCATTAAGGTGTTTAAGTTACCTGCCAATAGACCGTGTTGTTTACTGACAAAAACCCACATTAATGGGAAAAGAGATAAAGCAATCTCTTTCTTGCCTGTGGCATCGACAATTTGTAGAGATTTTGGTTTTTCACTGATGTTTTCAAATGATTTATCGATTCTCATAATGATTGCATTAATCATTATAAGGTAAGGCAATTCATTCTATGACATCATTATTTGTTACCTTTACATTGAAGTCAAGGTCAGTCAGAAAATTTAGAGAGGTTTCGATTAAATTTTTTCCCTTTGCCAATTTTTACTTCATGTAAGTCAGCCTGTGGGGTATGTCACATTTTGCACCAATGATTCAAAAAATTATTGTAGGCTGCACAACTCGAATGAAGCAAAACCATTTCTAATAAACCTTAAAAATTTAATTATCAAAGTTATAAATACAAAATCTGAGAGGAACTTAAAGTATTAAGTGAATCCAGACTAGTCCTTTTAAAGCTCTATGAAAGTTATAAATGAGTGAAAAGTGTCATATAAACTTAAAAACCAGAAATATACTGATCTCCCAAGAACTGGAACCTTGTCAGCGTGGCATCCAAAAATTACTTAGAATAATGTATACCAGGAGTGTGCGTGTGTGTGTATATGTATATATATTTCTTACTCTAGCAACCTGCGAAGCTAAGATATATTATTTCAACAGAATTATTACTCGAAGAACCTGCCAAGTTAACTGTCCCAAGAGTAGAGACATGCATTTTTTTAATTGTATGAATCTAGTTGGAAACCATTATGGTTCATTTTGAAAATGTGTAGGACTTTATAGACACTATGAAAGTTAAGACTTTCAAACACTACAGACTTTTGTAACGACAGCAATTACAAAGTGTGCCACAAATGGCTAGTCATATGATAGGTCTTCCGCTTGAAAGTAGAAGGTGGACTTGAAGCCTTGGCCTCGCACAAGGAAAACAAAATCTGATGTGCCTCCTTGACAGCAATTTTGGAGAAACTGAGTGAACTAATATGTATTGAGTGAAAGAGACAAAATGCCCAGAAACATCCCAGACAAATCTCTCAACTATATGGCTTCCTACTTCACCAGTACAAGTTTAATATACCATAATCCATTTGTTTGTACTGTTTGTATATGCTTTAACAGCACTTCAGCATAATCTCAGATATAAAAATGCTATTTAAATAAAGCCAAGTTCTAAATTGACAGGTACACATTGTTATACACTCTTTAAGAAAATGAACTCGTCAAATAAATGCAAATATTTATTGCCATTGGGTACATGAAAAAAGGTCGAATTTATCAGATCTTTTATAGGGTACATAAAAGAGAAAAAATGTAACAAGAGTTCCTCAAATATTGATGACTTACCGGTCAAAATGAATTTCTAGTATTCCATGACAATGTCTTTCTCTTCTGTCTTTTTATTCTTCTTAACTATAAGGTATTAAAACCATCAACAATATTTTTTTAAAACTTCAACACATCAAATTCGGAAACGAAAATATTCCCCATCAAGTTAACAGCTTCACAAGTGCAGTTCAAAATTATTAGCTATGGTCTTTGAACTTGATCCTGGTATGAATAAAAGATTATTGAACTCAATGTCTGTCTGGAAATATGCCTTGTCTGATTAAATCTGTAGTTCTTTTCTGGAAAACAAATTTTGTGACCTGACATCATGCAAAGCATTCATCAGATATGCCGATAAAATCCATTCTCACCCATGCAACAAAAATCCAGCTGTTTTGCTAAGCTTATGTTTCTTATTTTGGGTCATCTCAGTCGTGCAATCCACATGCTTGTAACTACTTTAAAAAAGATGAAACTTTGTTGTTTTCTGCTGTGTCTGATGGAGTTGTATAAACTAACAACAACATATATTTTTTTAAAAAAGGAAATTTTACCCATAATGCAACTTAAGATTTCTCTGACTTTGGTAACAATACAAAACATTTTGAGAGACCATGCACTTGAAGCCAAGATATTTGGTATTATGCTAGAAACAACAGTTCGTTCAACACAGCATTGTGAATGTTATCCTATCTGTAACTCAGAAAATATTCAGGTCAGCATCATCAAATATAGCTAAGAGCACCAAATTTATTTTAAATAATTCATGTGAACAAATTACGTACTTTTAGCAATATTTAATGATGCTGACCGGAAATTTTACTGATAGGATAAAATTCACAATGCTGTATGAAGTAAACTATAACAAAACACTTCCAGACACAGTGACTATATACAACATTTGCTAAAATAAATCCCGAAAAGACCAGAGATGTGTTTCTCATGGATCTTTCAAGGAAGTATTCTTTTCATGTACTATGACTTTTCAGTAGGCAGTACTTTGTTAATTATTGTGTAGGCACCAAACTAGAAAAGAAAAAATCACATCATACACCATCAGACCAAATAGACATTACTGCATCTGCCAACTAGACTTTTAATGAATAGCCAATTTTGATACGACCATCCTTTCAAGAGTAGAAGAGATAACACAATTTTCAAGCTGGCAATGATGCTGGTCATACTAGGTGTCAAAGGAAACCACTTTCATTTGGGATCATCCTTAAACTGAACGAGTTTTAAACGTGTCATTGCAATCCTTTCAGAACTTCAGCAGTAGTTATAACAAGCTTGCACAACTGGATATCTGATGATAGCTCAGCCATTCATCTAGTTTTATACCAGACAATTCCGTTTTCAGCTGTTTGTCCTCTTTTTAATGTGATCATTTTTGTGTCTGTGCATATGAGTGTCCAGTACTCTTGCATTCTATCAGTGGACATCCTAGAGAAAAGGCTATTACATAATATCTTCCATGATCAGGTGGTGCCAAGTGATATAAAACGCTCTATGTTACAGATCACTGCCATCTTACCTCTGTATGGGTTTGAATCTCAGATTTGGCCAATGTGTGTATGTGAGATAGCTTCTCATGGGAAGGTGGTTCTTTCTGGTGGTTTTCTCCAGGTTATTCCTCCACCATTAATAATGGCCGCCATGTATAGCTTATTGTGTGCTAAAAAATGGTGTTAAACCCTACAACAACTTCCATGACCACAGTGTGGCTGAAATGAACAAAATTGTAGCATATCACAATGCCAAGACTTGCAATAATAGTAAGCAAGTGATGTTGGCAGCACATGCTCACATGCTTTTTACAATTCAGCTTGCCTGACAGAAAATACTTTTGACATTTATAACAATGTTGCCTTGATAATTTACACCAAAATGAAAAATGCAAGGACACAGAAACCAACAAGAGCTTTATTAAAAAAAAACAAGTGCAATACATTTGCAGAGTAATAGGAAGCATGAACCAGCATTCAATCCTGAATGTTTCTGAAAATAAAGAATATGACATCTAACTCTGTCCAGTAATGAGTAAAGAAATACTGGGAAAAAAAATTTTCTCTTTCAGTGATCATATAAACTTTCAGTGATCATATAAACTTTCAATATTACAAAGTAAAAAAACAGTATAAAAGTACAAAAACTACAAAATATGTTACCCTGCTAGTTGCTGCCTAAATTGGCTGATAAAGCTGCATATAATAATTAAAACTTTAAGAACTGAAACTTTACACATAAATCAAATTCAAGATGAGTTGTATGATCCCTCTTGTAAGCAGTGTTGCAATGGGTATCTGAGTAGAGTTGGGCACATCTTGGAATCCAAATCTGGGACAATACTTGAAAAAAACCAGAAAACTTCAAGAGAAAAAGAAAAAAAATTATTCTGCTTTTCCAACATGAAATATACTAAATATATGGTCAAGCTTTATCAAAAACTGAATATTATTTTAATTAGAATATTAAGAACTGTCTTAAGACAGATGGGTAGGCACATTTCTGGCCTTGCTAGAGGTGAACTAAATTTTGAGTGTTAAAGGCCAAATCGAGTATGCATCTTTGAGCACTCAATTTGGCACCTGCTTGCAATATCATTTGATACATCAGTGATCGATCTGGATTCGAAAAATGGAGAACACACACTATATGTACTATGGCAAATCTGTACTGACCCAGTGTTCTGAAACTTAAATTATGCAAGTCAACCATGAACTAAAAACTACCAATTAAAATGTATTTTGGGATATCATTTGCATCAATAAGATTTAGAAGTTTCTTAAAGTAATCAAGGCATAAAACGTTTTAATATACTACACTTATTTCAACAGATACAGAATGTACTGAGTTCCTGCTCAGAGTGTTTTGAGAACAGCCTGGCACAGTTCTCCCGCAATATAGTGCGTTTCGTTATAATGTGATTCCTGATATAACACAGTATTGCTATGCACCTCATTACCAAAATCATACCAATGTATAACATTATGGACTGAAAAACAACCATCCTAAGCAGTGTTATAGCTTTATTTCCTCTTCAAAATCCCATTATTTCGAAAATTCATGGCCATCCCTGCTATACCTTGGTTTTGCTATCATAACTGTGTTCATAAAGTGGTTCTCACTATAACATAAATTGGCATGTTATGCACTCGACGGTTATGAATCGTGCCTTATCATTTCATAATGAGAATTTACAGTAATATACCTTTTAATTATGAAACTGAACTGAAACTTCCAAAACCAAATATAATACAGTGCAACCCCACTATAATGCGAATTCGGATATAGCACAGTTGATGCGTGGCTCCCGAAAATTCGTATATTCATTCGCACATGAAAAAATATTTATGGGTTTAAAGTTTATTATTATGGGAAGAGATCGCGTATGAGGTTGAATTTAATATGATCGTGGTGTGGTCCCTGCAATTTTGATTATATGTATGTGTTTTTTTCTTTTTTTTAATACGAGAAATAGTGTAAAACGTTTATTATCATTTTGGGGAAGAGTTCTAGTATGAATTCGAATATAATACGATCATGGCGTAGCTTCTGAAATTTAACAATTTCACCAGTTTTGTGAAGTGTTATGCCAAAATAAACATCGGAAATGTTACTGGTTACTGATCCACGAGTAAAGCCAGTAAGTCATCTTTGTGATTGTCTTCAATTCTGTATACAATCGTTGCACAAACAATAACCAACATGTGTTTTTTTTCTTCTTTTCTTCACTGCATACATCTACACAACCAAGCAGAAAGTATGAAAAATAAAGTGCAAAACGTTTATTCTAGGATCGCGTAGGGCTTCGCCAATGTCACAAAATGTGATTTTATTTTCCTTATTGGCGGCAAAATATACCATCTGGTGACTTTTTTATTATCGACATTGTTGGCTGTCTAAACTTGTATATACAACCATTGGTTTGGAGTGGAGAAATTCAAGGGCCCAATGAAAGGTAACTGCACACTTTATATAAAATGCACTGAAATTTATGTATTGTTACATAAACAATTTCTTTGTGTCTATACTGACAAACCATCTTAACAGTGTATTGTTGCATCATAATCCGCTTATGCTGACATCGAACATCGAGCATGAGTACTGTGTGTTTTGAGATGTTTGCTTTTTTTTGTTGTTGACATTTCTGGTAGCGGAGATCAACATTGTCTCGTAATCTAACTTTGTCGGATTTTCGGCCGCTCACTAGTAATTAATATATATTTACAAAGACTGATATTTATATGTGGATGGTAGGTAAAATTCTCTTCTTTCCATTCCGAATTAAATCCTTCAGAACACCCCAATTTTTAAAAACAATCCATGTCATCAGACCAGAGCACATGCGTCTCTATCATACATTGACCCTTTGTTAAATTTCTGATGCATGAGTGCACGGTAGCATCACTCCGCTACCACAAATGTAAAAAAAATAAAAAAAACATAAAAAAAAACATCTTGTAGTCTATTCAGAAGGCAGGAGGAACTGTAACTACAATCTACCAAACGACGGCCACTTCACTTTTAAAAATGCACCCAGATAAAATAGTTTGCTGAAATTTCAAAGGAAACATTACCTTTGAAGCACCGATTGTTATGAAAAGGTACTCAGCAAATGGAAAGAAATTTGCCTCAGTCATGCAATACAATTATTTGATGTTGCCGCCACAATAAGAAATGGGCAATTGTTTGGTTCTCCAAAGTTATCCTTTAGCGGTGACTTCAATAAAGCATTAACCCGTCATCAAAGAAAGCCGACTACAATCTTTCAATAAAAACCAAGAGCTTTTATTCAAAGTTAGTCAGTATCAAACTTAAATAAACGTGATGGAATCTGATGGGTTTTTGTATTTTCCAACATGACAGGAACATGTTAACTGTGCCGTGAAAGTTTCCTTTTTGTTTGGAAAACGTTTATGCTTATGAACGCTACCAATGGCTGCTAAAAACGCAAACTAACTTTTACCGGCTTGGGACGTACTGAAAAGTATATGTGCTTCGTCATTCATTACGTGAGTGTGCTATGTTTTCCCACTGAATTCAGACCAATATGACCTGTGACAAAATTATTGAATATTTTAAAACTGTGTGTGTGTGCATATTATCGATGGAATCACTTGTATTGTGTATTCAACATTTCAACATATATGATGAGGTTCGATGGCGAGTACACGGTGTTGATACTCTTATTCATGCTATATGTTAGACATGTATATATAAACAGTATTCACATATATGTAACAATTTGTGATTCTCTAAATAAAGTAAACTATTTATGTCTTCACTAAAGGTGTATTTCTCGTTTAATATTCATCAATTTAATATGGTAACTGTGCCGATCAAGCACGTATTTTACTGCCCTCATTTATTACCTACCCCCCCCCCCCCCCTGCACCTTGTTGGAGTACATGCATAATTTTCTTCAGCTAACTAACCTGGTTGTTTATAACACTGTTCGGTCTATAACGCGGTTGATTTCTTTGGCTCCCGAGTACCACGTTATAGCAGGGTCCCACTGTACATCAACTTTTTCTAGGTAGTGTAATTTAGCAGTGAAGGAAATGTTAGAAATTCCATTATTCTACATTGTTGTTTTTATTGGTTGAACTTAAGCTCAAGGTAAATAGTCAAAATAATCTGAAAAGACATGACCAGGCAAGACCAACATATTGTAATGTGTACTACAAGTTTACTACAAGACTTCAAAAAGACATGACCAGGCTAGACCAACATATTGTAATGTGTACTACAAGTTTACTACAAGACTTCAAAAAGACATGACCAGGCTAGACCAACATATTGTAATGTGTACTACAAGTTTACTACAAGACTTCAAAAATACATGACCAGGCTAGACCAACATATTGTAATATATACTACAAGTTTACTATAAGACTTCAAAAATACATGACCAGGCTAGACCAAAATATTGTAATGTGTACTACAAGTTTACTACAAGACTTCAAAAATACATTACTAGGCTAGACCAACATATTGTAATGTGTACTACAAGTTTACTACTAGACTTCAAAAATACATGACTAGGCTAGACCAACATATTGTAATGTGTACTACAAGTTTACTACAAGACTTCAAAAATTGAAACTTGAAACAAGAAAAGTACAAAAATTATTTACATTATGAAAGCATCTTCTCTGACTGATAAAACATGAGGTACAGCAGCCCATTAAACAAAAAATTAATAAACTCCACTCAGTAATAAAACGAAAATGAATGAAATGACTGAATTACCGTACAATGATGTATTATCCGTTTTTGTAGACTTTCTGCATTGACATTGAGGTCTATTTAGTATGCAGATTTTATTAAGTGGTGCCAGACAAAAAACAATTTTATGGATATTAGAATTACCCATGGATTCTAAATATCATGTAAGAATAGATTTTTTTGAACAACCGCACAGGTTACAATTTTCAACAAACATAATTATCATGCAGAATTCACAGGAATTGCATTTTGTTTGCTATGCCATGGACAAATATACCTACAAGCAAAGCACAAGTTAATAAAAAAAAAAAGCTGCATGTGCTGCAGTATTACATAGGTTTTTATTATCATAAAAATCCACTTACAAGTCAGTTTCAATTACAAACTGCATTGACCCAGATCTGCTGTCACACAATATACTGGAAGAGCCAGGTCTACATAGACCATGATTTGCTGATGCATCATGCACCAAAAGATCAGGGTCTATGCTGTTTGATCTAACTGACAAGCAAGTAAATACAGCAAGTTAAAGTGTCACTGTCAGTGGGGAAAAAAATTGCCTTGATTAAAACAGTCACCACAACTGGGTCAAATAAACAAATATCTTTTAAAATAATGGATCAGTTTCAATGTTCATCTAACAAAACAATTTTCATTCTGCAAGACATTTAACTTCATATATGCATTAGTACATCATATGCAGAAAAATCTTTTCTTTTTAGACAACACTGCAATTCACCAAATTTGTGTGTTTGTAGCAAGCAAACCAATGTTTATAATTTTATTTTTACAAATATTTTGAGATGCGCATATCTGTATAGTTTACATGCTAAAACAAACCACACTTTATCTGACATCTTGCACAGCAATATACATCAGTTTGGTTAACATAGGTAAAACCACCAGTAACAAGTAAATTTCCCCATTTTTATGTTGCATATATGTTGATATTAAAGATTATTTCAAATTTAATGATGATAAGATATTGTAATTTATAGTATTTATCCAGTTTTACTTGTCGTATGTATTCAATAAATCTTCCTCCACTTGAAATTATTCTTCCATATTAATTTACCCTCCAATATAATCAGCAAACATCATTTCAGTTAATTCAGTTTTGAAACCTACCAAGACTTGTACATGTTTTTGCCAGTGTGGTGCCAGTTTTTGATAGATTTAAATGACAGTTACAAATACAAAATTTGTATCAAGTGAAACAACAAATTTTGAATTTTGCAGGATATCAGCAAAAAATGATAGAAACATTTAGCCAAAAACAAATGCAAATAAAGAACAATTAAACTCTGACTCACTACAATGTCATGATCATGCAATAATAAGCATCTTAAAAAGAACCATATTTAGACCCGTCTTTGATGGGACATCAACAAAGGTGACATTTCTGCTACATTATTTTATTATAGCTGTTGTCCCCAATGTACAATCCTAATGGTAACATTGTGAATCATATACTCTGTCCTTCAATCAGTGCTGCATTCTTGGCATGAAGCTGAAAGTCACAAAGATTTTCTTACAAGATTCCAAATTCCTGTACCTCATCATTCCAAGAGCTGGGCTTTATAAGCACATACCAGGAGCTTTGTCTGAAATTGAGAAGGCATAAATTTTCATTGTAACTTCATGATGTTTCTGTCTGAAGTAATACCAACGTATATTTGCAACAACTGAGAAAATTTTCAATCATCTGATACTTCCCATCAAATTCTAATCTTGTATTGAAAATTTGAGATGTTAATGGTGTTTGCAAATAACCACTTGGTCTACTCTAAGAAATTATCAAAAGAATACAACTTGTGATATTAACACATTAACCCCTGAGCCAAACAGCTAGGCAGTCCCCTACAGTATACTTGCAGAGATCACCCAGAGCAGTGTTAGCATTACCAGTGCCTGTATCCCTGAGACTTGCTGTCAATATTTGGCTTACAAATTTTTTCAGAGAGAGCTATACAAGTAATAAATGTTAATGTCTCATTTATTTTCCTTTAATTAAACTACAACTTTACACAGCAGTTCTCAATAAAATTGCATATAAAATGGTATGTCATGTTACATGCAGAAATAAAACTGATGCATACAGATAAAACTATTTCCTTACCAATTTGTTCCTCTTGCCAGGAATAATACATAAAAATCCTTGATGAATTCACACTGAATAATTAACACTATCAACACGTTAAATTCACTCCATTTGATGTACATACAAATTCCACTTGTCATCTCTATTGCAAACCCAACCTCATGTAAATACTTCATCAGTCTATTAAATTAATCAATTAAAAGTCAACTTTCATTAGCTGATTCTCATAATTTTCATTTTTCTCTAATTTCCCACTACTTTTGCTGCTATCAAAGTCAAATTTTTTCCCTTTGTTCAGCAATGTTCACTATATCTATGTAAACTTTCATTTTATTGGTGAAACTGAATACATTATTAGGAAATTAATTCAAATCAACCAATAGTTTGTGCTGATTTAACTCATCATGCAGAATACAGGCATAGACAAATACTGCCACTCAAACTTGGCACCCGGGATACAAGCTATGTAAACTTAGCCATGTTATCAAGGCACTCAGGGAGAAGAGGGAGGTAAAGTGTGACGAGTTATCGAGGCAGGAGGGGTTACTGTGTTAACACCATGCTCACTTGTTTTAGAATGCCCAGATAATTTGTGAACACACTTTTGACATGGAGACAAGTGTGGATCAATTTTTTTCTTACCAACAAAAGTCCTTTCCATGCAGTCTGATATTCTACTGGATGAAAAGTACTTTTAGGAATTCATGACCAATTCTTCCTTTTAACTGCCAGTGTTGAAACCATCTCTGATAATTTTCAGCAATGACAAGATTTTTAAATTAGATTTTGTAGATGCTTTCATTGAAGATCCGCAAGACGTAAGTCTTCTAGTGGGAAATAGTTTTTATTTCATAATGATTCATTCCAGAATCAACAAATTCCTGTTCTAGTCTTTATGAAATGCCGCAGAAGCGGGAGGTCGTGGGTTCAATTCCTGGCCGAGCCATACCAAAGACTTACAAAAATGGTACTAACTAACAGGTGCCTCGCTTGATGCTCAGCATTAACAGGTTAGTGTTAGGACCCTAAAATCAAATGGATGGAAGAAGAATGAAAAACGAATTTGTATGTCAATATATTAAGATAAAATATAAAATTTTCACCTGTGGACTTTTAATGTCAAAATATTACATGGAAAAAACTGTTCCAATTTGTGAAAAGATATCTAAAAAAAATGTGCAAAACATTTTAATAAAAAAGAACAAAAATCCCAGAGTTTACCTTATAGGTAACCAACTAACTTCAAGGCCAATTCTAAACAGTCCCTAAAACCAGTTTTTTTTTAAATTAGTGCATTCCCATTAGGTCACAATCTTTAGTAGCCAAATTCACCTTACAGATGCGGTTTGCAAATAGATAAAAGTGTAAACATCATTTCTTTTCTGTTATGTGGTAGCTTGCTGCTGGGTTTCAGAATAAATAGGTTAATGAATGGAGAGACAGACAGAAATACAGCCGGGACATAAACAGGATGCTACAGTTGCAAATTAATACAAACCTTAGACTGAGATGCCTTCATTGTCTTGATTACTAGTTGATTGTTCCCACCAATAACAGGATTGAAAGAGAATACAAAATTGCCCTCCTGTAAAGTTAAAACAGCTAATTTAGAATGGCATGGATCTATTGGTATTAGGGATTTTTAGCTGTGTTTATCATTATAGTTATGTACAAAAGTGTGAGCAATGACCTTTGACTTAGACTCCAAGGTCAATCAGGTCTCGTATTGAGAAGAAAAAAAACTTCAGAATAGTGTGGGTAATTACTTTGGTGGTCAAATTTGCACAATTGTATTCTGAACCAATGAAATATTTCAAGTCATTTGTTTAAACAAAAACACATCTATGTGACCACCCTTTTGGGAGGTCAGACCAGCATAACATTGCTTTAACAGCATTTAAGCAAAAAAAAAACCATGCATTTTCTTTGTAAAAAAAAAATCATTCTCATTACATTGTAAATAACAAATACAATGAAAAATGAGATGTGACACATGAGATTGACAGCTTACAGTCCCTCCTACACACTGTCTCACATACTGCTCCACTCTGTTTGCCTAAGCGGTTAGAACGTCTGCCTCAAATGCAGCATGTTGCATGTTCCAACTCTGGCCAAGTCATATACAAAAGTTATAAAAATGGTACATGCAGCTACTAAACTTGGTGCTCAGCATTAATAGATTAGTGCTAGAACTGGTCAGCCTGGTGTCAGGATAATGTGACCAGGTGGGACATGATACCTGTGGCATGATGCCTAAGTGCTAGACAACACAATAAACCAAAGAGATCATAGAAATATGACTCAAACTGTTAAAAATCCAACAAATATATATATCAACTCACAATTAGTCATATTTTGAAAAACATATTGCATATTTGGAGCTCCAATGTTAACTGGCTTTTCAACCAATTGCTTTAGTCAAACAATTGTGCTTTTCATGTTATGCCAGTAGAAATGGAGTCATATTTTGAAAAACATATTGCATATTTGGCGCTCCAATGATAACTGGCTTTTCAACCAATTGCTTTAGTCAAACTAAGCTTTACTTTGAGGCTTTCTTCCTCACTAAAAGCAAACCCTTAATCAATCAAGCAGTTGTGGTTTCAAAGTATTTTGACCCATAATTCATGTCTGTGATAAAAAGTGGTTGCAGCTGAATCACAATTTTCTCCCAACACAATAAATACATGCATATACAGCCTTGCCAGTTTAGTCACATTGTTGATCTGTTCTTATATCCAAAATTAATGGAGTTCAAGTGATTTTCCCCTGTTAGCAAAAATGTATCCCCTCTCTGCAATGTATTATGGTTTCATACCAAGTCAACATAACAGTCAGTGTCTATGGTGGTGATTAAAAATTAAAACTTGTAAATATATAGAACTGTAAAAACAAATATGTTAGTCAGATCAATGTTGTACCAAGAATAAAATTGTGCTTTTGAATGGCTTTGCAATGTGCATAACAACAATACCCCACATGCATTTCAAGATCAAGAACTAAGAACTATTACTCTCATGTATGCAGACTTGAAACAAATCATTTCTTCAACAGAAAGAAGCTTTTAATAATTAATGTTACTTTTAAAAGATATAAAATGCTTTAAAATTATGTGTAGCTTTCTCACTACATACATTACATTTACTGTTCATAAAAATTTAGTCCCACAAATGGAAAGGCCACCCATCTTAAAAGGCTGCTTTTCTGGTTCAGAATGGGTGGCCAAATAAAAGGTGTACTACTACATTGTTTAAATTGTTCTCCAGTTTTGTTGGTATTGTGTGCAGGGCTAGCCTATGGAACAGCTTGTAGGAGAGCAGTAAGATGTCAATGCCACCTCACCACCTGGGTCAACAACTTACAATGTAGGTCAGTGCTGGTAGTAAAACTGGATCAGTTCTGTACCAAAACAAGGAATATTAAATCTGTCCACATCTGTATCACTAGTTCTTTTATCAGTTTGATCATAATCATTATGAAAACTAAATGCATTAAAAAAAGAATTTTGCAGAATGAAACATCTCACCTGTTCTGCTAGTGTTGGTTTATGTGACTTTATCTTTATTGTGATCAGCACCTTCTACAACTATACCAAAGTTTCAAAATATGTGCTAAATGCCAAGTCTTAACATAATGCAGACCTACTAACACTACCTAGTCCATCTCAGTAAGGCAGCTGATTTGTTTCCACAGGGCTGACCAGTTTTCATTTATGTGTAACAAATAGGGCTTTCAACGGGTACCCGGGTACTCGAACGTAGCGAAAAACCTGGGTATTGAAAATTAATAACGAGTACCCATTCACACAAAAAAAGTTGTCGATAACACTATCAAAATATCATATATCAGCAGCAGCACAGTGGTCTGAGTAGCTTAGAGTTTCCTCCCTTGCCATCCCATTTTTTTTATATTTGGACATTCTTGTTGGGGTGAAGGGTCAGAGCACATTTCCTATCAAAAAGTTGAAATTCACAGACACCATTTGATGTCGGCATGGGTAGCAGCTTACATGCCGGCCTAGCAAACTTGAACAATCTTTCATCGAGATATAACAGCATGAAATCGATAGGATTATGATTTATTTTCTCAAAAATTTTGAGCATAGCGTTTGTTATGCCTTTAATCTGCTGACAGACGAGACGAAAGTACATCATTGCTGAAATTTGTTCCGGATCTGGCTATTTGCATTTCTAGTCACGTGACTACACAAATCTCGCAACCTAGGTCACACAGTCACGTGATATCGACAATAAGCAAATTTCCAAAAGTTGTTGTACATATAATTTGGACATATTATATAGTAGCCACATAAATAAATATAGTCTGTTCTCTCCTCACTAAGCCATACAGATGCTATAAACAGAATTCGTGGGAAAGTAAAACAAGGTTTGCTATAAATAACATGATACTGTAGGAAAGTACATGTCCACGGACAAGAGTACTCGTATATTGTAGTTACGTAAAGCGGTCTTTTCTAAAATACAGTCTGTGGGATTAATGGAATGTTAATATACATGAGATTTATGGAAGGTGGATATACCGAAAAAGCGTAATCCATATATGTTTACGTGTAACGCGTAATTTAGTGGAAAAAAAATGTGTTGCTCAAGGGTTGTACATGTCTTTCATGTTCTAATGAGTACCCGGGTACCCGTTAAATGGCTCAACGGGTACCCAGGTCAGTTTTCTGTGGTTTTTGACAGCCCTAGTAACAAAATGTCATAAACTGCTATTGTCAAGCCAGAAAACATTAGTAAAAGTTTGGTATTTAAAACATGTAGCGATGATAAACATTATAATCAACTGATATGTTTGTAAAGTAGGTGTAGACTTTATTTACCACTAGCACAGTTGCACAAACAAACTTTAGTTCTAAACCCCATGCAGCTCAATGGCTTATTACCATCTCTCAACTTGACCTAATTTGTGAAAATTCTTTTTAGATTTCACATGATGACAGCAATCATATCACCAGCCACAAGACATACCATATTTTCGTGCATTTAAAACGCACCTAATTATAAGACGCACCCATATATAAGACCGGGTTTTGACGATTTGTGTAAAAAATATTTTAAATAAGACGCCCAAAAATATAAGAAGCACGTGGCCTAGCCATCTGCTGAACTGAGCAATTTATCTCCAGTGGTTACCTTTCCTTTATCATAAATGAAAATTTGTCCAATGTTCCATCACCCGTTGGATGTAAACAAGGCTTCATTACCATTTTTAGTTGAGATCAAAGAATTGTCTGAGGCAGAACCGTACATAGACCAATAAATACCCGATGTAAGCGGTTAGCATATATAAACGTGGGAACAGTCTCTTGTTATATATAAATGAGTGATCAATTTGCTTAGCATTTTTTCAATTTATAAAATTGTCACGATGCCGAAGCGAAAATCATATAAGGCCGACTTTAAATTAGACGTCATCAAGTTTGCCAAGGAGCATGGCAACAGAAAGGATTTGAAATTTGAAGTGGCCTGCATTGGATTGGTACACGTGGTAATTACTGAACACTTACCCGATTGTTTTTACAAATAGGAATGAAAATCGTGAAACGTGAATATCAACCGTAATAATCGTCCTTCAATATCACACACTGTACCGTTCGTTCGTGTTAAAAAATACTTGGATAAGATGCCCATTAATATAAGATGCACCCTGGGTGCAGGGTACGTAAAATTTTGTATAAGACACATGTTATATATGCGGTATTCAAACAGGCATGTGATGTCCAATAAACATAACATTGTCCTTTCCAGAGTTTATTCACAAGAATCTGAATATTTCTTTTTATTCTTCTGTGTTAAATATTAAAACTTTTCTAGAAGCTTATTTTCCCTTTTGTCTTAAACATGCATCACTTGCTGGATCCCATTGTTAATTTTTTTTTATAATCAACAGTTCGATCATGCAGGTGCTTCACATGAACAACTGGGTGAAGTTTAAAGTGTCTGATGTTCTGCTGTAATAAAGTTAGTCTGGTTACCTAATTTCACTAATTCTAATATGAAAGTTCACCTGGATTCAAATAAAACACAGATGAACCAATTATCTGGAATTTTTGGAAATGCTAGTTTTTGCTTTTATGCTGACAGTCCGTATTTTAAGGGTAATTTTCATAAGACTTGTGACAAAATTGTAAGAGTTGGCAGGTCTGAATTATGTATATGCTAACAACAACATGGACAATGCCATAGTTAACTGTGATACCAGTATGCAGGCAAGACAACACAAAAGAAGCAAAATAATTCTAATTACCTGTGTCATTGATGTTTGTTTTACTTCGTTCAAGTACACTGATATCACTGCACATGGTCCATAGAACCTACAGTGAACTTTATCTGGTAAAAACATGGCATGAGCTATGAACAGCAGAAATCCTACTCCTAAAAAGAAAGTTGATACAGAATGACAGAATATACAACAGAGCAATACTAAATGAGTGTGGAAATGATAATAATAATAATACATAATACTATATCTTGGGGGATGGGGGCAGAGTGTGGAAATGATTATTAATTGTATCTGTGATCTGTTTTTGGAACCAATTTTCTCCCAAAAACGGTACACTGCTTCCTCAATAACTCACGCAATGATAACTCATGAACCCGCTTATAATGTGGTATCTGGCGTGGATCCCAATTTTTCTCCAAAGAAAAACTATTTAAAAATTCTTTCAAAATATGCTGAACGTGAAAAAATTACGATAAGAATTGGTAAAGTAAACCTTTATACATTTCTCATTTTATCATAAAAAATCGTGATTAATGCCCATAAAGATATCTCAGATTATGTTAGGGTTTATTTGTTGATAAATAGTCATCAATACGCCGTAAATAAACAGTCTGGTGAAATATCAATCAATGAAAATGTCCGGTAAATGCTAACAGGTGGCAACAGATAATGAAATGAACAGCAATTAAATATCTTGCTGTGTGACAACCACATTCCAATCCTTTATTTCCATTTCAATGTAAACATTATAATTGCAACACAATTCTTTTCTATAAAAACATGAAAAGAGTCAATCAACCGTCACATGGAAACCCATGAGTACTTCCGTGAGAACCTAATTACATGCCTGCTTTATTTTGATCAACAACTTGGCGAAGTGTTTGTTGCACTAAAATAATCCATTAAAAGAGACTGTTGTTTTATCATGTATGTCTTATGCATCAAATCAAGCAAGGGACGATTTTGCTCAGCAGCAGCAAAATCAGTGAGCAAAACAAAATTTTTATTTTTTCAAAAAGTCTAATCATATGTCAAGCATATCACAAACAGCATTTTTATTATCGTGTTCTAATTTACATTGTTTTAAATTTTTAAACCCACTAAATTCATGTCGGTAATGATATATGATCGATCAACATTGTTTCTTGAAAAATAGAGTCGATCTTTTGTATTACACAAATACAGTGCGACCCCCACTATAACATGCTCTGCTATAACGCAAATTCGGATACAACGCAGTTGTGGCATGGCTCCTGTAATTTCGTATATTTATTCACACATGAAAAAATATGTTTGTGTTCAAAGTTTATTATCATTATGGGAAGAGATAACATAAGAATTTGAATTTAATATAATCATGGCATAGTTCCTGCAATTTTGGTTACATGTACGTGTATTTTTCTTTTTTGAAGTAAGAGTAATAGAGTGTAAAACGTTTATTATCATTTTGGGGAAAAGTTATAGTATGAATTCGAATATAATACAAATATAATAGCTTCTGAAATTTAAAAATTTCACTAGATTTGTCAAGTGTTATGCCAAAATAAACATTATCGGAACTGTTACTTGTTACTGATCCATGAGTAAAGCCAGACAGTCATCTTTGTGACTGTCTTCAATTAATTCTGTATACAATCATTGCACAAACAATAACCAACCTGGTTTTTTTCTCTCGCTGCATACATATACACAACCAAGAAGAAAGTATGAAAAATAAAGTGTAAAACGTTTATTCTAGGATCACGTAGGGCTTCGCCAATGTCGCAAGTTGTGATTTTATTTTCCTTACTGGTGGCAAAACATACCATCTAGCAACTTTTTTTTAATTGGCGACATTGTTGGCTGTTTAAATTTGTATATACAACCATGGGTTTGGAGTGGAGAAATTCAGAGGCCCCATGAAAGGCAACCGCAAACTGGATATAAAATGCACTGAAATGTATATATTGTTACATAAACAATTTCTTTGTCTATACAGTGGGACCCCGCTATAACACGGTAGTTGGGAGCCATAGAATCTGACCGTGTTATGAACTAAACCGTGTTATAAGCAACCTGATGTACAATACCAACACATTTTTGGATATAATTGGGGGGGGGGTACATAAAGACGGGTGCGAAAATGCATGCGGCTAAAACACGGTATTGGTGCTGAGAGTAGTCTCACTCACTTAAAAAATTGAAATGTTTGATAGAACATTTCAATGAAGCTCATTATATACCCTAGGGTGTCCCCTAGTCAGATCAAGTTAGATTTAGCTTGAACATGCATGCGATTTTGTTTAACCATTATTTCAATTCTGTGGTATAACAACAGTTACAGACACTACACTTGGTGTATAACATGCAAGAAAAACAGCATGAAAACTTTAAAACTTTATTTTTTTTCACAGTAACATCAGTAACAGGATATCAACATTTAAAGTAAACAACATAACTGGAAGTGGTAAACAACTTAATAACAAAATCAAAACATCTATGACAAAGGTATCACTTAGAAAAAAACCTAACCATGAAACTTTTGCATAACAAACATAAAAGACATAGAATAATCTTATTTAGGCATTTATCTAACACCAAGAAGAATATTTAAACAAACAAAATCATTAATACTGGCCAAAAGTATTGCAAACTTCCATAAGAGTCAGAAGTACATTGTCCATAAAATTGGTTACAGACACTACAAAACTATAGCATTTCAATACAGCTGCAGAACCATACATATCTCCATAAAATTCACT
This sequence comes from Unio pictorum, assembly GCA_030141615.1. Lineage (NCBI taxonomy): Eukaryota > Metazoa > Mollusca > Bivalvia > Unionida > Unionidae > Unio > Unio pictorum. The sequence goes on along the minus strand of JARLTB010000165.1, from coordinate 850,134 downwards.
TCAAAAATAATTCAACATGAACACACTGACTAGAATTATTCATTAAATGAATGTTGATTAGTTAATAAAATGATAAAACCACATTGTAACATGTATATGTCCAATACTTGTGTTAAAATTATGAACTGGTAAATAGCACTTGAAAGTTTAATACTAAATAGTGTTTGTAAGAGTAAAATATTGAAGTATAATGAATGTTCAATAAATCATAGTCACTAAAGTATTGTTCAACCCAAGGTGCTGACTCAAACACAGACCCATATGTGATTGATCTTAAGGTTACAGACACTACACATTAAACCTTGACTTTATATTGACATTTCAAATAGAAATACTTATGATTTTTTTCCAGATTTGACTTGAGCTTAGACAATTCAGCTGCATTAAAACTTGAAATGACCCCTTTCACTGACTATTTGTGGAGCTTTTACCCTGTACAAGATAGCATCTAGAGCCTCTTGTGAATAATCATCTTTTTCAGGCCAAGCATACATGTTGCCAGACTTTCTCATGTATTTAAGTCTAACTTCGTTATGAAGAATGTCTATTACTTCTGCTAAGTATACATCTAGAGGTCCCTTCTTTGGCTTAAGTCCTACAGCAACAAATTCTCCAGGGTGGTATTTCTCTATTGGTTTCTCTGTGTTGGTTGGTGCTTTTTTGTCAACTTTGATCTTCTTTGTCACAATGTTTTGTCTTTCTGTTGACTTCCGTTTCTTATTAGGCTTTTCGCTTGTTGCTGAGTTATGATCTTTCTGGTTACTTCCTTGTTTTCTTTTCTTGTCATTATTTTCTATTGTTGATGGATTCTTGTCTTTAAGTTGTTTTCCTTTCTGACTTAAATTATCTTTAATGAGTACTAACTTTCTCATTTCCCAGGCATTAACATTTTTGCTGAAGTTGCATCTCCCGTCAACCTTCATGCATTGCTCACAATAACAGCTCAGATTTCTTATGCTCAGTTCATAATCATTGCTTCCTGACTTTACAGCATGTAATTTTCTTGTACCTTGCAGTGTTTGCACATCAGTTTCTTCTCTATTTCTCTCAACATCTTTAACAAGGATGAACTCCCTTCTTGAAACTGTTTTAGCTTCATTATCTGTATTTTCCATTTTCAGTTTCTCTGTACAGAAATGATATACATCTTCTGCACAACCTATCACCTTTCTATTGCTGATTACAGCTCTGTAGCAAGCATTCTTGACTGTCGCACCGAGACCATCGCAAACACTCTTTCCATGTGATGTTTCGAAATAATTTCGGGTTACAGATGGCTTTTTCCTCAGACTTATGTCAGCAAAGGCTTTCTTCCCCTTATACTGGGCAGCACAGCCATCTGTCCACTCATGGATCTCCTCTACTTTCACACCTTTCTTCTTCAGAATTTCTATAGCTTTGTTCTCAAAAGTGATAGCTAAGTCTGCATCATGTTTGGTTTCTTCACTGATGCCAATAATGGCATGCTTTATCTTGAATTCTTTTTCTCCCTGTTTTTCTGTATAGTAACACATGATTGGATGTATTGTAACTTGGTTCCTGTCGAAGAATCCAGATTGTACTTCACTTTGAAAAACACACCCATAGTTCTCACTAAAGTCCATGACCATAGCAATAGAACCCTCACCAATTCTATCAACACAAATTCCCATCTGTTGCTGTTGCCATTTGGCCCTGAAAACGTGCTATGGATACTCTTGCATGTCAGTTTCTAAGCATGTAATTAATGTTTTTATGTCTGTTTCTTTAGGCACACAGGAGACGCAACGCTTTACTTTATCATCTTTTGCTATTTCTATACTTTCCCATTGATGCCATGATATCTGCCTGTCACTATACTTTTCAACAAATGGTTTAAGGTAACTCTGCAAACATTTCACACCGCAATGTTTGCATTCTCTTCTTAAACATTTAATAGCTGGATTGGTGTCGTATTTACAAAAAGTAGCATCACTTAAGCTTTTCTTATCTACTGAAATTTCATCCAAATCTCCATTTTCTTTCACTGCTTTTTTTACATTTGTTAGTGCCTCACTTTTTAGGGCCACGTTACAGCACTTTTGGCATAAGCATGATCTTCTGCTTGTTTCAGACACCTTTTTAACATTCACTGGTTTCAATTTAGAAAATGAAGTTAATCCTATTTTGTGACTAGGGTTCCTTAACTTGTACTCTTTGTAGGCTTCTTCTAATGTCATAGTCATCACATGTTTTTGAAGTATTTCTTTTTGACCACCTTTTCTTACTTTCACAGTTTCACGTTTATTAGGCACTTCCCTACTGATTTCTGGACTTATAAAAAAAATCTTTCACAGATTTCTTTAATGGAGAGTTAAGTGCATCCCTTCTTCTTTTTCTTTGTTTCGTCTCCCACCATGTAGAACTAGGTTTTTGCCCTTTCACTGATACTTTGAAATACTTTTTTAGTCTGTGTCTTTTATATTTCTTCAGTAATGCGTCACAAATGATGTTGTATGCATGTTTCTTTGCACCCCCTTTCCTTGTTTTCACTTCTGAAATGCTCTCTGACACAGATTGTATAACAGTATCTGTCAATTCAAGTTTTTTTCTGCAATCTGGTGTCATTATCATTTTATTCCTATTTAGAAACTTTGATGTTGATGGAGATTCAATTAATTTACTTATGATGACTGCTTTTCTCTTTGGGGTATTTGGTAATACTTCCTTTACCTTTTTTAATTGTCTGTACAGAGTTGCTTTAGGTAACACTTTATTCATTGGTGAATCTCTGGCTGCCCCAGTATTTCCTATTTCACAATCAGTCTGAATACACTCTTGCTGTATACTTTCATTCAGTTTGATATGCATTCTCCATGCTTGGGTTCTTTTCACAGCTTCTGTCTTCTTTCTACTTAATTCAGCAGTTTTCGGACTTCTTAAATCAACACTCTTATTAACTGATAATGCCAGGGCTGCTTTTTCTTTCTTTTTCTGGCGATACCTTTTCATTTCTTCACGTTTTTTCCTTCTTAATTCTTGTTGAAGATTTGAATCGGAAAGTGATTGCTGTTTTTTTAGTAGTCTTGCATCTTTTCTTCTTTCTCTATCAACCCTTTTTAGCTCCTTATGTTTCGCCTTATTTTCCCTCTGTTTTTTTCTCCAGGCTTGTACCTTTAGCCTCGTCTTCTCCCTTCTAGCTTTAATCTTCTGTTCATCTTCTTCTGGCTTATCTTTGCTTCCTAAAAACAAACAACTTCATTCTCATTTTTGTTCCTCTATGTATACGGATGAAATTTAGACTTTACAAAACATACTTGTAATGAGTACGCAATATGCTTTCATACATAAGCAAACTGGAATAACCTGTAGATTCTTAAAGAAAAGTATCTGATTGAAAAAGAAATAGCATAAAACCTGATGATTATTAAATGTTCTAGCATTTACAATGATTGCACACTTTCCTTAATAATGTCAACAACAGTCGGGTCAATTCACATGTCTAGTAGTGTCTGTAACCATTTGACAATATCAGCAATGTATCCAATACCAAGTCTGAGCTCATTGAATTCTCATAATATTTCTGTTTGAATTTACTAGTCTAATGATATGGAATGCAAAAATACTCAGTTTCAATTGCATATTATAAGAAATCACTGAAAATGTTGCCTGTTATCAGAAATCTAGATGAAAGAAACTATAAATATACCAAAATATTACAAATTGCAGACAGACAATATGTCAAAATTTAGCCTTACACATCAATACTGTAATAGGAAACATAATTTGGCTTCATTTTAAAAAAAAAAACAGGGATAAAGTCATAGACAGTATAAAAAGGGGATATTGGTTACAGACACTACAATTTAAGAGTTGGACCAATTCAATACAAACTTACCAGAGTTGTTCCCAGAGGTTTGCTTTTGTCGTCTTCCCATGTCTTAGGGATGTACCATGGTAAAGAACAGAAAAAGTAATTAGGCAGCTTCTTCTAGGATAAGAAATTCAGGTTACATTGTCTTGTAGTAAATTACTCAAACAGACAGTGCTGCAAGAATGATGCAATATTCAATCAAGAGAGTTATTGCATCACTTTTTTGCTCTTGGCTGCAGAGGTAAATAGATGATGCAACATTACATCACATAAGATGGAACTTTCTATTGAGAAAAACAATGTTTTAATGACAAGTAGAACAATACTTTTATCTTTCATTTTTATACCTGTTTGTGTAGTGTCTGTAACTTTTTTTTATTGAGTTGCTGTTTTTTAATGGTACAATACAGCACCACCAATTTTGGCCAACTTGGACATCACATGGATACACATGAGCCTTTGTAGGATTTATACTTTTCCATAATGAAACAACAAAATTATTGCCATATAAACTTGTAAAGGTTACAGACACTACAAAATTTAGAACTGGAAAGTTTGATAAAGAACAAGCTCTCATTCGAATATCTTGGCTAGCCATGTGATTTAAATGGTTTTACTACTTATTATAATATAAAGTCGAGTTCTAGATGTCAATAAAAGTTATAATGAATGTTATTTTGTACAAAATGTTGGCATATAACAACAGATTAGTGTTTGAATTTCAGTGTTGAAACAAAACTTGTACTGACGGTATTTTGCTTATAAAATCCATAATATTTTACCAATTTCTTTAATTCAAGAAGCAATATTTGCAGGATAGAATTCCGCATAAAACCAGACCAATAAATGCATAATTTCAGTATGATATTTAGAGAATTCTCTATTTTATATTCAAGCTTTTTTCGAGTGAGACTACATAACGCTCAAAAATGGCCATTTTTTGAGCTTGTTTCCATGCATATCTCAACAATGGGTTACACTAACCTCTTGAAATTTTCAGGAAAGTAAGAGAGGTATATGCCAGGCTTGCCAATCTTTAAAATTGGTTCATATCTTGTTTAATTTTTCTATTTCATGCATATAACATGAAAATTCCGTTATCAGCACCAATACCGTGTTTTAGCCGACGGCACAATTACCATTTTTGATCAATATATATTAAATGAGAAAAACATTTACTGTGGTAACAGAAATTGCAGATATAATATATTACTTTCTTCAGAGAACCATGCATTGGTACATACACGTGTCTAATTTATATATACATGTATAATCTATTGCATGAAAAGAGTATCAACACCGTGTACTCACCAGCGAATCTTGTAACATACATTGAATCCATAATACAAATATTTCCATCGAAAATATCCACACATAGATGTAAAATATTCAATAATTTTGTCTCAGATCATTATGTGACTGAATTCAATGAAAAGAAAATAACAAAAATTACGTAACGGGTGTACGTAATGAATGATGAAATAGTACATGTCCATAGAAATGGAATCTAAAGTGTATTCTTATAATAACTACATGTTATCAGGATCTTTCTGTCTCTGAATTCAGTCATTGTAAATTTCAGCACATTTTCCCACCCAAGTTGCTAGTCAAAGTCCTTTGAACTTGCCGCCCAGCTATTGTGTCACTGTAAATATCAGCACAGCTAAAATGATAAAGTAATCAACACTAACTTGGTCTCCCAGCTATTTGCATGCGTACGTAGGACTCCTGCATGGAGTGATTTGTATGTCCCAGATCAAATATTTGCATTCAAATACACGTAATTAAGTGTTTCCGAGACCTCTGTGTCGTATACATTTTATACCACTACATTTCTCATCTGTCAATAGTTATTCTTTGAAAAATTCTGATTTTTAGCTGCTTTCTGCAAATATCATGTTTGCTCTTGACAAAGTTAATTATAATTCTCAGTTGCAGAATTCGAATTTACTAGTCAACAGATTGCATAAAACAACACCGCCAAGCCACGCACAAATGTTGGCGGCTTTTGTTTCTTTGATGCTGTATAAATCATTTCCCCTGATTTGAACAAGTTTAGCTCGGCAGTTCACTTTGATGATAAACAATGTACTTAAATTAATTGATTTATACTTTCTGGTGAGAATCTTTTATCAACCCCCGCATTGGCTGTTGCTTAGTTGTGTATGAAATTAAGAGAACATATATCGGAGATTATTAGTGCAACGATTGTATTCGGAATGCATTCAAAACAAACACAAAGTAGACACGATGGCTTCATTGCTCAGGGATCAGTAATAATAATATCGACACTTATGAGCTGTCATTTTTCAACAATAAACAAAGATCAAAGTTCTCAGTAGGCCCAGCAATTGGTTCGTATTTCCGATGTTTATTCTGGCACAAAACTAGAAGAAATTTGTTAATTTTTGAAATTTTAGGAGCCATACAACGATTATTTTATATTTGATTTTGTGTGATTTCCTCCCCAAAATGATAATACGTTTTCTACACGTTTTTTTATCGCACTTTTAGACGAGTATGAGAATGATATTTAAACTCTTGACGTATTTTCTTTTTCATACTTAAAAGACTTTTTTTTTGGTCTTTGAGAAAAATACCTGTAATAAATTACCTGAAATTTCGGGAGCCATGCCACGACCGTGTTATATCCGAATTTGTGTTATAACGGGGCGTGTTATAGTGGGGTCCCACTGTACTGACAAATTATCTTAACAGTGTATTGTTACATCATAATCCTCTTATGCTGACATCGAGAATGAGTATGGTATGTTTTGAGATATCTGCTTGTTGACATTTCTGATAGCGGAGATGAAGCAGACGAGGCATTGTCTCCTCATATATTATCGTCGTATTTTCGGCCGCTCACAAGTAATAAATATATTTACTTAGACTGATATTTGTATGTGGATGGTAGGTAAAATTCCTCTTCTTTCCATTCAGAATTAAATCCTTCACAACACCCACATTTTTTGTAGAAATCTTTGTCATCAGACCAGAGCACATGTGTCTCTATCATATGTTGACCCGTTGTTAAATTTGTGACGCACGAGTGCAAGGCTGCATTACTCCGCTACCACAAATGTAAAAAAAAAAAATTTAAAAAAAAAAAACATCTTGTAGTCTATTCAGCAGGCAGGAGGAACTGTAACTACAATCAATCAAACCACGGCCACTTCATTTTTAAAAATGCACCCAGATAAAATAGTTTGCTAAAACTTCAAAGGACACATATTACCTTTGACACACAGATTGTTATGAAAACGTACTCAACAAATGGAAACAAAATTCTTCTCATTCATGCAATACAATTATTTGATGTTGCCGGCACAATAAGAAACAGGCATTTGTTTGGTTCTCCAAAGCTATCTTTTAGCGGTGACTTCAATAACGCATGCATCCATCATCAAAGAAAGCCGACTACACTCTTTCAATAAAAACAAGGAGCTTTTATTCAAAGGAAGTCAGTACCAAACTTAAATAAATGTGATGAATCTAATGGATTTTTTTATTTTCCATCCTGCCTGGAACACGTTTGAAAGTTTCCTTTTTGTTGGGAAAACTTTGATGCTTACGAACGCTACCGCTGTCAAAACGCAAACGAACTTTTACTGACTTGGGATGTACTGAAAAGTAAATGTGCTTCGTCATTTATTACGTGAGTGTGCTATGTTTTCCCACTGAATTCAGATCAATATGAACCGTGAAAAAATTATTGAATATTTTAAAGCTGTGTGTGTGCATATTTTCGATGGAATCACTTGTATTGTGGATTCAATGTATATGATGAGGCTCGTAGGCGAGTACACGGTGTTGATACTCTATTCATGCTATACATTAGACATGTATTTATAAGCAGTATTCGCATATATGTACCAATTTGTGGTTCTCTAAATAAAGTAAACTATTATATGTATTCACAAAAGGTGTATTTCTCCTTTAAGATGGTAACTGTGCCGATGTAGACATATTTTACCACCCACATTTATTACCTATCCCCCCTTCCCCCCCCCCTTGCAATTTTTTGGGGGTACATGCATCATTTTCTTCAGTTAACTGACCTGGTTGCTTATAACACGGTTTTGGTCTATAACGCTGTCGGATTTTGTGGCTCCCATCTACTGCGTTATAACGGGGTCACATTGTATGTCTAATTTGGATAAAATAATAAGACAAGAATGTATCCAATTTAGCACAAAAATTTGTGACAAAATAGACAATGTTTGAAGTGGTACATGTGTTAAACAAATGGAAACCACATGAAATAATGTTTATGATTAACTCCTCAATATACGGTAATTTATCCTGAAATTAATGTTACACTATGAAGAAAAATTAAACTACACCGTTATGAAGAGATATTTAGTCACAGTTAATCACAGCATGATTATAAAGTGAGTATTCAAAAATAGAAATCTGCCACCCACCCACCCTTTTGCCTTTGTATCGATCCTTTTATTGCTTTTTTATTATTATAGGTCCCTCGATAACTTGCGCCTCACTTATAGTGCGGTCAATGGTTTTGGACCCCCAATGTGCGCGAGTTATCGAGGGGGTGGTGTATTTGGAAAATATTTTCACAAATCAACAATATTATTCTTATTTGGAAAATATTTTTGCTTAAGATGTAAATACATAAAAATATTTCTTACCAAAAGTTGTAGATTTTATATCGGTCCAAATTAATGAATAATAAGGCTGTTTTCAACATTAAAATGAATGGTACATACAGCGCTTTCATTTAAAAGTTTCAATCAGGACTTTTAAGTTAAGACAAATACTTTTAATTCATCTTTAATTTTTAAAAATGTGATCACCACCTGCCTTTGTGCTTCATGTCAGTTCACAAGTTACAAGGGCATGCTAAAACTAGCAGTGCACATGTGTAACACAAAATAAGATTCATTTTTTTCAACAAGGTGTGAATTTTAATCCAAAATTCTTATAGAGGAAAGGGGTAAAGACTACTTCAAGTCCACACAAAAAGTATGCCATTGCCACTTTTAAATTATTTTGCTCAAAAATTTAGATCCTGGTAATACAAACATTTTTAAATTAAAAAACATTTAGTAACACATCTTTGTCCCAATGTGATATTTACCTTTTTTTGAAATTGGCACACGTTAACTCTTAAAATGAACAACAGAAATTGCAGTAGAACAGACTTTTAGAAATATAGTAGATAGTATTATCTATGACCTGAAACAATGTTCTTTGCTGGTCAGATGAAAATATCCCATTATGCAGAAACTTGCATCAATTATAAAGAAATAATGTTAAAACTTAAACGAGAAATCTTGGGCCTTAATTAATGAATCTAGCGTCGTGTATAACTAACCTGGTTTTAAAGCTTCACTCACATGGCTAAACTTGACAATGAACTCTGTCCCTTCACACAAATTGAAACACTGAAGGGGAAATACAGTGCTGACAATCTTGGCCGTGTTGTTCAGTGTGATGGACAAATGTTTTTCATATTCCGCTGTTATCCTGCAGAAAGTAAATTTTCAAATAAATTATGTTCTTCCTGGAATACTTAATCACATTAGCATCAGGAATACAAACCAAACAACCTCTTGAATCCAGCCCTACCAAAAGACACCAACTGTCTTTCTGGTCTGTGTTTTATTGACAAAAGGAACTCTTGCTGATTTGCCAATGCCTGGTGCTATGTTTAAGCTGAGTAGAACAAGATAAACATGATGTTCACATTGTGGGGAGGATGGGGGGGGGGATATTAAAGTAAGTATTCTGGAAAATGACATCATTTCGTGACAAGTTTGCTTTCTATGAATACATTCACTGGTCACACTGACACAAGGAGAATAGGCAATACACAAAAGGACTGTTGAGCATCCTAACTGTATTTCAGGTACATGTACCTTCAAAGAAAGAAAGTTGGAATACCTCCACGTGACCAATCTTCCTAACTTTAAAGCAGCACAACCAAAAGAAATGTGGTTGAAGTCTGAGAACAAGAAATAAATGATATCTTATAAAACCAAATTTCTGGGCAAATCCAGAGAAAGTTGCAAAGGTTGCCCATCCAGTGGTTCAATAAACACCTGGGTGACTGAGACTGGACTTACCGGAGTAGAGTTAAATTTTCTCATCAAGGTCTATGTGCATGCCAGCCAGAAACAGCCTCAATGATATCCTGGATTGAAACATTATGCTCAATGGAAAGGCTTGCAGATTTCTCTGATGTCATGAGCAGTGATTTTGATTAGCAGCTTCGTTCTGGTGAGATATCAGAGTACACCATCCATAAAACACACTACAGCCATGAATTGTGGGTTTGAGGGGCTGTCTCCTCCTTCCCAGGTTTAAATGGAAGAAACATTCTACTTAGGAAACAGTGTGAGTGATATAATCCTATGCAAATCAAGCTGGGCTATCAGGTAATAAATGTCTTTTTTATTAACAAGATCTTCACTGCCACGATGATGGAAAGTGTCTGATATCACAGAGTGGTAGCCATTAATAGCATCTGGTGCTTTAAACAGCCAGATTTAAAAAAAAGCTACTTATGGAACTGATGCACTCAAAAGGGATAATGTTACTGACTTTGCACCAGTCCCTAAAGACATGCCACTTTCCCTCACAAGACTTTGGTGTGGAGGACCATCTTGCTCATGCAAATAACTTCATGAACAAAGGGTTAAACTGTTTTTTGTTGTATGACTCTCCTGACAAGAGGCAGTCATGAGAAGTTAGTCTGAGAAAATATGGAGCAATTGGGCCCAGGACTGTGTGACAAACTTTGGCCTGGCCAAAATCTTCCTGGATAGATCTATTGTTAGAATAATGAGATCAATTATCAAGGACTTTCCCAGCAGAAAGATTAAACATAATCATTTTGTGCTTCTGGTCCCTAAAGTTTTGGAACCAAGACTGCTGGGGTAGGCAAAGGCCCGAAGACCCTTTGAACTAATAGAAAGGGCGTCAACATTGTGTTGGAATCTGGTACTATAAGACAAATGTGGACAGAGAATTGGCAAAGATATTGAATCCGCCAGTGATATATTGGATCTGGATGTTGATGCTATGATGTGTGCAACAACAATGAAACTACCAGATACTATCACATTTTTTTTAACATAAAACTTCAAATTGTTTTGGCCATCCTATTTGTTTTTTTGTACATAAAACGATCTACTGTGAAAATTTACTTTTTCCAAAGTGAAAAAAAGTATTTCCCTTTAAATTTTACAGCTAAGAATGGAAGATAAAAATCAATGTTTTGTTACATTTTTATTTATCTATTAGTTTTATTTCATTTTGTTAAAATTGAAGACAGGTTCTCATTTCGATTTAGGTACATCAAATGACCAGGGTAGGTATTGTTTTGCTAAGCAAGTTATGAATAGTGACCAACATTGGGCACATTCTTAACTGAGGTATCAAATAGTACTCACGCAATATAATAGTCATCATTTATAATCATGCATGTATGTCATTGATAATTTCTTTCTCTTTTTATTGCATTTGACTATATATTTTTATGTTTATTATTTGCATCATGTTTCAAACAGCATCAGGAAAAAAAACCAACTAGTTTATTCTCTGCTGAGTATATCTGGTATAATATCATATGAGAAACATAAATATTTGTTTCCACATTGAAGCACAAACCCCAAGTTATCTGCTATCTTTGCATAAATGTGTATACGAGGCATCTAATAATCAAAAAGAAGAAAAAAAAACTAAAGAAATATTCACCTATTATAAGTGTGTAGAGAGCCTTTTGCTCAAATTACTCAGAAAGGGCAACTTTTGTGTTAACTGAAAATCTATTCACATTCACCATATTGCCCATCTTTGTATTTGTATCGGCGAGAAAATATAATGATGTATTTGTTCTGCTGGTGTCATTACAATATATACTGCTATTCATTAACAGATAGACAACATTGTTAATGAGCACTCTGTATTGCATCAGTCAGTATAACAAAGAAATACACTCATTTGAAAATGAGTTCAGAAGCCATTTGAGAATTTTTTATCCAGTAAAAACAGTATCTCAGTATAGGATGAAGTGAATACCACAGACCATTTGGCAATCAATCTTCTTGTCTCCATATTGTAATGCAGTAAAAACTATAAAATCCCAGTTAGTTTTAATCACAAATGAAAAAGTCGTTGACTGTGTAAATTTTATTTACATATAGGTAAAATCTTCAAAGATCTTGGACTGTGTGTGCTTGGACATGTCTTCAGTATTAGATTTCTTCAAACCCCTGCCAAAGGGAGAGACTTTATCCTGCCACCACCTAAATGCACTGAACCACCCAACAAAAGGGAGAAAACTGGACCTGAATGGCCCAGAAAAAACAAAGGCGAAGCCCATCCCATCTTTTACTGCAGTTACTGAGATCGCCAATGAAAAGGGTAATGCTGAACAGCACAAATCAAATACTGATGCAGCAGACAATGACATCATACCAAAAGATACTGAAACAGTGTCTATTGTAACAGTTGCTGAAGAATTGCCTTAGCTTGCAAAAGACGAGCTTGATTATAGCAAAGATATCGGGGATATAAGTTAGTTTCCTGGTACTGCAAAGTTACCAGTAAGAGGAAAGTATAAGAAATGGGACATTAACAATAAAAAAAGAATTGCTGAGGAGGCAAAAATATGTGGAATTAGGCCCATAGCTGCAACGTACTACCTTTCACCAAGTATTTTATCAAGCTGAACGAAAATGAATTTTTCGAAAAATATTGAAAGGACAAAGAAAGGATCCATTCCAAGTTGTGGCTGACCCTGATGTACTCACAAGAAATGGAGAGGAAAATTTTACTTACTCCGTATTCTTGACCATCACGTGTCTGTAACAATTAAGATGTTGCAACATTATGCTAATGCAGTTATTCAGGAGAAAAATCCAATGTTTCTGGGCTCAAGAGGACGAGTTGATAGCTTTTTCAAGCAAAACAGACTTGTACTGAGATGCAGAACTACAATATCTTAAATACTACCTAGATACCTAGAGGAAAAAATATACTGTTTTACCAGATATATAAGAACTCTGCAGCAGGAGGAGTAATTTGATGAACATCTACATGGAAACATGGACGAAACATCTGTGCATTTTGACTTGGCTCCAAGGAGTTTGTGATTAGGATTTTTAACTTAGCTTTAACAATTTTTCAGTCATATTGCTACAATGTCTGCAGTGATGCAGTTTATAGTGATGTCTAGCACTGGGGCATCATATCGCAGACATGTAGCATGATGTCCCACCCAGTCATAATATCCTGACATCAGGCCGACCAGTTCTAACACTAACCTCTTAATGCTGAGCGCCAAACAAGACAGCTGTTAGTACCATTTCTGTAAGTCTTTGGTATGACTCAGCCAGGGTTTGAGCCCACAACCTCCTGCTTCCACAGTGGATGCTCTAACCACTAGGCCACCGGAACAGTTCCAAGGAAGATGATTGATAAAGTTGGGACAAGAGAGGTGCATATTAGAGGTACTGGCAGTGACAAGTTACCATTTAATTTCTGCATTAACATGCCTGGCATCTGGTGACTTGTTGCCACCCATGTTAATGCAAAAATCCCAAACAAAAATGGCAGTAATCCCTGGTGGATGCACAAGTAAACAGCATCTACTGGATGTATATCTAAATATACCTTTCAAGGGACTGCTGCAGACAAATGGCCAATGTATATGAAGGACCAGGCTTCCAAAAATATTGCAACCAGGGAAGCTGGTGAGAAGGCAACCAAAAAATTCTAACCCCTTCAAAGCAGAAGCTGATTGACTGGATTTTTTTTAAGCCAATGAAGAGTTAAAGAAAAAGGACATGATAATCAGTAGTTTAAAAGTTAAGGCATTTCAAATGCAATAAATGATCAAGAGGACCACTGCATAAATAGTGACAATGAAGCTTCACTGTAAAGTCTTTCTAGTGACCATGAATGTGAATGCTTTGATGATTTTGAACTGAAAAACTTACAAAACTCTTGACAATTTAAAATTTATCAGTACATAATGTTTTTGCATTTGTTTTGTGCATTCGTCCAATGTTGCAGTACAAATAATATACTTGAAAATAACATGGTGTTTTTTATAAAAAAATTATTTTCATACACATTACATGGTTATTCTCTCTCTCTCTCTCTCTCTCTCTCTCTCTCTCTCTCTCTCAAATTCATTTGCCATTTGTTTCAACTGGCTTCAGCACAAATATCAGTAGACTAATATTGTTTTTGAGCAAATGGGCTTTTCGTACACATATTCAACACCCCATAGAAAGCCTCATTTCCCTAAGTAAAGCCTCCTTAATTTGATCTGTTGAGTAAATCTGATCTTCATCCAGTATTTATTGTGAATATTCAGTCACTGGAACACAAACATCAGTTTCAATATAGTTAATACTTGACCTCAATAAAGATGCTAGGTACCAATGAACACTGATTTGAATTATCTTGTTTATCACATAGTTCATATGCAAGAATCAAAACCATATTCTAGTAAAATGTTATTCACACGTACTGATGCATAAAATGGCTATTTTATAGTCAAATGTGACATCATCAGTACTTGCCTATAGGTCATATAAGGTCATAAGAAAACTGTGATTTTAAGACTTTTAAAGGTTGATCATTTTTTTTGTCATGGTCTTGTCAGAAGAAACTACTTTTTAAAAACTGTGAAATTTTGAACCAAAAAGGGGCCTCAGAGTACCTACTCCTTTGGCAAATTTCTCTATTTAAAAGTTTTTCTACTTTTAGTAACAGGATCCTTAAGTAATGATGTACAACATCAAGGCATTCATGCCAGGGAAAATTCTGTCTAATGTGGTGTACTGAGAACAAGTTATTTATAATACCCTATATACTCGCTTAAAGTCAAGTCAAACTGTGAACAACAAAGATCCTAATCTACCATCGCATAAAGTGACTGCAGACTAGTATTTTATCTGTTGTACTGTGTACTCCTTACAAAAACTGAATGGATCCATATCTAATGCACATTATGCGATGACATAACTGTGCCGTTTGCAGTTGGACTTGACTTCCAAGGATTTTCCCAGGTTCTTCCTTCACCATTAATACTGGCCACCATGTATAGCCTATCTATCATATGCAGAAAAATGGCGTTAAACCCTACAACAACAACAATTGTCTCCAGTAGCACCTGCAATAATTGTTTATATGCTATGTGTATAGAGCCATCCAGAATGCCTGGAGTGTCTAGAGTGACCCGAGTGTTCGGGGTCAACGTGCCGTTTGCAGTTGGACTTGACTTCCAAGGATTTTCCCAGGTTCTTCCTTCACCATTAATACTGGCCACCATGTATAGCCTATCTATCATATGCAGAAAAATGGCGTTAAACCCTACAACAACAACAATTGTCTCCAGTAGCACCTGCAATAATTGTTTATATGCTATGTGTATAGAGCCATCCAGAATGCCTGGAGTGTCTAGAGTGACCCGAGTGTTCGGGGTCAACGTGGTACAAGATGTAAAGCCAACCAAAGGAATTAACCTTAGCAGCTGTGAAACTAAACTGTAGCAGCTGTGAAACTGAAATAAAATGTACTGATAATGGAGTGTATCTCCTTACATATAATCTTGTAGCTAATTTTGGGGTTCATAAAACCCATTGCATCTTTCGGGACTGTCAAGATAAGTTTTATATCTGTCCCTTTTTGATTCACATAATTTCACTAATGGAGTGAATTCATTTTACTACACGAGTAAAATTCCACATTGTTACTAGGCGAGTAAGCTGGATACCAGTAAACAGTCTAGATTTTGATAACTTCATGCCTAATCATCATAGAACACTATCACCCCTGGACAGTTTACAAAGTTAAATAAATAAGGTAATTTAAAAGTGGAGGAAGAAAAGAATCCAGAACCACCATTCTACATATTACCTAAATGAATGACAACAGCAAAAGGTAATTTGTAAAGTTAAGCATATTTTCAACACACAAAGAAAAACAAAAAGATCACTTTTCAAATCTGGATCTTAAACTTTTCCAAGCAAAATAGTATAAAGCACTTAATCAACTTTTGAAATTTACCAAAATGTCTTAAATTAAGATTTAGAGTTTGTGAACCTACCTTGATATATGTCTGACTATGGCATTCTCAGTCTCTGAAAATTTGGACATCTGAGAATATATAAGAGCCGTTGCACCATCTTGGTTCTCTGCAGAAAAGTTGGCTCCATATAACAACAACTGCTTCACTAGTTCAACATGCCCCTGCCGAGTTGCCTGCAAGCAATAATACATCCCATCATTTAAATGTTGCAAAAAAGGCAGAGAAGGAATGAGCACAGCCAATCAAAATTCTTATTGAATATATAAGTGACCAAACTCAGAATCACAATTCCAGAAAGACCTATCATTATTACTTTCATTTGTCTTGATATTTATAGTTATTAACTGATTTGTTTTCAAATGAAATTCACTGTTTGGAAAGACAAGCTATTTTCATAGACTAAAGATGGTTTTCAAGCATTTTTCCAGTACTTTAATTCACCAAACTTTGTCAATGTAACCATCAAAATTCAAGAACTTTTGATAGTAGGAAAAAAATATCATCAAATAGCAAATGTAACTGGATGGATGCCACATGTTGGAAGCAGAACAATACCAGATACCTGTCTTTTGAGCTGAGAACATTTTACTGCACTGGGTCTTTCGGCTGCAAGATCAAACCTACAAGGCTACATCATTGTAGCTAATATATTACATGCCATTATTACAGTACACTATATGAAAAATATAAATTTATTTTTACTACAAACCATTCTGCAGGCCAAACAACTTGGCATAAATTTGCAAAATACATGTGAACTACAACCAGAATACAAACACAAAACATGCTGAATTTTTTTTATACATTCAATGCTCATTTCAACTATTCTACATATCAAAGGATCATGAAGTACACAAATCCTCCAATATGCATGATGAAGTTGGTGTATTACATCACTTATTTAGTACCAGTTTCTTTACAAGTACATACTGTCTGCTAACTAACTTAACTATAAATCTGTGAAGCAAAGTTTCAAATTAAAGAAACCTTTGTTTTCTTGGAAATGGGCCATGCATAGTTGTTTTAAGTAGAAAATTAGGAAAGTAAATGTAGCTCTTATGCTATTCTTACACAAAACTAAATTTTTATTAATTAAAAAAAATAATAAGAGTGACAACTTTTTATTGATTATTTTATTATTTAATGTACTGGAAAAGTGTAATCCATATAATGCAAGCGCAAGGTACAATTCAGTGAAAAAAAGCATGATAATGCCATATGGTTAGCATGTATCCACTGTGCCGACTTAACATTGTAAAGTCTGTTTTCAGTCCATTAAGAATTACACCCCACCTCCTATCATCGTTGCCATGCTCGTTATGATGCATAATAGGCTACTTCATCCACTAAAAATAGCATTTCTTCATAATTGTACTTGCATTACAATTCATAATGGACTGAAGGCATAATAGTTTTTTTTTTTGCATCTTTGGTCCTGGATACCTGCAGCCAGCACATACAAAATGATGGAAATATCCACAATATGAAGGGACAATTTTGCTTGGCAAGAAAAAGTTGCTGTTCCATGCCTAGGACTGTTAGAATATATTGGTCAAATCCAGATGTACCATTTATTGTTTGTATGTTTGATTAGGATTTTTAACGTAGCTTTAACAATTTTTCAGTCATATCGCTACGATGTCTGCAGTGAGGCAGTTTATAGTTATGTCTAGCTCTGGGGCATCAGGCCACAGACATGTAGCATGATATCCCACCCAGTCACATTATCCTGACACCAGGCTGACCAGTCCTAACACTAACCTCTTAATGCTGAGCGCCAAGTGAGGCAGCCATTAGTACCATTTTTATAAGTCTTTGGTATGATTCGGCCAAGTATCAAACCCATGACCTCCCACTTCCGCAGCAGATGCGATAACCACTAGACCACCGGAGTAGTACCAATTAATGAATATCTTGTTCAAACCAAGGAGATAATATGGACTTTGTCTAGCCCTAAACATTCAAGGAAACTCGTTGCTTTTATATTCTCCCATGTCCTCAGCCTTAAGCCTTGGACAACAAGTTCACCTGCTACAGGCTGTTTAAACCTCATATAAAATCAATATAAACTGACTAATCAAGACTAAACTTCACCCAAACATAAGCATTAGAACTGCTGCTTGTAGGAATGGATATCACTGCAAACAGCCCTACCTATTCAATTTTGCTTAGTAGGACCTACATAAGCCAAGTTTCAGTGCAAAAAAAAAGTGTATGGATCAAACAGGTATACAGGATGCTAAAAATAATACGAATTCACAATCTTGTCAATATGGAGCTCTCATCAAATGTGATTGAAATCTAAATAAAACAGAGACAAAAACGAAATGTGTTTCACAAAATCAGGAGCCCATAACTCTAAAATATGATGGCTGAATGCTGACAATCCAATTAAAGTGAGGTTTAATTAGTAAAGAATTCCTTTCGTATACTGCTGTCATTGGATACATTAGAAACTACCTTCCTTGTAAGCAGGGAGAATAATGTACTAAATAATGCTTCAATAAGACTGTTCTAAAAAGCATTTTTTTTTTAAAATTAATATATTAAATCATATGAAACTTGCATTATAATTGGTTCCCATTTATCTAGAATAAAAAATAAAATGAAATATACTTGGTAATAATGATACAATAAATCTTGACCAATTTAATGGCACCAATGATAATACAGTGGTCCCCTACTGAATGGCTCCTCTGACTAGTGGCCACAGACTTTATACTGCCAGAATTCCATGGCAATGATAAGTTGGTCACCAAACATGGCCCCTTGAATGTTCACCCCTCTAATGTGACCACTGACCAGCATTTTAGAACACGAAGCTATTAAATTTACCCCTCACAAGCAGCCAGATAATTATTGCTTGCAGATTGAAGTTCACACTAAGTTTGTTAGTTTCATATCTTGACACATTGATGTTTGTTCCAGCATGCAAATAAAGTAACTTTAATTCATATAACGAGGTATGTAATCTGATTATCCTTACTGTTTTGTGTTCCTTAAATGATAGACTTTGTCACCTGGACAATTACTGGCTTAATATTACCAATACTAATTATTAAGATGACAAAACATGACTGCAGAGAAGCAAATATTAAAAGCATGATCTAAACAACACCCTGTTCATCAAATACAGATGGATTTATTTTAAAGAGACAAACTATTATCTTGCTGACCCCACACTAAATTCAGCATATTGTTAACTTTAATTAAAGCAAACAAATAGTGGCATATACAAGTAAAACCAGCTGACAGTAAAGTGGGCATTATGAATTAGTATGAATGCAAGAAATAATTACAGAAATGTCTTTTTACCAGAAATATATGATAATTTACCAGATACAACTTATAAAAGAGCTGATACTAACATGAATACAATGAAGCATTGACTAAGTGCAAAATGTTAGTCTATAATTACGAGAGCTAACTTCAGTAATGATGGAGTGTACTTTTCAGTAATGGGATATTTTTAAAAGCTTAAAAAAAGAAAGATACTGCAGGGTCTATTGCTTACCAGGACAACTAAAAATGGTAAATAATGACTGATTGACTTATTATATTTTAGCATTTAACAATTCAAAGGTTTCACCAAGGTTTCTTAGTATTAAAAATTCTAAATTGCAAAAATCTGCTATAAAAATTATTTAACAACATTTTAAAATAGGTAGCACCTTTGGTACTTACTAATGTGCATTTCAAACCATATTTTTGATGTACAGTGGTACCTTGACTTACGAGTGTCCCAACTAACGAGTTTTTTTAGATACGAGTCGTCTCTCGGCCAATTTTTTGCTTTGAGTTGCGAGGTAACATTCGGGTTACGTGCCTGCTTCAGATACCCCACCGCTAGTTGGCGCAGCGAACGTCACAGTGAATGCATCAACATCCGCCAAGCATCCAGTGTCTCACTCGTTCACTTTAAGCGGTTAGCTCGCAGTGGAAGCATTAGTGTTGTGCTCGGATTTGTGCTTGCGGTTATTTTGCAAAGAAGCAGATGATATGCATTGAATTAAAGAAAGATATTATTGAAAAACATGACCAAGGTGTGCATGTAGTCGACTTGAAGAAGCAGTATGAGTGTAGCACTTCCACGATCTGCACCATACTGAAGCAGAAGGAGTCAATAAAGGCTATCACGCTAGCCAAGGGCGTTAAAATAATTAATAAACAGGGGACATCTCTCCATGAAAATATGGAGAAGCTGCTGATGGTGGGTTGACGGAAAAGCAGCTCACCGGAGATACCGTGATGGAGGCAATAATCTGCGAGAAGGCACGAGCTATTTACCCTGATTTGCTGCAGGTTCTCTACCTTCCACTCAACATGACCCCTATCCTGCAGCCCATGGACCAGCAGGTGATTTCTAATTTCAAGAAGCTCTTTACCAAGCACCTGTTCCGACGCGGATTTGAGGTGACAGAGAGCACAAACCTCAACCTTAGAGAGTTCTGTAAGGATCACTATAACATCAGGATATGCTTCAGAATTATCGATATTGCTGTGTTTTTTGGAGGTCCAGAACGGATTAATTCCATTTCAATTCATTTCAATGGGGAAAATAGATTTGACATAAGTAATTTGAGTTAAGAGCTCCATCACAGAACGAATTAAACTCGTAAATCAAGACACCACTGTATTAAAATGCAATACCTAAACCAATTGAAAATACTTCTAACTTTGCCCATACCATCATCAAAGCTGTGTCACCATCTCCTGTCTGACGATTGACTTTTGCACCAAGCTTCACCAGAACATCAACTATTGATGAAAAACCCTGAAATAATAATACACTTTTGTACTGAAGACTTATATAAATACATTAGTTTACAGATTTCTCTCCTAATTGCAATTAATCAAAACTTCATCAAATCAGAACAATATCAACCTGGCTAATCTGGTCATTTTCACGTAGAATTATTTCAATAATAAACATACCATAATGACTATGTCTTTGGACTGGAACAAAATTATTTGTCATGCATCATGAAATATTCTGGCTCTCGATCAATTACCATGCCAATAAACTGTTACAAATTACAATTATTTATTTCATTTATATTTATGTGTGCATATTTTCTGATTTCTACAACATGAAGGACTTCAAATTCAATGGCTGCTTAGACTTTACCATAAGACCTGTAGTACAGCATATAGGCTGCCAGGATTTTATTTAATGGCGGGAAGATCTCCCCTTTTTGCACAAATAAGGGGGTAGGGGTAAGAAAAAAGCAAACACAACATCTATCTCGTTCTTCCTGTTCAACCATGTTAGAGCTCTAATAATATTAAAACTTTAAATATCAACTCTAATTGTATAATCATTCATCTGTTCATTTCTTTCTGTGGTTAATCTGTTCCTTATCTGTTTTAATAATATTCTGTTCTAAGGATCCACTTTCACATCTCTGAAGGAACGTATAAATAGCTAATTTAGTCACCTGGTACACGTTGGAAAACTTGGTTTTCTTAAGGTACAAATTTCAGCAGCTCATCAGTATCGTTTTTTTTAATTTATTATATACTTCTGCTCCAAAATAAGAGATTTTATTAACAATTCCAGAATGTTTGATGCAGAATATGCTTTATTCATTTTTTAAAACCAAATCTCAATCTTCCAGAGTAATGAGAGCATGTTTTAGCCATTTTTGTTTTGATTTACTTTGTTTGCTCACTATGTGAACTGTATTGCTTAAAATGGGTAAAGTTTCTTTAATAGACTCTCTTACTGAACCATAAACAACACAAGCATAATCCAGTTAGGATCTAATTTGAGAAAATTGAGGAAAATTAACATTTGTTTAAATATACAAATTTACAAACAATTCCATGCAAACATTCACAATGTTGGTTGCTTTTTGATCATGGATTTTTTTATTATGAAATAGCATTAATAATCAATCAATAATCATTAAATATGTAAAATGAAAATTAGAAAAACAGATTTTTTTCCTCAGATGTCCTAAGACTTGAAGTATATGACAAAATTATAAAACTCGATATCTCAGTTTGTATAGCTAATAAAAAAATTAGTTTTGAAAATAATTAAGGGTCTCCCACGATTTGCGTAATCACAGTACACAAGAAGACATACAATTATATCAAAATGTCCTTACCAAAAAAAAAAAAAAAAAACAGATCGTCAAACATATACAAGTTTTAAGTCTGCACACGAGTCACATGAGTGAAAATGAAGCCTGGGAATGATTTCGATTAAGAACCTGAACTTGGCCTTAAATTTAGATCTTCAATCCATTTATGTGATTGGTCAATTAAAAATCTGTCTTAAATTTCAGTCAATCCAATCTTGGGGCTTAATGCTGATAAAGCTCTTGACAGTATTTATAATTAAGCAGTAAACGTGGATATTATGGTGAGAAACATCAACAAGCACAGAAAACTCAGGTCAAGGATTTTATTTCTGCAATCAATTCACTCAGTGCCGAGTTGGATTATAAAAAACTTTTTTCTGTAAAATGTCATTGTCTTCCAAAATAAGTGACCGCTGTTTTTTTATAAAACAAAAACAGAATGTCAGCAAATAGCAACTATTAGGCACCTATATGTATTTATGATTATTCAAGAATTCTCCATAATCAATTAACTTCAGGCCTGCAAGATCTTAGACTGATGACTTCTAAAATGCAATGTCCCCATTTGAGCACTGAGGAATGAAGGAGAGAAGAATTTACATAATTTTAAAGTAAAAGACAACCCAGACAAATGATGTCTTTATTAATTATTGACTGAAGCTTTGTATAAAGTGGCATTACACCAAGGTTATTGTCATGGAGTTTAACAATAATTAGCAAGAACTGTATCATATATAATAAATATAGTAAAATTATTTATGGCTAGTTGCCAACCTTTTCTTTTTATTAAAAACAAATGAAGTGTACAGTTGTTTTTGAGAGAAAGGAAATAGTATAAAAAGACTGATATAGAAGCCTGATTTGACAATGATTGATTCAAAAGTATTTGAAGTCTGAAACTGCTATTATTTGATGCAGTAATTAAAAAATCCAGAACCCAATTTGCTGTGAGCATAGAGGTAAAAAGAATAAAACTTAAAATGGGCTTCTACTCTTCATGAAGAAAAAATGGGGGAAAAAAACGACTTCTGTATCTGTGTATGGAATTGCATGTTTTCTACTCAGGAATCTGAGTAAAATACATAACAAACTGATTTTAAGTTGTGAAAAAAATGTATTCATCCTCTGAAGTAATGCAAGTGATGAGTATAGGCTGATAATGGTATGACTACGAGAGAATGGGAAGCTCTTTGGTGCATTGTACATTTGATGCATCGATGACACTGATGAATAATCAATTTGTCTCCCTTGATGGGACTAATGCTCAGCTTGGTTAAGAATTTCCTGCAATCCATGTTACATCCATTTCTTCCATTTTTATTCTCTGCAATTGCCAAGTTTGGAAAACATCAAATTTGGTAACAAAAATATTTTCTTTCATGTTTCAGTAAACATATTCACAAAGTACATGTAGATGCAGCACAGATTTCTTTATCACCTAACTAATCTCATTCAGTGTAAAGATATATATATATATATATACACACATATATATATTGGCCTCATTCTAGGTATCTTTTATTATTTTATTATCCAGACAGTGTTTTAGAATAATATGTTGTTGTAGGGTTTAACACCATTCTTCAGCACAATATAGGCTATACATGGCGGCCAGTGGAGGAAGAACCAGGAAACCCCCCGGAAAGAACCACCGACCCATGAGAAGCTACTCGCAAGCTTTCTCACATACCTACATTGTCTAAATCTGAGACTCGAACCCACGCAGACAGAGGTGAGATGGCAGTGATCTGCAACAGACAGCGCTTTTGACCACTCGGCCACTCTGGCCCCTGTTAGAATAATATCCATTCATACTTCTCTGCATTATTATGCTTACAAGCCCATTCAACGAAACCTTCCTCCTGTGGGCCAAAATTATTTACCATAAAATTAATATCAATGTACTAATTCAAAATTCATTTGTAAATGTAAAACTCAGTTTTCGTAAGTACAATGAACAAAAAAAAAAATGCAAGAAATGACCTTTGACCTGACCTCAGGGTCGAGTAAAATGATTTTCAAACTCCATCATAACAATGTAGATAATAATAATAATAATAATAATAATAATAATAATAATAATAATAATAATGACTCTGTGTAGCGCCTAATCTTACGAAGCTCTAAGCGCTTTACACCATCAATAATGATATGACTACACTACAGAACAAATGACAAAAACAATGAAATTGGAAAACATAAAAACATGCTGAAAACATATAAGATACAAAACATGATTAGGTCGCTAAGTTTGTCCCTGCAGTCAAAACAGGTGAGTCTTAAGAGCACTCTTAAAAGGGACCGCTGTGTCTTTGTGTCTAATTTCAATGGGCAATTCGTTCCACTTCGCCGGGCCCTGGTGTGCAAACAAACGTTGTCCATATGACTTTGTTTTCACCTTGGGATAAATGAGTATACAATTATCAGAAGAAGAGTGTAAGGATCTAGCTGGTGTATACACATGGGCGAGGCTGGATAGGTATGTTGGACTGGAGTCTGTCATTGAAACATAGCACAGAGAACACATAGAACATAGATGTAATATATGCACCATTTTCAGAACCAAATTCAAATTGCAAGAAGTGTGAAATGAAATTATCTAAGTGCTAATATTCATGCAAAAGGAAAAAGTGACTTAATAAAAGTGCTGAAGATCAAATGATATTTCAGTTAAATATTATCCTCATGGTTTCATGAAGCTATCAAAATGACCATTCATTCAGGAAAACTGGCCATAAAAACATTTTTTTTTAAATTGCCATCAAAGCAGTGATATTAAGGAAGGATCAGGATATAGAAAAAACATTTAATGCAGACAGAAGTGTTTCTTTTGATGTTTAAAAAAGTTAATATGACCATCTTTTCTGAAGAAGTAGCTTAAGTAGATTTTTCAAATAAGCATTATTTCACTGCGGACCAACTACGTTTAGCAAGAAGTGGTTTTAGTCAATAAGAATTCTCATCAAATAGGAAGTGGTCCGATTTTTAAACTGATACCTACTTGATATTATAAGAATTCTTTTTTGGTGAAAGTTCAAGGTCTATATGACCATATGTTAAGCGAAAACTTAACACTAAGATGTTAACGATGTTTACTACTATATGGTTGTACAGTATAAATTTATGACCATCTTTAAGTGAAAACCCAAAGTCAGTGTGACCATCATTTAAAGAATCAGAATAAACACAATTTTTAAAATGGCTGTGCCAGCCCTTCTGATTTCAGATGGCACTATTTATTTTTTTTATGAATATTTTTTTTATGATGGTGGCAATCTTTAATTTTCAAGTAGCTACATTTTCATTTAGGATCATCTAGACCTTGGGATCAACATGTGTTAAAGTTTCATGGTAATCCACCAAAATAGTTGATGTGGAGTACCATAACTAACTAATGCTAATGGAAAGCTAGATGAATGGATGGATGGAAAACAGATGACAGACCGGTGTACAAGCTCTTCTGGTATTTGATCAGTAAAACTAAAAAAACAGATCTACTGGTGTTAATCTTAAAAAAACTGGGAATTCCTTATTATGGTAAATAAAATACTGAATCAAAGACTTAAGCCCATCTTTATGTGAATTTAAGGCCCTGCGATTTTCAGACCCAGATAAACCTTTCTATATCATAAACAAAGTAGGAAAAATAGAAAGGTACAAAGAAAACAATATTTGCCATCAGACCTTCTGTGCAGCTAGCATTAAGGCAGAAGTTCCATCCTTCATCTGAGCATCCACAATTGCACCATTCTCCAACAGGCACACAGCTAAATATTCAAATCCTAAAATGATAATTAGCCAAGCAATTTATGACTTTCAATTTTCACAAATGGTCAAAAGTCAAATGCACTTGCTGGAACATTCTTGACAACAAAGTCATTCTGTTAACTTCTCAACATTATGGTATTTGTAAAATCATGGAACAGTAAAACAGGTTGTAGACATCTCAGTAAATGCTTATGAAGTCTTTGAATAATGTATTAGGATCAGTGACACATCTATCATAATGTTACTTCTAACCAAATGCATTTACTTTTTCTTGCTGGCATTAGTCTTAAAACAACATTGTTATCAGAGAGACAATTATTTTAAATCAGCATGCAATAAATATAAAAAACCAATATACAAGTTTTCAATTAGAAAATTTAAAAAATCATGGGTTTGGAATATAAAAATCACTACTGATTTTGTGTGGTTCCAAGAACTCTTTAAGCAGGATTACAAACATGAATTTACATAGCTACAATGAAGATCCCCTGTACACCAATGCTTGATGCTGGGAATGCAGGGAATGCTGGGAATGCTGTGAATAATCCTGCATATAAATGAGTCACAGTGGCCTACCTTTCCTTGTGGAGGAGGTATTTGAACACCATGACAAACTTCCATTTCAATATCATGCTTACTGTTGGAGACTTGCAATCAAAACGAGACATTTACCTTGAAGAAAATCTATAATATTGATCAGTGTATGAACAGAATGTCCATATAACCTACTTTCCACTGATATGGTTAAAAATGATGCAAAGAACGCCATGCTTCAAGTACTGATTGATGGTATCCATACAGTAAGAAACACGACAGAAATAGTACATTGGGTTCTTTGATAAAAATAAGTTAATATAAAACAAGTAGGTCTATATGATCAACCTTCACCAGGAATTTTTAGAATAAAGAACACCTGGACCAAGTCCTATTAACATACGTACAAATGGAGATCTACTTGTAAAACATTTACCTTGGGAATACCCTGACATTCCATGGAGTGATTCTCAATGATGCAAGAAACACAAACCAAGTGTTATGATAACACCATTGCTACTACTGGAGATTTACCAAGAAAACAAAACTTTTATATTATGATTAATCTTAAATGACAAAATCATGTGTAAAATTTTCAGTGACCTACTTTATCATGGAGTGGATTAAAATGATACAAAGGAAATTCCTAACTGATCTCCATATAAACAGACTGTCCAAAACTTGCAGAAAAACAAAGCTTGTGTGCTGAATCTATCTGGGGACAATGTTATAGCATATTATCTACACTACTTCCTAAGGGTCAGTACAAATAATTTGAACAAGTAATATACAACCAATCAGAAATTGTTCTGCAAACAACATTTTATTGCTGAAACTTGAAGTACACATAGTGAACACAGTTATCAACAACATTTATTCCACTCTTATCAGTAGCATTCACAACAGTACTGGAGTATACCAAGGTATATTCCATCTATTACAAAGGTATTTCTAGAACATCAAATGGACATTGTACTAAATCTTGTATACTTCTAGAACGACCAAATGATGACACATACATCACAAGAAAAGCCAGTATACCATTTAATCAGCCGACAAGAAGCAAGTTCTTGACAGAGGCTCCAAATTGGAGTTGCGTATTATCATTCTTTCCTTTATCCAAACTTTTATTTCATGGAAAGCAATACAACATGACAAACAGGTGCCCCAAGTGGCTGAGTGGTCTAACTCCATTACGGATCATTGCTATCTTATCCCTGTCTGCATGGGTTCAAGTCTCAGATTTGGCCGATGTGGGTATGTGAGAAAGCTTGACAGTAGCTTCTTGTGGGTTGGTGGTTCTTTCTGAGTGGTTTCCTGGGTTCTTCCTCCACCATTAATTCTGGCCACCATGTGTGCCTATCGTGTGCTGAAAAATGGCGTTAAACCCTACAACACCACCACCCTGAAAACAAATATGGCCCCATGAGAGTGTTTTATAGCACTTACTTTTTAAGAACAAAATCAAGGATTCTATCAACTGACATTAGCACAATAAACAATGTTTTGGTGAAACTCCTGAATCTCATGTCTCTGGTACTCTAATTGACTACTGTGAACAGCACATTACACACCTGCCCCTTGTTTAATGTAAGTAACTGATGTTTCTGTGAAAAAAACATTTTTCTGGTTTCAAAGTGACCTTGTACTTTTTTCTTTTGACCCATAAATTGATTCTCTTCTTCTGACTCATAGTGGAAGTCATTCACAAATATGGTTGCAGTCTGCAATGCAGAACTGATGTTTTTGTGCAGAAATTATGGTTTTTCCTTCTTCCTTATACCAAAAAAATATGTTGAGGTATGTCATGCAGAACTAATGACCATTTTTTAAATTTTATTACAATCGATGACCTTGACCATTGCCCTTCTGACTCCAAACATGGTAGGGTTCATCCTTACACCAAGTCCACCCAGTCTGGAAACCAAAAATGATAGAAAATTGTGGTTATTGAGCATATACCATTATTCTTCTTTCAGTCATAATGACCTTGGTTTTTTACCTAATCAGCCTGCAATCAATACATTTTTTCCTTACCCCAAAAACTAGTCTTTCACAAAGTTTCACAGATGCAGATCACAGCAAACTAGAGTTACTGTGCAAAATCCATTTTCCTTCCATCAGGTGCATTAACGCTAATATTTACCTTCTAACTCTAAAATCGATATGGTACTTCTAAAGAACAAGTATATGCCATCCTCAAGTCGGGTAAATGTTGATGGTGGAGCTCACAAGTCATTGTGCTTAAAATGTTTTCCTTGCTTCAATCTGTTATACTGACCTTTGAGCATTTGAACCCAAAATTGATAAAGAGTTCTTCTTTATGCAAACTGCAAGCCATTTTCAAAGTTGGGTAACAACAGATGATCAACAGCTTAAGTTACTGTAAGAAAACCAAACTAGTAGTTGTTATTGTTCTTTTTTTCTCTTGTTTTTTAAAGGGTTTAACGCCATTTTTCAGCATACGATAGGCTATACATGGCGGCCAGTATTATTGGTGGAGGAAGAATCCGAGAAAACCCCTGGAAAGAACTACCAACCCATGAGAAGCTACTGGCAATCTTTCTCACATGACTGCATTAGCCGAATCTTAGACTCAAACCCATGCAGACAGAGGTGAGATGGCAGTGATCCGTAACAGAAAGCACTTTAGACCACTCGGCCACTCAGGGCCCCTTGTTATTGTTCTGGGCTGAATGCTATTCTTCAGCATATAATAGGCTAAAAAATGGTGGCCAGTACAACTGGCAGATGAAAATTCCAGGACATCTCCCCATGACCTATAGGAATCTACTGGCAAGCTTTCTCACAAACCCACATAGGTCAGGCCAGAGACTCCAACTATGCAAATAGAGTAGAGATAGCAGTGAATGGTTAAGACAAGCACTTTAGATCACTCTGCCCTACCCCACCCCAGGGTTCCTATAACCAAACTGCTAACGGACAGAGCAGCAGACATCACAACAGGCTCTACCTTATGGCACGCATAAAAAATACTTCTATATCTAAAGTTTATCAGAATGGTGAGAAAGAAGAAAATAATGGCTCTACAAGGATTTAGTCCTTTCTAAAACCATGATTGGCTTACTTCCTATGCCAACCTAGAATGATTTTGTCATTTAAGATTAATGTGTTATGCATTCAATGTCATCATAAGAACATAAAGCATAAACTCAAACTAGCACCTACCCTTGTCAGCTGCCGTCATAAGCAGCGTTTTGCCAGACAAGTCACGACATTCAAGGTCATATTTTTCATTGCATGAGAGTGCCTGCTGAACCAAATGGAAGTTGCCATTCCAAACAGCTTTCTGAAAATCCTCTGAAAATTGGAAAACAATGCATAATTATAGAAATCTATCATCATATAAATTAAAAATTTGTTTATGAAACACAAATACCTTCCACGTTTGTAAACAAGCATACACAAAAGTGACATTATTTCAAAGTCATATATCATTGTGATGTTGTATGTTTCGCCATGTTATTTGTCCCTTTTGTACAAATGACTTCATTCCAATATGGTCCAAAAATAAGTAATAAGAAGGCCAATGGACTGATATTTCCCTAGCAGCCAAATACAAGAGCAGATGACCAAACGATCTGGGTCAGTCGGATGCTATTATTTGGCATTTTCATCCTATTGGATGTCTCATCAGCATCATTGTAAATTATTGAAATGGGTTCATGCCATGTTCAGTTAATAATTAAGTGATTAGTTGAACACATGTCTCAACCAGATCGATTCTCTCTTAAGAGTTACAATAGTAACAAATCTGGTCCGGGACTAGCAGTGACTAGATCCCTCCAACAGATGAGAGGGTGCACCTCCACATCCTTTTGATAATCAATTTTGAACAGTTCATGTAAAGTTCCTTTATGTCAAAGTTGGGTCAAATTCTGTGAAATGAGTTTTTAGAAGAAAGCATTTCAAGGTGTTTTAATTGTAGCATAGGCAGTCACATTTGATGGCGAATCAGTATTATTAGTATAAATTTCTTATCAAGTCAGAATACTGGATCCCATTTGGTCAAATTCTGCACAGTTATACGGGTGAAAAGGTCATTTACAGTCGACTCCGGTTAACTGCACACCCTCAGGCCCGTCATTAGTTTCGGTTATATTTTGTCAGGGGTATAACAATGTCCATACTACATAGTAAATCATTATTGTCTCAATGCCAAGATGCTACTAAACTGGTGTAATTCTTTTGAAAATTTCAAGAAAAAAGGTCTTTTAAATAATTTTACAGTAACATCAACCATAATTGTTGGTAAATTTTGCATCCTGTGTATAAATGTGAAAACCCTAAATGCCCAAGTAAATTCAAATTTTGTCAAATACTATTGCTTTTATGGCATTTTAATGGAGGTTTTGTTTCTGTATTTAGCAATAGTGTATGTATTGGACAGTTGGCAATATTTTTGCAATTTTTAAAGACTTGTAAATGAAGATATTTTCTTTCAACTCTATTAAAATTCCGAGGAGCAGTATTGCATTAAGTTGTCACAAGGTCTATTTTTCATACTGGCAGGCATTTTTTAAAGTTCACATCAGTATACATTTTTCAGGATGCTCTCTGCCAAGTCAAAAATATATTGTTAAGTTGCTATTATGACATTGATATTTTTTTTCAGGATGCTCTTTACCAAGTCAAACAAATATTGTTCAGTTGCTTTTATGACCTACAATGATTTTTCAGGATGCTCTCTGCCAAGTCAAACAAATATTGCTAACCTGCTTTTATAACATGTGATGTTTTTTCAGAACACTCTCTGCCAAGTCAAACAAATATTGCTAACCTGCTTTTATCACATGTGATGTTTTTTCAGAACGCTCTCTGCCAAGTAAAACAAATACAGTTAAGTTATTTTTATGACACAAGTCAAACAAATACTGTTAAGTTACTTTTATAACATGGTGGTTTTTCAGTATGCTCTCTGCCAAGTCAAACAAATACTGTCAAGTTGCCTTTATGACATTGATGGTTTCACATGTGGTTTTGCCACAAAATATTAGACACAATATTACTGATAAATGCCAGAACCTAACATTGAGGTCACCCACTTTCAGTTCTCTCTCAGCTTCTTGAATCCAAAGAGAAATTAATTTGTACATATGATCCAGGTAGAAATGGCTCTACTCACTTTCAGTTTTATAGTGTCAAATGAACCAGATTAAAATATGTATTTGCAGGAAATTCAGACAAAACTAATCAATTAGATGACAATGGTTGCCTATGAACCTAGTTTAAATGGCTTCAAGACAACAGAAAGTATAATACAATAGGTAAACAAAGATTTCCCATCAATAATGCCAACCAGCAGAGTTCTCAACCTGAACCACAACTAGTACAGTTTTCAGCCTAGGCCAGTTGATGCAAACTTTCTTCAGAATGTCTTTGATACAACTGGGGTCAACAAGGCCCAAAAGGAGCAATGAGGGAGCCATTAATTAGCATCTGATCAGTGTTGCATTTGATTATCAACATGGACTAAAATTATATGTAAATTGTGCTAATAGATATAACAAATTCCATCCCATTAACTCGTCTGGTCTAAATTGAGTACAGAGAAGAATAGAGAAGAAATACTGAACATAAGACCCTAGAATCATCTGTGCAAGGATTCAACAACAGCTTTTACTACTGACTTACCAAAACCAATAAATGTGAACACAGAACACAATAACTGAAAGGATACTGTATGATAAACCAATTAAAAATGCAACCCCTCCTCCTGACCAGTGTATTAGGTTGATAGCTGACAACTATTTATATGTAAGCTATTAAGAATAGGAGTACTGTACCTTTATCAGCTTACAATTTTTTAATTTGATCCAAGTCTCTTACCTCTTACTGTGATAGAACTCAGTTTGCAAGACATGTCATTGTTGAATATATCTAACAAAATAGGTCAAACAGCCCTAAAATAATTGCAAAATTGTTCCATATAAAGATAACTGAATTATTAGCTTTGCAAACATGCTCCAAAATGCACAATGCCATGTACGTTTCATTTCAGTTTTGTCATTCATGAATAACCAAATCTTTGAAATAATAAAACAGGAACATTTTAAAAATATAGGAATATGTACAGAATACCATACTATAGAAAATGATCAGAAAATACAGAACACATGACATCCTACAAATGCTAATGAACAGAAGTTCAATGAAAAATGGAAAACAGAATCATCTGGTCTATAATAATAATGAGGACTTTGTACAGCGCATAATTTTTAGAAGCTCTATGCACTTTACAACATCTATAATGATATGACTACAGAAAAACAAAAATCAAAAAGCATGAAATTGGAAAACAAAAAATGCTGAAAACATTTAAGGTTAGAAACATTATTAGGTCTTTAACTTTGTTCTTGCAGTAAAAAAAGGCGAGTTTTGTTTTTGCAGTAAAAAAAGGCGAGTTTTAGAGGAATCTTGGAAAGGGATCACTGTGTCTTTGTGTCTAGTTTAAATGGGCAATTCATTCCACATTGCTGAGCCCTGGTATGCAAAAAAATGTTGTCCATATGACCATTTTCATAGTGGGAATAATAAGTATACATTATCAGAAGAGGAGCGCAAGTATCTTGCTGGTCTGCACACGTGTTTTAGTGGCATCAACTGAAAGATATTTGTGAATGGAGCTGATGCGTCTCAGCATAAGATATGCAGCCTTGCATATGTTCATGACATGTTGGTGCACTGTGAGAGTACTGTCAAGAGTAACACCTAGGTTTTGTACTGACTGAATTTAATTGGACGATTATCTATGACACTTGAATTTGGTTGAACAAAAAATAAACTGCCACAGCCTAGTGATTTGTCAATTTGCCAATCTTCAGGAAATGCCCAGAATTATATAGCAAACAATCAGAACATTTGATGGACAGAAGGACTTGTGGTTGAAAACAATAATGAATAGCCAGAGCAGAGTGTTAGAATGTGTTCAGAGTGTTACCACGGCAAAGCAATAGAAATTAAAGCACTCCTATTCCTGCTTCAAAAATTTTAATCCATGCTTTAATTTATTTGGTTTAAATCAACTATGTTTGTTTACCAAGGTACTGGCTTGGTATGAATTTTGCCCCTTTCTATTTATGAATGCCCATATGTCAATAAACCACGCTAAAGCTGAAGGCTTTCACTCAAACCAAGCCATTAAATTAAAGAGTTATGTGGTATAAATAAAGACCTTAGTCATCTATTTTATAATTGAACTTGGAAATTAAGTGTTAACAGCATGTACATTAAGTTAGTATGTGGAATGGAATCACAAGGTCTAGGTTTAATCTGACTCTCCCACCCCATTTTAGATATGCTTACATCTTTCGTTAGGGTGTGGGTCAGAGCCAATTGGCTACTGAAAAGCTGGAATTAAGCACCAGTTCTGTTTTTGTGTGTATCACATTACTACTCAATGACATACTCTCTGCCAATGTTCCCTCTAAGCGAATGGTAGATGTGCGCGCAGTGCTCACTGCACTGCGCGAGCATTACGGAAACAAGCAAAATTTAACGGAATGAGCAAAAACTGACAATTCAGCTGCGCGGGGATGCCTGAGCAGCTGCGCGCATGCACAGCTTAGAGGGAACGTTGCTCTCTGCCCTATGAATCTGGTTTACTCCAGGTTGCTGCAACAATTTTCTGGTCATTCATCTCATAATGAATATACTGAGAAAATTAAGTTTTAACATGTGTTTGGCGTGCTGACGGCAGTACTGCCATAGTAATGGTAATATTTAGATGGACAGATGTTGAATCAATAACATCCCTGGTAAGGTTAATATTCCATCGCTCAATTTGACCAGGCATAGAATGATATGTCACAGTGAGCCATGTGGTCAATGCACAGTATATATCATGAGCTGGATAGTTGGACAGCCAAGGTATCATGAAAAGTGAGGTTCAACTAGACGATATGGATCGAGAACCAGCTGGATAGTATGGTCGGCAGCCAAGGTGGCATGAAAATGAAAGTGCACCTGGATTTAAAGAAGCAAAGAACATGCTCTGACATACAGGAGAATTTGATTTTCCATGTAAATCTTCATTTCTTGGAGTTTTTCTTAGAACTGAGAGCCATATATTCTCTGGCCAATTGGTACATGTAGCTGACGATGTACATTTTGGAGATATAAGACGTATGTCATAAAATTTCTCATTGACTTTGCAGTCTTGCATTTATGTCACGAAATTTCTCATTGGCTTTGCAGTCTTGCATTTATGTCATGAAATTTCTCATTGGCTTTGCAGTCTTGCATTTATGTCATGAAATTTCTCATTGGCTTTGCAGTCTTGCATTTATGTCATGAAATTTCTCATTGGCTTTGCAGTCTTGCATTTAGCTTACATAGTCACTATTGATAATTCTGAAAGGTAAAATTAAGACAAGAAAAAAAAAAAATAGATAACTGTGTAATGAATGCAGGATACATACATACTAAACAAGGTGGTAAAACAAAGCTGACAGTGTACATGAACACAAACTTCAACACAATCAATTACAATGTAGCCATGTAGGGCCATACCGGCAGATTTGGATCGACAGCTAATTCCCTTTATAAAAATTTACCCAGATAACAGAGGGTACTGAAATTTCAAAGAAAACTGATTAGATTTGAAGCACTGATTGTTATGGAAATGTACTAAGCAAATAGGAAATATTCAGTCTCAGTTATGCAATACAATTATTTGATGTAGCCGCCAGAATAAGAAACAGACATTTGTTTCGTTCTCCAAAGCTGTCCTTTAGCAGTAACTCCAATAACGCATGCACCGTCCAAAGAAAGCTGACTACATTCTTCAATAAAAACAAAGAACCTTTCTTCAAAAGAAGTTATTACCAAACTTAATAAAGTCAATCAAATCTGAGGGATTGATTCATTATTGAATGTGACTAGAACACGCATACCGTCCTTTTAGCAGGAACAAAGTTTACACTTACGAATGCCTCAAAATGCAGCTTAAAACACAAACTAACTTTTACTGACTTGGGACTTACTGAAAAGTAAATGTGCTTCTTCATTTGTTACATAAGTGTGCTATTTTTTTTCCCCACTGAAGGCAGACCTATATGACCTATGACAAAATTATTTGATATTTAAATTCGTGTGTGCATATTTTGAATGGAATTACTTGTATTGTGAATTCAAAGTATGTGATGAGATTCAAAAGGTGAGCACACAGTGTTAATACTCTTTTCATGCTATACATTAGACATGTATATATAAAAAGCATACATTTACTTACATGTATCAATGTGTAGTTCTCTAAATAAAGTAAAATATTAGGTACGTCTCAGTTTTCACTACAGGTGTATTTCTCATTTAATATACATCGATTTAAGATGGCAACTGTGCCAATGAAGCACATATTTTGCGGCAATGGATGCCTTGACCTGTGTCTATATAATATAGACAGAAAAATTTTCATCTTGGGACATGAGGATTGGCATATAGTAGGTCTTACATTCCAAACATTAATGTGATCAGGGAATATATTCAAACAATTACAAACAAAAGGTATGCAAGGACTGGCAAATAAAATGACACTTATAACGCAGAAATGCACATGACAACAATAAAAAAAACATATGCCAAAAGACTATTGAGACAAGAAAAAAAAAAGCAGAATACCAGTGGAAGTGACAACAACAAAAGACCAAGGAAACTATAGACAATATTCCAAAACTGACAGAAGTTTACAAAGATATGTGATCAGGATTGTGAATTCTAATTTTGAACTCCAGTTACAAGCTGGAGATGGGAATACTATTAGCCTTGAACTGTGAACTAGCATCAGAAAACACGACAGCAATGCAATAACTATGACATGTAATGTGTTTATTCATAGTGAAATATCGCAACTATTATAAAATTCAATGCATTGATAAACACAAGTCTTAAGGAACTGCCTAAACTAATTGAATTTGTTCAAGGTGACATAATGTTATACTCCAAACTGCTGATACAGACATCAAGAATGGATTATAAAATGGGTGAAACATGCACATGGTTCTTAAACATAAAAGTAAACAAGGCTTTCATCAGATATCTGTGAAGAAAATGTATTTCTGATTTCAATTACTTACCATCTGATAATGCTTTTAATCTGAGCTGAAATGAAAGAAACATGTCTCATAAATTATATAGATCAGCAAGGGAATGATTACAGAGTATGATCAAATCCATTTTAAAGAAGAATTATCAAACATATAATTCAGTTTTTGCAGAGAATTTCAGCATCAACTATATAAACTCTTTTACCTACTGCAAGTACCTGCTACCCTGCCAACTAAGCCTGATAAGGAGCCTGGCTTCTAGCAACTGTTTGTAGGCTGAACCCCATTGCTTAGTAATGATTGCTGAGTGAGAGCTTCATGCGTTAGTGCACAAGATGTGTACATTCTCTATATCAATCTTGTCCCATGAACACCATGTAATTTAATAAAAACTAAAATTTCATACACTTACATAAGTTTTGTGTCACTTGTTTCCAACAACTACATATTAATAAAGGGGCACTATGCGCTGCCCAACTTGTCTAGTACCCATCAAATGTAAAAGCACCCCGATCATTCACTCCTGAAATTCAATTCTGTTCTGGCACCATAATCTTGACCAGTTTAGCCACAGCCATGCCCTTGGTTAACTTCGGTCTTATCTTAAAGGTTCATTTATGATGTGCACACAATCATGCTTATTATTCTGCCATTGTGCTGTGCAGTTCTGTTTTAGAAAATGCCCACCACAAAGAGTTCGTATTTCACTTGCCAAGATTGGATCTAAGCAAAAGAGGATATTGACAGAATATTTTTGGTATGTGCATTTTACTGTCAATTTATTCACTAAATCAAAATGTTTATTTGATACCCTGTCCTTGCATCGACATAAAAAACCATTGTCTTGGTAAACTAAAACCATTTCTGATAGGCATGTGTTGCTTTAATAAGAAAACAGAAAACCGCAACCTATTATGTGTATATAAAGACATTAATGATAAATAGCCCTCAATTAATTTATTTTGTTATCATTTATATTCATAAATGATTCATTGCGCAATTGACTCTTAATTTATTCAGAACGCATGATACATAGACAGATATATTTCTTTCTCAACGTCACTACATTGATCAAATGGTACCGGTACATGAATGTTTAGTTGCCTTTATAATGAAATGAACATATCTGACAATTACAAGAAAAAAAATCTTGATTTTTTTAATTATTTAATTTACATTATACAGAGACAGAAAGAAATTATACTTAAAGTTTCTTGGTTTTAGTTTTTGTGATATTAGTTTTCCAGTTATCATATACTGTGTGGACCATAAGGTCATTTACTATTATTATTAATATTATTATTACTATTATTATTAATATTATTATTATTGTTTTATTATTACTATTATTATTAATATTATTATTATTGTTTTATTATTATCACTATAATTTTAATCACAAATCTGAAAGTTTGAATGATATAAATATTAATGGAGCATGAAGAATAAAATGGTTATTTTTATTTGTTTTAGATTCTTTCAAAATCAACCTACCGAGGAAACCTGGACAGATAAGATGGCGACAGACTCAAAACTTGTAATCTATAACGAAGAACAATCATGTCTTTTACTGAAAACGCTTTGTAAATACAACAACCCTTTCTGGAGGAGTTACTACAACAACAGATCAATTTTCAAGATAGCTAACATGGCAACTACATTGATGTCTATAGGAAACCATTTATGACTAACTAGACATCATAAAAATTCTGTTAGTGAATCAGTATGACCATTCATTCAGTAGGAGTAGCAATAACCGTATTTTTAAGATGGCCACAGTAGCAGCCATATTGGATGTCAGGCCCTCACAATCTTCATGCAAGATCAACTAATTTATTTATTTTTTTAAAAAGATAACTGCATATCAATACAACCATCTTTTTTAGGATTAGTAGCTAGAGATAATTTTCAAAATGGCATTATTACATAAGTCCAAGGAGAACCATTTTCATCTAGTACCAACTCCATTCATACAATGGATGTGTTTGAAAAGTTTCAAGGCAGACTTACCAACAGCTGAGGAGAAACAGCAATAATACACTTGAGCTAACAGATATCATTTGAACTAAAAATGACAAAAACTCAGGATTTCAAGCAAATGCATGCAAGTTTAAGACTAGTATACAAGATGATTTTCTCTGCCTGGTCTTTGATGCAGAGTACAAATAATAGGGAAAAGGGAATTTGAGAGAGCAATGTCAAGTTTAATTCTTCCTAGCTTGATGATAAAACCATCCTTAGATAATGACTGAGTACCTCTTCTTCCAACTGGGCCCAGTCTAAATCATCCAGTTCTATATCAAAACCTTCATCTGCTTCTGAAATGATAATAAAATAATTTTAAAATCTTTAATGTAGTATAAAATTCCTTGGCAGACACCTACTATATAAATTCACTGGTAGAGACCAATGGCAAACAACACAGACTTTGATCTGCAGTCAAAAAATCCACCAGCAGGTCAGTCTTGTTTGTTTGTTCTATCCCCAAACCAAAATGCATGCTTACCACAAGCTTGCAACAAGCTAGTTGAAGTTGCACAAGCTAGTAAGGGTGCTCGCACAAGCTTGCAAAAAGAATTTTTCCAAGTCAGAAAGCTTGCAGGAAGCTTGCAAAATCTTAAGTTCAACCTTGCGCAATCTAGCAAAAGGAATTTTTTAAAGTCTGCAAGCTTACAAGCTTGCAAAATCTCAAACTCAAGCTTGCGAAAAGAATTTTCCAAGTCTGCAAGCTTGTAAAATGTAAAATTCAAGCTTGCAATAGGAATTTTACTCATTAAGTGTGCGAGATTGCAAAATCTAAAATTCTAAATAAGCCTGCATGCAAGTGTAGTAGCGCCCCTTTGGTGTTTCTGCGCTATGGGGAATTAGTCACAAGCATGAGGGTTTTTCTTTTCACACTGTAATGGATATCGGACACCTCTAGTTCTTCCTGCCGACTCCTCATTATGAATCCCCCCTTGCACTATGTTTTACCTGGCTTTCTTAAACAATACCAGTGGACTTCAGAGAAAGCATGCCCTGAATTTAATTCCTTGAGCCAAACCACTAGTCCAACTGTGTTAGGTGCAGATCCCTTATCTAACTATAACCTACATATAAAAATGCACTAAATCCAAATTATGTAATCTAAAATAAAGTCATATGTCTACTCTTCATACACAATCTTTTCCCACTGATACTGTATGTTAGAATTTCTAAAATATTATATTAAATAGGAAATTATTTGTAAACCTTATCCTTATGAGCATATTAATTTAAAATTAAACAATAACTACCTAACTTCATTTTAAACACTTTATACCTACTAAAAGAGGTTCAACTGAACAGTGACTAATGAAGAACCCCTAACATAGACATACTATTATTACATTTTTGTGGAGAATTTAGAAAATTGATACACAAATATATCTTTTCTTCTAAAATGTATACATATACCATAGCACCTGAAATAACTAAACTTTAGCCCTATAATAAATTTATTTAAAATTAAACAATAACTACCCAACTTCATTTTAAGCACTTTCTACCTTGTAATGAGGTTCACGCAACAACAGTAACAAACTACAAAACTACAACACAAAAGAACATTTTAAAAAATTAGTTTGCATGCTTGTTCGTTTCCTTTTTTTTTGTTGTTGTTGTTATTGTTGCTTGATAGCCAAACACGCCAACAGTCACAAACGGGAAACTGCATAATTTACATTTGCATCAAAATAATTATTAGAATTCGATCAATTTATTATGATTACATTACTGACACATCATTTCCATACAACTATTTTTTCTATGACAATAAAAATTGTTTTTATATTTTTCCCATACAAGGGTGAACAAATAATTGAATACACGAGGAGATATCCTAGAAATATGCCGTACATTTGTTGGGAATTAAATGAGACCGTAATTGGCGCTGTTAAATACTATGCGCCGAGTCGGATGGCTTCGTTTGATAGGAACACACATTTTCCAAGGTGAAATTAACATTATATTTTAAGTTAATATTTTATAACATTGTTTAAAATAGCCACTGCATTGATCCTGCAGAACATCCGCTGAAGTCAAAACTTTATTAGGGAGAGGCCATTTCATGGTGTGTGTGCGTGTGCAATGGCATGATTTTTGAAACGTGTTTCTTGCTCGGACTTTTTTTTATATAAAGGACACTGTCACTGTCACTGTGCCATTCCTTTTCTTACTTTAAATAATTCGCGTCAGCTATAATGTAACATCTGGTATTTCAAAATGAGACAACAATTCCTGCCTTATAAGGCAGGCTAAATGTGGCATTTTATAGGTGTTCAGCCTCCAGAAAAAAGCAAAAGTTGAATGAAAATAACATAAAAGAGAGGAATAATTCTTATGATAGGGAAAAGCATAATCGGACATTTCAGAAAACATGGACAGGTGGAGGACAAGAAAGGACACCTGGATCCCTTTCTGGAATTGGATCCAGATGATACAGAGAAACAATAAATGTTAATTGACTGATTGATGATTTGAAGTAGGATTTATACTTCTGTACCCCTGCATTTCATATGATAATGCTATTTATGAAACAAAATTGTTGTTAATCTCAATACAAGTGTGAGACATTGTTTTGTGGACAGGACTAGTAAATGTTTGGCAGAACTAGTAAATTTCTCAGTACACAAGTCCTTCTGGCTAATAAGAAATTTGTGTTAAATTCAAGCCCTGTATTAGACAAGCCCAAAAAATTGAAAAACATTCTTTAATGTCCATTAAGTACAGATACAAATTTGGGCATTGTTTTATTACAGGGCCAGTTGATAGTGCCTGCAATCCAATAACTGTAAAAAATTGGTCAGCCAAGATGCGTTAGATTATTGAGGAAAATGCTGTTGAAGTAAAAATAATGGTAAGTATAGATCCAGTATTTGTGTAAACCATTTAT
This sequence comes from Unio pictorum, assembly GCA_030141615.1. NCBI lineage: Eukaryota > Metazoa > Mollusca > Bivalvia > Unionida > Unionidae > Unio > Unio pictorum. Next base: position 808,865 of record JARLTB010000165.1, on the reverse strand, counting down.
GAATTCCAGTTTTGCTTATAATATGACTTCTGAAGATGAACACGGCTTCTTGACATCCACCACCCACCCCAAAGCAAACGCAATATAATTATAAATATGAAGTATATAGAGTATAGACATAAGAAAAACAACAGTATATATTGCTTATTTTTAGTCTGTTAATGTAAAAAAAATTCAATCCAGCAACAAGAATTTTATGATATTTGAGAATCACAATAAAAAAAGTTGCTTTTTAACATTCATCTAAGCATGATTTATGTACTCTTTATTAGCTTAATTATTTTTATTTTTATTAGGGAAGGTGCAAAAACAGAAAAGAGAAGAAAAAGAATAAGGCAGATGAAATGAAGAAAATGGAGGCCCAGAATAAAATATCAGAGGAAATAACCACTGAGAGTCGCAAACATGGAGAAGAAAGGTAAATTTCTCACCTGAACACTGACACGATTGAAAGTTTGAATGTGGCAGATATAACAGGAGCAGAGTCCAGGACAAGCACCAGTGATTATGGTCATGATTTCTTCCAGGCGCCAAATGAGGATGCAAGTGTTTCTTAGTTCTATCCACATCTGCCACAGGCGCATCAGAGCAGCCAAATAAATATGCACAGTAGCCAAGATGCCACACATTGCCCCTCTTTATATGTGTCCAAGGAGCCATACAACTACAGTAGGTCAGAAGGGAGGACAATATATCAGACAAGTGCCATTCATTCTCCATACTCATGTGAGTAATCTGATGGCTGGCCATCATGGTACACCCACTGAAGCACCTAGCCTTCAGCCCTTATTGACTTACAAGTAACTTTATGAGCGCACTCTTGTTCTAGAAGAAAACTTTAAATAAATATTTACGGGAAATGAAATCATTGAGATAACATCTAAAGATGGCAAGGCCTGCAATTGGTAAATAATTGTTTTCATTGCATAAAATATGACCTGGAAATGTGAAAATTGAAGGTGTATATATACCGGTAGCTAAAAAAATGTGTAAAAGGTGTGAAAGAGAATTTGACTTGTACCCATACGACTTGTACCCCCATTGTTTTAAATTTTGAAGTAGCCTAGAATTTTTTATATTAAGCTCATCTCTCATGACTAAAATGAGATGTATACTGAATGAAAATAAATTTATGTCCTAATTGTCTGAGCAAGATTATTACAGTAATTTAGTAATAAGGTCAAAAATAGGAGATCCTTTGAGAGAAATAAAAAGCATTTTACTTTTGACTTTAGAATATTCTTTGTGTCATATATTAGACTTTAGAATATTCTTTGTGTCATATATTTGCACTCTTCACATAAGTGAGGATTACATTTTTAATACTTTTTTCTAGATGTGGATGTGACTCAAGAGAAAAGTTAAGTTTTTGAAGCAGTTGTCCAACACATTGGAGGTTAGTGTATTACTAGCCAATTATATATATATATATATATATATATATATATATATATATATATATATATATATATGGACAGTGTTAAGACTGGTTAGTCCAGTGTATAAATAATTTGGATGAGACATGTCAAGCCCTTGTGTCTGTGATACGTTGTTCCATTGTCGATATCTCTATAAGAGTCACAAGCATAAATAGTTGTGATATAACTGAAAAATTGTAAAAAGCAACATAAAACTCGAAAACATGCACAACTGAAAACATTAAGGACATGAACAAAAAATGATGCATCATCATCCCTGGAATATTGCTGAATAATGTAATGATCTTCATCATTATTCTATTTAAGATTGTATACAACCTAACAATGTTATTGGTTACATGCACTAATACATTGTTGTCATGCTAAGTACTCCAATAATTTATCAAAAGCTAGGATATAAAAGTTTGGCTAATTTATTTACAGAATTGAAAGTCATTTATTTCATGCATCTGTGACTACAATTATGGTTGTAGGCATGAGAAAAGACTAGTATGTTAATTTTCTGATATTGGTATTAAAGAGTTTTAGCTAGAAGAGAAATATAATTAAATCATGAAATGCATAGATACATGTACAACAAACTTTGCCTTGTCAGGACTTCAAACTAAATGTTCTAGATTTTTATATCTTTAGCAACTGCAGGAATATTTTCATGAAGTATTGCATCTTGTAAATTGTATTTCAATGACCTGATAATTCATATAACAAATATTAAGAAAAAAATACTAGCCTGCATTGCTACAACAAAGTTTTCAAATCTAGTTATTTTTTTTAGAGATCTAGAGATCATGGAGATCATCCAGAATTCTGGAAGTGTTGTCAAACCAATCACAACTAGGCTGCAATTTGATTCCCCTTCATTTGATTCACTGACAATCCATTCTGCTTCCGAAACTCACGAAATTTCTGCTTTAGATAAGCCAGTTGGAGTTGCAGCAGACACACACAAAAAATGCCCATGGGAGGAAAACACTATGGTATTTTTTTTAATTCATGTTAACTAAAAGTTTCAAGTAGTCAGTGCACACAACATTTCTGGTAAAGTTCATTTTGGAATTTGGTCTTGACAAGGTGCAACTTTCTTAAATTATTTATTAATTTAAACTTGTGCTAAGGGCGTTATTATATGTAGCATCATTCATAACTTTACACAATCAGACTCATTTAAACTGTCTGAAATGTTCTGTTGATTGTATTTTCTTTGCTGCTAAAGAAGTTTGGCAGTAAAGGCAGTAAAGGGATTTGTTCTAAAACAGTCCAAGAAAGACAGTGGCGAGCCCCATCTTTCTGAGGCAGTCTTCAATGATGTAATAACAGTAAATGTGCCACAGCTAGACAAAGTCTAAAACAATCAACAAACTCAAGGATCTGAAGAATTTCATCCGATTATGGATTTAGAACATTATAGCTCTATTTCTGCTGTTTTTGTAATAACACTTCTTTCACATGCTGTTATATTTTTTTAATTGATTATTATTAAATGATTTGATGGCTACTCATTCACTGTGAGTGATATTGTGCTAATTACTTTATAGCAGATATCAACATTTTACTTTTAATATTTGATATAAATGGTAATTTCCACACATCAAGGGCTAGAAATATGGTGGTAGTACAGGCCATGTAAGCTTGCTGTATAGTTTCAAATCTAAGCTTGCAGCAAGCTTGCCACTACTTTAATAATAAGCTTGCCGCAAGCTTACACAACAAGCGCGCAATAATCTTGCGCAATCTTGCTGAGGTTTCAAATCTAAGCTGGCCGCATGCTTGCCACAATCTTAAAAATAAGCTTGCGACAAGCTTGCAACTGGACAAGCTTGCAGTGGTTTCAGATCTAAGCTTGCCACAAGCTTAAATATCAAGCTTGCCGCAACCTAAAAAATAAGCTTGGTTTGGGATATCATTAGTGTGATGGACAGATGGACAGCTTTTTTCTAAAAAAATAAGCTTGGTTTGGGATATCATTAGCGTGATGGACAGATGGACAGCTTTTTTCTAAAAAATAAGCTTGGTTTGGGATATCATTAGCGTGATGGACAGATGGACAGCTTTTTTCTAAAAAATAAGCTTGGTTTGGGATATCATTAGTGTGATGGACAGATGGACAGCTTTTTTCTAAAAAATAAGCTTGGTTTGGGATATCATTAGTGTGATGGACAGATGGACAGCTTTTTTCTAAAAAATAAGCTTGGTTTGGGATATCATTAGTGTGATGGACAGATGGACAGCTTTTTTCTAAAAAATAAGCTTGGTTTGGGATATCATTAGTGTGATGGACAGATGGACAGCTTTTTTCTAAAAGTTAGGTCAATCCATGTGTTGACCAGAGAAAACAGTTTAAGCAGGAAAGACAAATATTAACATGCTAATAAGACAAAGCTGAATCTAATACTGGACACAAATAACTGTTGTTGTTGTAGGGTTTAACGCCATTTTTTTAGCACTCGATAGGCTATACATGGCGGCCAGTATTAATGGTGGAGGCAGAACCCGGGAAACCCCCCCGAAAAAAAAAACAACCACCAACCCACGAGAAGTTACTGACAAGCTTTCTCACATACCCACATTCCAGGCAGAGGTGAGATAGCAGTAATCCATAACGGAGAGCACTTTAGACCATTCGATGCCCCTCACAAATAACTGTCATGACACCAATGCATAAGAAACTTTGTTCAGGAGAAATTAACGAGAGAAAACAGAAAATTTGTTTTTAAAACTCTTAAAATGTTTTCAGTCAAAAGCCAATTTTTACAGACAGTTATATGATATAAAAACATACTACGTTATATAAAGATATTTTACAAGATTCAAGAACTATTTTTTTTAATGTGATGGCTGGATGGACAAACTGATTGCAGTACTCCAGTTTGTTTATGCCGGGTGGAAGTGGATTGGGTAATTACTGCTAATTTTTTGACAATGCACAAAGATATCTCTAATTGACAGACAGAGATCTGCATGTAACAGAAGCAAATTTCAAATCCAAACTTAAGCAGTGAAAACAAATTCTTTAGAATTATCCATCTCTTACCTTGCTTGACAGGTCCTGTTGGCACTTTGTGCTCTTCTGTTTTGAAAGTGCAAGGTATCATCATTTCCTTCAATTCTGAATCACAAGTCCTGTTGCAGCCATCATGTCCTTGGTTGTCATTTTCTCTTACTGTCCCCCTGATTTTACATGACATTATTAAAGAAGCAGATGGATAAGGTGTGGTTTTCATGGGAACACCATCATTCTTCTTAACATTATTACCTGGCAAAAATCCAGTTTTTGTATCATCAAACTTTTCAACTACATTAGATGTTGTCAAAGATAATGTTTTGCTGACTCTGCTAACAGTAGGCTCATCCCTTATCTTCACAACATCAACTGAAGCTGTTCTTTTCTTTGCACTATCATAGGCAGCAACAAATGATATCTTTCTCTTCGAAGACACAGATTTATCAAGACCAGTCTTTCTCTTCGAAGACACAGATTTATCAAGACCAGTCTTTCTCTTCGAAGACACAGATTCACCAAGAGCAATCAAGTCTTTTATGTCAACATCTTTCTTTTCATCTTTCTGAATATCAGAAGATTTGCACTCTGTATTAAGTTCTGTTAAGGATTCACAATGTTCTCCATTAATGCTTGATGGTCTACTTACTGGAAATGATAGGGACTCATCAGTATTTACTTTACATGATGGAGATTCATCACTATCCGTGCTACTGATGGAAAAGACTTCACTATCGTCATTTTTCCTCAACAGATCTGCTAGTGAAGGAAGAGAACTAACCCTCCTTTTTATGGGTCTGGCATGATTTGAAACCTGATCAGGACTTGTGTTTCCAATAGTGACACCTGTAGTAGGCATCTGTTTCTTCTGTACTGAATCTGACACAGGCACTTCTGAAGTCATTTGATTGTGACTAAGTTTACAAGATGCTGATGACTTTCTTTTCTTTCGAGACACTGACTTCATTGTTGAATTCTTGACAGTTGACTCATCCTTATTTTTCATGTTTACTTTCTCTATTTTGCACTTGCTACTGGAATCATCCTTCAAGAAAGAAAAAGAAAAAACCTGTTAATCTTTCCCTCAAAGGAACCCCTCAATACAGAGTTAAAATTTTTAGAATCAAACTGTGTTAATTTAATATGCTACATGGATTATTTTGTTAATCCTATCCAATTTGAAAAAAGCTAATGTTTCTGTTACTTTAACGTAACCATCATTAAAGAACCTATAGAGTTTGATAAAAAGCATTTACTTCAAAATCTAAATAAATTAAGTGTCAAATTGTTCTCTATTTTCATTTACTACATGACAAACTAGTCTTAGTACAGCAGCTGGTAAAAATATTTGGTACATAAACTTAGCTGTATCATTTTTAGTCGACAGATATGCAGACATTAGAAAAGCATCCAAGTGGTCAATAATATACAACAGTTGTGGCCCTTGTTTGTACAAGTGAAATCAAGTCTTTAGAATGCATGGAAAATATAATCAAACAGTTCACACACCAGGAAGTAACTGACAGAAATGGGGGTTAACATATATAGAGGGCTAAATTTTTCAAATCAGCTTTACTGATTGATATCTCCATCATTCATTAAATCACAGAAACATTATCAAATCAAGTTAGCATGTATTATTGTAATGGTGGTGCACAAAAGATAAAAGTAAGGCATACTTTTTTTCTTTTATCATTCACGACGAAGGGTGCACAAAGAGGTCATGATTTAAAGGCATGGGACAAAAAGTTGCAGAAAACCCAAAATCCTGTGCTATTGGTGCACATTGATGATATCAGCCATAATCCCCTCCCTATGAACTGAAAGATGATAGTCCATGTCCCATGTCCAAGCCCTCACTATACTTTGCTTTCCATTTTCATTGTGGGAAAAATTATAAGACTTAGAATCCTTGACATTCTATGGCAGATTACATGTTTAATAATCATTTGCCAATGCTTCCCATTTTAAAAAAAGAATAAGCTGAAATTGGGCATCAAAGCAAGGTCACTCATAGTAAAGTTTAAAAATTTAATGTTCAAGACCAATTTTATGCATTGATAAGGTGTGGACAAAAACTACTGCCAAATGTGGTTTATATAATTTTAAGTTTATCATGTATCTGTTGTACTGAAAGTCCAACTGTAGGAAAAATGTTTCTCATTGTCACTGATTCATTCATTTACTGTCTCTATAAGCAATTCATAGCCTTGTTTAACTTCTTTTTCATGATACAGACCATCCCTCCATACTGTAAGCTGTATACTTTATAGAGCTATGTCAGGAAACCACTTTTCGTCTGAGGTTTCTTTTCAGTTACATCATGCTAAATGTCTGCGGCATGATGCCCTGTGCTAGACATCACTATAAATTGCTGCACTTCAGACATCGTAGCAATATGACTGAAAACTACATTAAAAATCCTAATCAAACAAACAAACAAAAACTTTCCATTATATCATGGTTTGGTATATTATGCTATTCCCATTATATTATGGTTTAATATACTATGCTGTTGTTTTTATATCAAGGTATGGTATATTATACTCTTCTCATAATATTGCAGTTTTGTAAACACGTCAGTGCTTGTGGACACACTACTGCAATGATTTATATCAAATTGAAACTATTTGCTGGGTGGCCTTCAGTGCCATTTTGTCATTGTAAACTTCTTTAGTTTAATGAAATGACAATGTCATTCTTATAAATGTGAATATTAAATGATAAATATGTACTTTCTCACTATCCAAATTGCTGCTGTCAGCATTTCCAGTACTCCCATGACATTCTTTTGAAACAATATCACTCTCCTGATTATCAGCCATGACTACTTCAGAGGATGTGGTATTCCAGCAATCACTGCTGTTACAGACATGTGGTAAAGTAGACATGACTTCTAGACTGACTTCTAGACAATCTGATTTATCTTGAACTTCATCTCTATCAACAGAGATCTGGCTATGATCCATTTCATTGTCTTCTTTCCTTTTGGAAGATGATTTTATCCTTTTGCCTTTTTCATCCTCTCTGGAAAAGCTTTGGGTTTTTACCTTCCTCTTTTTGTCCTCTAAGCTTTCCTTATTAGATGATTCCACTTGATCTGAAGTTTTTGCTGGACTGACTGGCATATGTTCTAAACGTTTCTTAGTTTTCACTCTGGAGTATATGTCAGTTGCGATGTCACTGATGTGTCCCGACTCTAAATCCTTCCAAAATGTATCTTTCTGGGTCTTTGAAGAACACTTTATCTGAAAGTTTATTGGATAAATTTCAGTGGCAACCGATAACTGTTTGAGAACAACACTTAGCTGATGCATGCATGCATACTTCAATCTTCCACACAAAGAAGTTAATTAACGTAACACTAACTTTAATTTGTATTTCTCCAATTTTACTATTTTCTCTCTGTCCATCCATCAATCCCTCTCTAGCATCCACACTTACATGTAGTTTGGGGCAGTGTTTGACTTTGTTACTGATACCTGATTACCAGAGTCACGAAACTCAAGAATGAAGATGCATCACAAATATTACACCATGCACATGGCTCGAAAAAGCCTCAAATTATCTACTTGACAAGTATAGAAATTTACATGAAAAAAGCAGCGTAAACTGAATTTAAAAATGAATACAAATGAAGTGAAGCTGACATTTCCTTTCCACGCAAAACAGAATGCATCTCCGCTACTCCCAAAACCCAAGCCCATCTTCCCTCAATAATCAAATTAATAGTCTGCACAAAGCAGTAAATCCTAAATGGTCATGTTATAAAACACGAATCTGTACTGTACGTGTTACCAGTAGACATGATTTAGTATTTTCCGATGCCCTCACAGATTTACAAATTACTGCAAACATAGAATTAAATCTTAGCTAGTATAATCAAGTAAAATTCCATGTTTTTTGCCCCACCTCAAAACCAAATACTGTATCAAAGAAAAATGTTTTTAGATGCAAAAACTATCAAGAAATTAATGAGTTTTCCAATATTTTACCTAGAAAATGCAGCAGTATGAGTCTATTTCAACTGAAAACTACTGCGAAAAAAATATATATGTTCGAGGTTACTATATAATGTAATTAAAAATTAAACTTAATCTGCAATTTTATGATTAAATTTAAAAAGTGCTGAATATTTTCATATAAAATTAATTTTTTTTATTACCGAGTTTTCATAACCATGTGTTATTTATGACCAAGAATGATATTGCACATGTCAGATTGATTTTGCACTGTTATCAGAGCTACTGCCTGCTAATCACTAACAGCATCAACAACTTTTAAGCCATTTATTCACCACTGTTATCAATCCCTGCATCACAAAACCAGATACAATCTCTACTAACTTTCATCTACTCTACTGTAACTATATTCAACAATAGCAACACCACCACTGTATTGCATAGTCATGCATATCTCTCTTTAAGTTAACCATTCCTTCTTTTAATGAAGTGATCAATGATCTTTTTTTGTTTTTTAAAATATAAAAACTCAACCCTATACCAAAAATGATACGAGATATTTTCACATGACTGCCACTGAGCACATAGCACATCAAATACATCATTTGTCTATGAATTTAATATCTAATGAAAATGGGGGAGAATAGGTCTATTGTTAAATTCCTAGCATTTTTCGGATGACATAAATCTTATATCCATCTATTATTGTTATTCAGGGATAGGCTGGGATTTGACAATGTCACTTATTGGGATGTTTTTTTCCTGTTGGCTGCAAAATATACCATCTTTACCATCTTCAAAAGGCACCATGAAAGGAAGCCCTAAACTTATGACCCATACTTTGTTCTACTATTAACACCAGAATAACAAAGTAGGATTAGTCTGGTCCTCCAGTTGTCCACTTCATTCATTTTTTCCTAACAAGATAGAAGAAGTGCATGTGCTGGTAAACAAGTTTTTGTGTCACCATTGCCATGACAAATAACTGACTTGGGTTTCCCACTAATAAAAAAAAAAAAAAAAAAAAAAAACGCTCCGGTGGCCTAGTGGTTAGAGCGTCCGCCCCTGAAGCGGGAGGTCGTTGGTTCGATCCCCAGCCGAGTCATACCAAAGACTTACAAAAATAGTACTAACAGCTGCCTCGCTTGACACTCAGCATTAAGAGGTTAGTGTTAGGACTGGTCGGCCTGGTGTCAGGATAATGTGACTGGGTGAGACATCATGCTACATGTCTGCAGCATGATGTCTCAGTACTCGACATCACTATAAACTGCCTCCCTGCAGACATCGTAGCGATATGACTGAAAAATTGTTAAAGCTACGTTAAAAATCCTAATCAAACAAACAAACAAACACTAATAAAAACTAGTCTATAAACGAACATGTAAACAGCAGCCCTGACTTGAACAGAATATACTTGCTCCAGGGCCAAACATGAGACAGAAATGGCATTAGTTAAACCAGACATTTAAATTGTGCTTTCTTTTATTTGAGTTGTAGTACACATTAAAATTTTATTTCATCGAATATTTCTTGATCAGTACTGTCGTTGTCGGCAAAAGTTACTAACCTAGTTAATGTCCTCGGGATCTCAAAACACGCACATTTAAGTTACAGAAAAAATGGTACACGAACCATGGACAGGCATGAAGTTAAGATGGTCTGGCTTTAATTATCAGCATTGATTCATAAATAGGTTGTGCGAAAATTTGTCCTCCCTGTAATATTATTTAGTAAATGTATGGTAAGCAAATTGTAAGCAACCATAAGAGCCTCTGTGGTCATGAATAAATGTGCACACAACACAAACCTCAAACTAGTTGTTATTCTGCATCTCGATCTGAACTTGTAATACTTTTTTTTAATGGGTACCCGGTTGTTCATTTTATTATAGTGTATAGAAAGATAAAGGTCATTTCTTTTTCCCTATTCTTTTCCTAAAATGAAAATGACACACTTCCAAACTAGTAAAAGTTTTCATTTAAATATCTGATATCCTAGCATGTACAATTATTTATTGCAAAAGTACAAAGTTTATCTTATGTCTAGCACTGAAGTGCACAGGAGACCCAGATGTGCTTGAAGTTCCCAACTCCACAAATGATAATGATTTCCCCATTCTCAAAGAGGTGGAGTCAGCAATAAGAGTACTGAAAAATGGGTAGGAAGCTGGAGTAAACATCAACCCAGTTGAACTTATTAAGAAAAGTGGGGAATCAGTGATAGAGCTACTAAAAAAAATCTGCAACAAGATCTGGCAGACAGGTGAATGGCCAGCACAGTGGACCCAGTCATTGATTAAAACACTCCCCAAAAAAGGCAATCTCTAGCTGTGCAAAAATTACAGAACTATCAGTTTCATCAGCCATGCTAGTAAGGTGATGCTGAAGATCATCTTGAACAGACTGAACCTACAAGCAGAAGAAAAAATAACTGAAGAACTGGCAGGGTTACAGAATAGAAGAAGCACAACAGAACAATTATTCAATCTTAGGGTCTATGTGAAAGGTACTCACAACATCAACAAGACATCTATCAAGTGTTCATAGATTTTAAAAAGGCTTTTGACAGAGTGTGGCATGAGGCATTATGAGCCACAATGAAGAAGTACAACATGGGTCAAAAGTTGACCAATACCATCAAGCAGCTGTATGCCAAAGGCTACCAGTGCAATAATTGCTCAAGGTTCTGTGGGAGACTGGTTCAAGACAACAGTTGGAGTACGGCAGAGCTGTCTCCCGTCACCCACGCTTTTCAACATCTACTTAGAGCGCATCATCGGCGAAGCCCTGGAAAACCACTGTGGGATAGTCAGCAATTGGAGGGTGTAACATCACCAACCTACGCTTTGAAGACAACATCGATGGGCTGGCAGGCAGTGAAGACGAGCTTGCCACCTTAGTGAAGAACCTGGATGAAACATCATCCAGATTTGACATGGAGATAAGCACAGAGAAGACAAAGCTGATGACAAATAGTGGCAAACAAATCTCAGCCAAGATTAAAGTCAGAGGACAGGAACTGGAAACAGTAGGCCAGTTCAAATATCTTGGTTCCATAACCACCGAATAGGGATCAAGAGCAGAAATTTTGTCACGAGCAGCACAAACAACAGCAGCTATGTCAAAGACAGGAACTGGAAACAGTAGGCCAGTTCAAATATCTTGGTTCCATAACCACCGAATAGGGATCAAGAGCAGAAATTTTGTCACGAGCAGCACAAACAACGGCAGCTATGTCAAAGCTAAGACTCATCTGGAGAGACAAGAATATGTCTGAAAACTAAAATCAGACTAATGAGAGCACTAGTCATCTCAGTCTTTCTATATTCATGTGAGGAGTGGACCTTGACATCAGAATTACAATGAAAAATCCAGGCACTTGAAATGAAATGCTACAGAACCATCCTTGGCATCTCTTATATGGACCACATCACAAATGAAGATGTGCGTAACACCATCAGGCACAAAGTTGGACATTATGAAGACCTCCTCACCACTGTCAAAAAGAGAAAGCTGAAATGCCCATGTCACTAGAGCCAAACATCTATCCACAACAGTACCTCAGGGTAGTGTCCAGGGTGGCAGAAGGAGAGGTAGACAGAGACAAAAGTGGATTGACAACTTCACAGAATGGAGCAGGAAAAGTTTTGCAGAGATACAGGCATTGGCACATGATCAAGACAAGTGGAGAGAACTGGTCAGATGTTAAGCAGCACAGTGCCTCAATGACCACACTAGGTCAAGAGACTGATGATAATGATGATAGCACTGAAGCATCATGCTGCAGACATGTAGCATGATGTTGCACCTAGTCACATAATCCTGACACCAGGCCAACCAGTCCCAACACTAACCTCTTAATTGAGAGCGCTTAGCGAAGCATCTGTTGGTACCGATTTTATGTATCTTTGATACAACTAATCCAGGGTTCAAACCCTCGATCTCCAGCATGAGATGGATGCTCTAACCAAAAGAGCGGTCAATGACATTCTGGAACCATCACATACAAGTAATTACTTAACCTGAAGGAATGGGAAGAACACAGAAGAGCACTGCTAGAAGAACATGGTGCAAAACAGTCCCCTAAATTATCAAGACAGCAAAAATTACAACCAAAGAATTCAATGACTAAGGTATATTCACCCCATTAAAATAAAAAATTAGAATACCGTATATACTCGCGTATAAGCCCGTTCGCGTATAAGCTGACCCCCCCCCCAAACTGAGTTGGTAAAAGTGGTATAAAGTGCATGACCCGCGTATAAGCCGACTCATAATTTTTATACAAACGGTACATCACAAGATGCACAAAGTGAGTTCTGAATACGTTTATTTAGGTAAATCACATTATTAAATAAAATAAAAGAAAGAAATCTAGTTTATATGTTGAAATAAAAACAATTCTGAAGTGTTAAGTCTTAATGGAAATTTAATTAATCCTCATTCTAAAATCATGAATTATAAAAGTTCGATCACTTTTAGAATCCTTCAAAATCTGGCTCTGTATCAGACTTGCCAAACAGTTCACAAAACACTGCTTGTGTTACGGGCGTGCTTTCATCATATACGTCGTCCCTCCGTACTTGCTTCTCGTTCACAACAAATTCGATTGCTGCAGCACAGTAGTTATTTGCTTCTGCATATTCAATAACTTTAAGTTTGAATGCTGCATCATAAGCAGACCGCTTTCTTAAACTTCCAACAATATTCATTTTATCGAATGGAATTGAACATAAACTTCTACAGAGATTGAACTGAAATAATTTCTTTCAGTAGTAGTATACTATTTATATACCTTAACCTGTAATTATTTCTGTGTGTGGTTGGTTTTCAATTTGTATTTGATAATTATTTATCATTGTTGTTATTTGTGTTGTGTTTTTTAAACTACGGGTAGTGTGATTCAATCGATCAAACTATGATTGGTTTCAGTGTGGACATTATTCAAGTATTGTGACAGTTTATAGCTTTGAGCAAAAACCATGTCCACTACCATATCTCATTAAACAATACATCTGAGAGTTGGCATCTATTAGTTAAGTCATTGGCATTGTGCAACAAAACAAACCTATTATCCCCGAGGCATTTACCACAGATTAAGCATATGGTAGCTATTGTACAACAATCTTCCACTAACAAACCACTTTGCTTTACAAACAACTAAACAATAGTTGTATATAAACTGTGGCTCCCGATTACTTATAAAATACCTGTCAAAAAATCCAACAAATTATATTGTTTTACAATTATTCACGCTGACTCGTATATTGCACTGTTATTTACCGTTCCTAAGCGTGCGCGTAACAAAACCCTATGGAGCCTCTCGTTATTGTTTCTCGAAGACTGTCATATATGTATTTCTACTCTCAATCAAAATGTTTGTCGTATATATCTTCAGTATCGTAATTCTTTTATTTCTTTTTACGTAGATTCTTTTCATATTTACATTGAAATAGGCTAGCGTGCATTTCTACGAAACCGTAGAGTTTATTACTGATTAGCTGAGGGATAAATACTTGACCAGAGATTATTAATATGGCGGTTCTTTTGGAAAATACACTTATTTCCGTAGTTCAAATAACACGTATGGTTGTATACCTTCAGTATCGTAATTCTTTTATTTTTTTTAACGTAGATTCTTTTCATATTTACACTGAAATAAACTAGCATGCATTTCTACGAAACCGTAGAGTTTAATGATTACTGCTTAGCTGAGGGTTAAATACTTGAATAGAGATTACTAATATGGCGGTTCTTTTGGAAAATACACGTATTTGCTTGGTTTAAATAACACGTATGGCTGTATTTTCTGGTGGATGGACATCTGTCAAATAGACGTCAAGTACGTTAAAACATGTTTTTCATTCATTATCCCACCACTTATGTTAGAAAAAAAAATATTTGTTTTACTTCACGTCAGGACAAATCTTATCAGCCATGTGGCATCATTAGGCATGTGATCTCATATTTGGCGATCGACGGAAACAATAAATATTGGAAATCAAGGGGAAAAAGCATTATAAATTTTAGGTTTGGAACTTGACCCGCAGAAAAGCCGACCCCCCTTCTTCCAGGCCTTATTTTTGTCCTAAATTTCTCAGCTTATATGTGAGTATATACGGTAGCCTGCCAATATACATATTTAAACACAAAAAAGGGCAATTTTTCAAGAGTAAGTATTACCAGCATCATGAGCAAGAGAGGAAAAGTATTCCACATGAGCCATGATTTTGTAGTCAGATTGGTACTAGGCATTCTCTGTTCTCAATTTTGAGCTAAGTAAAGGGATTTGGTGTCCCCAAAGGTAAGCATAGTAACACTGATAAGAAATATATTACTGCTATTTATTAAAATAAACCTTCGCCTTTCTATTCTCATCTTCCTTCTGTTGCCTTCTTTTCTCATACATATGAAGAAGGTCCATGCAAGACTGCATATTCCGCAGAGGTTCCCAGGTGTCATCTTCTGGGCCATATCCCTTCCAGCGGATCTTGTACCGAACCTCACCCTAAGAAAAACATAAAATATAAGCTTAGCATTAAACATCTGCAAGTAGTTGCCAAATTTTCCCTGCAAAATAGCCCTACTATTCTGTTTGGTTTCTTTTCATAATCTCCACATTCTCTGAAACTTTATATTTCAAAACTAATCAAAATTTGATTGCTAAAGCCTGCAAATTGGTATGTTCTTTTATTAAGAAACTTTATTAAATATACATTTTACACAAACTCAAATATATGTAACAGAAGTGCACATCAGCAACTTCAAGTCAAAACTCTGCTAAAGACCCATAAACAGTTACCTTTTAACTGCAAAAATGCCAGTTTTCGATTTTTTAACATGGCTTCAACAATCTTTCAATCATATGTCCGCAGTGTGTCCATTTATAGTGATGTCTAGCACTGGGGCATCATGCCACAGACATGTAGCATGATGTGCTCCCAGTCACATTATAGTGATAAAAGGTTGACCAGTCCTAACACTAACCTCTTAATGCTGAGAATCTATTTATATGAATCACCACCAAAAAAAAATTATGGCAACTGAAAGGGTCAACATAAATAAAGCATCTTCTGTTGTTTTCTACCACAAAAGTTTCCCCATTCTTTACTTGTGCATATTGCCAAACTGCCCCAAGTATTACTGGAGTACCTGTCATCTATCCCACTGTCTATTATATACGTGTGGAGTATCACCAGTATAACAGTTTACCAGTGTTTTTCCAGTGGTATATACCATCGTACTTTATCATTGTACCTTCATAGTTCACGTTATTTTCTTTCTACTTTAATATTAACATCATGTTTTCATTTTAATGACATAATACTTGAAAAGTTTTTTTATTTTCAAGTTGTAAATTTTACAAATAATTTGTTTAATTTGCAGATATATTTATAATCCTTTAAATATATGTTTGACAATTGTTATATTTGCCAGCATGGTGGATAAATTAGATACTGTGAACAATATTCTTGGCAAAAACCACCTTTTGACAAGATTTTGGATTAAACAAAATTAATATATTTTATAGTTAATAACTAGCGAACATTATATTAATGTGTGAAGTACATGTATTCCTTTGTATGACTAAGAATCATTCTACCATTTTCAGGACAGTAGTTGTTTTGTGTATAAAGTAATTTCTCAAAACACAAATATTTTCTAGTTTGCCAAGTAAGAGTGTTTCATGTTTACTTGCCCTCTCTGATAAATATCTTGCCAATGTTTTGGCATCTAACATGCCAATTATATCAATGGGTGTTGGCTAAAGTTTAGTAACTGTTATAGATTACAACTTGTACAACAATTAACATAGAAAATCCACATAGTACATTAACATACTATTTAACTTTTGGAGGGAAGAGGCAGCATTCTTTTTTATATTAAACTGTGATATTTTAACTTCTTTTACTTCTAGATAATTCATTTTTTTTAAATAATAAAATATATACATGATGTTATTTTTCCCTAAATCCTAAAAATATTTTTCCACTATTGATATATAGAAATTTATGAAAAAATAATTGTCACGCCCAGCTGTCTCAAAGCCATTAATTCTTGGTCCCTAGCGTATTTGTAGCATACTGAATTATGTATCACGACATTACCTTAGTCCAACATCTTAAATGCAAGGTCTGTGTCTCATATCACTGCATTCATAAAGTGTAATCACATGACATTACAAAATACAGTCAAATTAAAATTTATATTTGACCCTGGAATCTTCCTGGTACTCTGGGAAGGAGAGCCAAAAATAATATCCCCTGTTCAATATTACCAGTCTTTGGTATATCTCCATTTAGCACTTTAGATGAAGGCAAGAACTAAGGAATATGAGAGTCATACTGAGGGTATCATCATGTCTGAAGTTTAACAATACTGCCCCGACAAAAATATACATCTTGAGTTTCCGCTAATAAAAAAGTTTTGTAAACAAATGTGAACAGAGGCCCCGACTTTAAACAGCTACCACTTGCTCCAGGGCTACAAACTTGAGCCAAAAAGGGCACTAGTTACACCATTTTAAAGCCATGACAATGATGTTAAGTCCTCAGCTGTAATCTGCTGATGTGGACACAAGTGATCCAATTCCAGCAATCCACTGCTGGAACCAATTTTCTGCTGATTTCTCTTCTTAGGCAACTGCAATTTGCGTACCAGAGCCTCATGTTTGCAGGCTGGGTCTTGTTTTGATACTGTCAACAATGATTAGTTAACGTATTAATGGATCAGGATCTCAATTCATTTTTTTTTTTACTGTGATTCATTAATGGCAGCAACAGATTCCATGTCCAGCCTCTGGATAAGTTATATTTTGAGCTGGATCAGCTTGACAGTAGGGAAGGTTAAGCAAAATTTAATAAATTGAATACATTGTCAATATTGTATTTAGTGTTTTTCTTTATTTTCCATGTTTTATTATTTAAATCATTATGCTAATGCTGATATGTCTAGCAATTACCACTGAGTCAAAACTACATAGAAATTACCATGGAGTCATTAACTACATAGAAATTACCATGGAGTCATTAACTACATAGAAATTACCATGGAGTCATTAACTGCATAGAAATTACCATGGAGTCATTAACTACATAGAAATTACCATGGAGTCATTAACTACACATTGCCTTTTTATATGAAGAAATGTACCATAAGTTGGTTATGGACAGGACCAGACCTGCCAACCCTGAAGAGTCCGTCTCAGTAAGGCAGTTGATTATTTTTCATAAGATTGACCAGCTTTTTAGTAAGTTATAAGAAAATATCAGTAACTGCCATTGTAAAGCTTGAAAATGTACATATAAGTTTGACAATAAACATGTTCAACTAAAAAGGTTGTAAAGTAGGCATTGACTTTATTTACCACTAGTATAGCTGCACAAACTTTAGTTCCAAACCCTATGCAACTCAATGGTTTGATGTTATATCTCAAAATGACATAATGCTTGGAGAATTTTTTTTCAATTTTGCATGACAGCAATTATATCTCCTGAAATAAGACATGCTCAAATTGGCACCTGATGTCCAATAAACATAATTGTGATCTATCCAGCTTTTATTCACATGAATCAGAATACTCCTTTTTATTCTTCCGTGTAGATGAACACATTTCTACACGCTTAATATGCATTGTTTTCTTGTCGCCATTTAAAAAATTATTTTATCAACAGTTTGATCATGCTTCAGAGAAACAACTAGCTGCAGTTTAAAGTGTCTGAGGAGCTGCTGTAAAGTTAGTCTGGTTCCCTGACTAATTCTAATATGAAACTCGAAGAAAAAAAAAACACGAATGAACCAATTATCTGGATTTTTTGACAATGATCATTTTTCTGTAGTTTTTGTGTGTATGCAGTAAGTCCATTTTTTAAGGGAAATTTTCATAAGACTTGTGGTTACTGATCTAGTGAGCTTGAAGGATTGCCTTTAACAAACACTCACCTTGTGCCATTATTTACTGCCACATGACAATTATGCCCTTTATTTAAAACACTTTTTCCTCATTGTCCCTGTTACAGTCCGTGAGCCCATATTGACTTCCCGAAAGATGGCAGCTATCACTTAACCAGCTTGAAGCAGCTCTTCCATTTTTTTGCTGTTTTTTCAAAATGAAAAATGTGCTTGTTGTCCATCTTTTTCTACATTATTGTGTTTCATCATGCATTGGTTGTTCAGTTCATAAGTGTTTTGCATCTCCTTGTTTTGGAAACTAGAACAATTAGAGATTTTCTCAAAAGTCTTGCTCCATTGTTACGATGTTATTTGGTCTTGAATAAACCGCTATTATGTGATCGCCAGTTAACCCGTTAATGCTATAATGGACTCAATTAATTGCTTTAAATTATGACTCCTTGGCTCTTCATACTACATTCTGCTAAAGATTAAATGAACTGGGACTACCTTCATTGTTACTTAAATGCAAATAGAAGATAAAAAAGAAATTTTTTGTTTCAAAGCTGGCCAGCATATTGAAATGGAAGAATTCCATTTATCTCCCTTTTGACCTTTCCAGCTAAACAATTAAAAAAATCAGCCATTAATTAGATAACCTGGTGAAAATCCATATTAAATCATCAACCATTATGTCAACTATCCTGACAATACCAATACAGAATTTCTGTGACAACTCTTAGCAGCATTTTAACCTGTATATATAGTTCTCATATGGACAATCGTGATGAATAGTGCACATAAGTCATGTGAACTTTATCCAAGTCCAACATCATTGCTGCTTGAGTGCTTGGATTTAATACTGTCTTCACTAGGGGCCAGAGAGACTGAGTAGTCTAAAGTGCTATCCCTTATGGATCACTTCCATTTCACCTGTCTGCGTGGGTTCAAGTCACGGATTCGGCCTATGTGGGTATGTGAGAAAGCCTGCCAGTAGCTTCTAGTGGGTCAGTGGTTCTATCTGGAGTTTTCCGGGTTCTTCCTTCACCATTAATACTGGCTGCCATGTATAGCCTTTATTGTGCTGAAAAATGGCGTTAAACCATAAAAAACAAAAACAAAACTGCCTTCACTAACTGATGTTATTAATACCTCTCTCATATCCAGGTTATTCTCATCATTTTTCAAAACTGGGATTGTAAAGCTTCTGCTGAAGAAACTAACACTTGACCATAACGATTTAAAGAACTGCCACCCAGTTTCTAATCTACTGTTTATATGAAAAAATCTTAGAAAAAGTTGTTCTAACCAAATTTATATCTTATCTGAATTCAAAGAGTCTTTTTTGCAATGTACAGTCTGCATATCGCCCTTGCCACAGTAATGAAACTACTTTTCTGAAAGTAGTTTACGACATTCTCTCTGCTTTGGATAGCAAAAAGATTTCAGTACTCCTCTTCCTTGATTTTCTCTGGCATTTGACACAAGTTTTCCCACATTAGATATTTACATTGAGATGTTAAGTCCAAATCCCATCCTGTCCAAGTCATGCATAAATATTGTTGCTTTACCCTGAAGCAAGTAAACACTACCTAGCTGAACTAATTTAATATCATAGCTCCTCATTCAAAAGAAGTTTAAATATTTCATCTATTTAATAGGCTAACATTTAAGCCAAAAATTAGTATTTACAAACTGGACCTTATACAATGTCATTATGTTTTGTTATGGGATTCGAAACAGAGGTATGCAGTTTTTATTGTCAGATATCCAACAACCATATAATACTATATGCTATGTAGGAGAAGCGCATGCAATAATTAAATTGCCTTAAATTATGTAGCAACAACAATTTGTAATAATTGTGATAAGCAATTCTGAAAATACTAAATAATCAGGTCATATGTCAGATTATAACTAAAATTATATTTTATTTCAAAGTTTGAAACAATTAATATTCTATGATTGACATTCAAACAAGTGAGATTTGATACAAGTTCAGATAATTCTGCAAGCCCTTGATAAAGCAACAATGCTTTTCACCTAACCATGTAATCTTAGCGAATCTCAAATTTGAAAAAGTAGATTTTGAAAGTACATGTATTAAATGAAATATTGCAATATACAGATTTTTTATTAAAAATAACAAATCATTCTTATCTTGTTTAAACTGAAACATTGCATACATTTATGAAACCACCCAAAAGATTGGTACCACGATGCTTATGAACATGTTCTTGTTTGTACAAGCTCTGAACAAGTGCAACTCAAATTAAAAATAAATAAATTAATAGTTTGATCTGAAAATGCTTGCATCAAATATTCTGCATACTGCAACTGCCTGATTATTTTACCAATAACTTTGCTATAGAGTCCTCAAGTCTGGCCTAAATGAGAATTTTCACTTGGTCATACATACAGAAACCTAAGGTTACTGTCTTGGTAGCAGCATTATATCGGATCATACAATCAATTTTCAGAAACATTAGTTTACATTTTTTGTATTTTTTAGCAAATAAAACATTTATGGCTTACAACAGCTGATTACAGTAATCAGCAACAACACAAGAATAATTCCAAAAGATAAAACGGTTTTTTTTTATTATAATGTGCTGTCAAATATTTTCTCAGATACTTTCTGTATGGTATTTTTCTGGTAATGAACAAAAACAATGCTCACATATACTAGATTCACAATACAATAAATATACAATGTTCCTCCAGTTTTGAACTGTTAAGCAGTGTTAAATACTGCCTTTCACAGTTCCGAGTCCATTTTGCATCTTTTTACTGAAATGACATGCAAGGGACTGGGTCATTTAAAGGCCAGGAGGATGAACCTATGTCCCCAAAATGCTTCAAAAACAAACGTGTTGCTCCGTTTTGCAGAAAAACACATCATTCAATATTATGATAAGAACAAAAAAAAATGCATACAAATATAAACTGTATACATAAACCAGATAGCACATTGCCAAGAATTAAATGCCCTAAAGTAAATCTTGAGGAGCTTCTTCCAAAGAAACTTGAATAGTACGTCATGGTTATTTAAAAAAAAAAGAGGGGGGGGGGTGTCCAACCTGTAACGAAATAAAACAGCTGTACCAATAATGACAAAGCTGCACCCTCTAGTCTAGCATTATATCCACTGACGAACATGGACAAACTAATGAGATAAATAAAACTATGTACATGTATAAAACAAACTAATGTACAAAATGACGGGATGCTATGTCAGAGGTGGAAGCTGCGACAGACAGACATACAAATCCATCTACTTTGTTTTATCTCTAATATGCGGTTACATCTCGTTATCTGTATCGAAAAATCTTACATTTATTACAGACTTTCCAACGATAGTCTCCACTTCAAAGGTCTCCTCCTGCTCGCCTTCCTCTACAATATCACCATTACTTCCAGCCATTGTGTTATTTCCAGCACGGTCTGAGAGGTGAACTTTAGACGATCACATTATCTATGGGAAAGGGTAGAATTCTACCAATCATAACAGTTGTAGCTCGTGTTTTCTAAATGTTTCGTGTTATCCCAAAAAATGTACAGATATTTTCGTCAGAATGGCATCAACTAATCTTTGTTTATTTAAAAACTTGTACGCATTTCGTTATATCTAAATCGTTTAATTTCAAGTCACGTATAATAGCTGTTACTCCCTTTAATAGGAATGGTTATATCCAATACCGTGTCGCGCGCGCTATACTAATTAACCTCGTCTGGATCTAGAGAGAGAGAGAGAGAGAGAGAGAGAGAGAGATAGAGATGATTAAAAACAAATATTCATACTATTTTCGCGACCTCAATACACAAAACTTAAATTTAATAATAAGAAGAATCGAGCGAATACGAAAATTCGAAATTAAACGGCAACTTCATTTCCTCGGATAAAATTATGGGACCTTTGAACATAAAAACTGGCCGTTTGCCATACTTTTAAAATGTATTTCAGGAAGATCGCCGCAGCCAAGTTTGGATTAAAGTGGCAGAATTACCAGTAGCAATCTCCAATGCGCCGATAACTATTTCATTTCAATGTGTGGCTCTTGTCTTGAAGCATCTGCTCCATCTGATCCTCCTTTAATCGGACCTTGTCTACAGGGACGGAAAAAAAATGGATGGAATTAGCATCGAAATTAACTAAAAGTTTGTTTTCACCTTTTGATCACATCATGTGTATATACTTACTAAACATGTCAGCAGTTTGCATCTTTTATTTGTCTACGCTCTTGATCATGATAAACGTCATGATTATGATAGTAGCTTATGTCACTTGTAAATTTTAATTTTAACAATTGTATCGCTGCCCAGAAGAATAAAAAAAAACACAACTAATTTCACACATCTGTAAAGCATATGCAAATAATGTATGTACATCTAATGTAGATACGAAGATATTTTTTTTCTATTTGGGCGTCGATGAAGAGAGTTTATATAATTTTGATTTGTTTTGTTTTAATGTTCGTATATCTGTTGATTTTGAAATCTTTCTCTCTATTTTTGCTGTTTGTGGCATATAACAGATCACAGATGTAGCATTATTATGTTGTTACATACAGGTTCAAAGAACACACAAACACCAAGTAAGGGTCCTTTATGTAAAATCAAGCTATAATCTTTCACATAAATTAGAAACAAAACTGCCTGGTTCTACCACTCTGCTCTTGTTTTAGATAGGATTATAGATAATGGATCATAACTGATTTAACATTTGTGCCTTTTCAATAGGCAGAAAGTCCAACCTCAGTTAGCCCTGGGAAGATAAACAACAAATTCCGGATCCGTTGACAGTCTCTGGTATCAAATATCTAGAATGCTGGGATTAATGTCCTGGCCAAATGAAATGTCTCTCCTAACAGACTGGAATCTGATACAGAACTTAGGGGTGAAGACATACTTATAACATATGTATATTTAATTAAATTCAGTGTATTTGACACTTTCACATACATTAGAAACAAAAACCATCATTTAGGGCTTCGCCTGTCATGTTTTTTTTTAATTTATAAAAATGATCATAAGCGATAAATAAGATATTTACTAAAATTTCATCCCCCCCAAAAAAAAAAAATCTTTTTTTTTTTTAATAACTTAGAATGTTTAGGCAGCAAACTTGTTGCAAATTTTGTGGAATTATCCGTCGGAAATTTAGGAGTTCTAGAACAATATATTCCATCTCAGGTCAAGTGGGATATGTACATAAAGAGGTATGGTAAACAATTATTCACTCATGTTTCATATCAGCCTTTGAAAATCTACGATCAGATTTTGTCGTTGTGTTCAGATATACTTCTAGAAGAATTAGTTACAATTTTCCATTCAAATGACAAAGTGCTCAACTACTTTTTGAACTAAAATACTACTTTGGGATTATTTAGAACGGTTTAAA
This sequence comes from Unio pictorum, assembly GCA_030141615.1. NCBI lineage: Eukaryota > Metazoa > Mollusca > Bivalvia > Unionida > Unionidae > Unio > Unio pictorum. The sequence goes on along the minus strand of JARLTB010000165.1, from coordinate 785,172 downwards.
AAGACATACAAAATTGCGTCATTGTAGTAAGTGAGCACATTTAAGACTATATATAATAATGAATTTATTCGGATGATTGTACACTTTTGGTCTTGTTGCAGGATATTTAGGATTATTTTTTTAATTCACAATATTATACGTCATTTTAATTTTCACTTTGTAACTTAGAAGAATAAATAATTTATTGATTTCGCATAATTTTTAGGTTTCGCTTCTTCTGTTATATAGATTAAGACTATAGAATCGAAACAGCAGTCATAAAGTTAATTGTTAAAAATAAGTTTTCTTCCGATTGAAAAGATATATGACAATCGAATACACCTGGCAGTTATCGTTATGAGATTGTATTGTGCGGCACAAGGTGTTATCATCGGCAGCAAGTATCAGAGTGTCATGCTGAAGATGGTTATGTATATTTAATTTGTTTTGTGTATTAGAACTTAGTCCATGATTGAAGATAGAGGTTTTGTGTGTACCTGATATTTGTCTTGTTTGTAAATTACAAATGGCTTGTTTACTTCAATCTAGATATATGCTGACATCAATGATTTGCTTAAATTGGATTAAACCTTTGTAAACATTCTCACAAGTCTGGGATCAATATTCGTAAATGTCTTGCGTCTGAGGGTGATGCTATTTTTCTATTAGGCAATTTGTGAGTAGCTAACTAGGGGAAAAGGCTTCTCGAGATCATATTTGAGGATACGTCAAAACTCAAAGAAGTATACAGACTGAAAAAGAAATAAGCTTGGAAGTTAAAATCAATGTCCTGGGAAAACAGAGAAAATATGATCTGGCTATATTACTGGACTTAAATCTGTTCCCAATGCGATGTAATACAAATTTAAAAAGCTGAAACAATATTCCCGAAAGAAAGTAATTTTAAAAAAAAATACTGACCAAAGAGAGTGATATCAGCATATCTCAATGACTTGACACATCTGTTGGAGGAATTGAAACTTAAATTTCGGAATTATAAAGAATTGCCATAATTGAGGATGACTTTATTTGTTTCATTAATACCGAAATAGATCATTTGCTTACTATTTTATTAACGGCTCTAAATCAAGAGAATTTTGATGTAAATGTATGTACATCAACGAGAATCTCTGCTTAGACATATGCATTTCCTAAAATTGAAACATTTACAAGGAATGCAATCATTGCACGAAGACGTAAGAATTCGTGAGAAATTCGAAAGAAAATAAAAACAGAAGGAACGAGACAGGATGAGATCCATGCGAAAATGAGTTGTAAAAGGAAAGAATACAAATATTTATGTAATTTGGAAATTGTATCTATATAAGTAAATCAATGCTTACGCATGCGAAACATGGTTAAAACAAATTCAAGAAGATGATTGTTTTTACGAGCGAAATTGCTCACAAAAATCATTCTCTAAAGAACCGGCATGGAAGGTGGATATATTTATCTACGACTATCAGTCACTCGTTTCCTCATCTAATGCTGATTTTGAAAGGACTACAAAGGCGCGACACAGAAACAGGGAACTCAAGACCAGTAAAACTACCCTTGAAAAGAGTTCCGATTCACACCAGAGAAGAAATCGAGAAGCATGTGAACACGTTTTAAAGAAAGGACTAATTTCACCATCTTCTGGTCCATTGTCATCAAAAGTGGTTTTAGTAAAGAAAAAAGATACCATACCGAGGTTCTGGTCGACTATCGTGCCTTGATTAAAGTGAAAGCGAAAGACGCCTACCACTCTACATAGGATCAAACAGCTGCTCGATTTGCCATCAGGAGTAACTTGGTTCTCAGCTTTAGACCTCATGTGGCGATTTTGGCAGGTAGAAATGGGGCCTGAAGATCGGTCGAAGACAGCATTTGCCATTAGGCAAGGCTTATACAAGTTCAATTTTATACCGTTATGGCTCTGTAATGCACCCGGGACCTTAAAAAGACACGTGGAGACAGTTAGAGCGGAACTGTAGTGACATATATGTTTGGTGTATCTCGACGATATACTAATCTTTGGATCTTTGTTCATCATTTCTCAGTCGTCTCTCTATGTCGATAACGATGAGACTCTGCAACACAGTCGGAGACTAAGTCGGCGAACGGAAGAAGACCCAGTCGGCGACTCTGCGACAACCCTGCGACCCAGTCGGTGACCAGAGCAAGACCAGTAGGTGAGTCTGGAACCAAGTCGGCAACAAGAGAAATACCAGTTGGCGACCCAGTCAGCGACTATGACACAGTCGGCGACTGCGACCAAGAGTGTGTCACAGTCGGAGACAAGAACCCAGGAATAAGACGGTATCCCGCTGGGGTTGAAATCTGTCAAACTCCCTGGAACGCCATTCCTCAGATAGATTCAGCGTTGTATCACACTAAATACAAGACCTAATCCTAACCGAGATAGCGAGACTCTGTGTAGTGTAGCCGAGGGAGTATTTCGCTACAGAATAATGCTGTTGTTATTATTTTTGTATATATATATATATATATATATATATATATATATATATATATATATATATATATATATATATATATATATATATATATATATATAATTAAAAAACCACAATGGAATTTTAATTAAAATACCCAAGCTATCGAATAATATTATTTTAAATAAAAATTGTTTATACAATTGTCAGACTTAGATCCAGGTTTTGACGTGGGTTTATGTAGACATTTTTCAGGGATTGAAACTAGTCAGTTAGTTCGAGGCTAGTAGATTTCACTACAGGCTACAATCGTTGCATTGATATTTTATTTAAAGAGCAGTTTCGACAGAAAAGGTCGGGACGGGCTAATGTTTCTGATTTTTTAAGGATGTTGACACGTTGTAGAAAGAAACCAGATTTCAATATATATATATATATATATATATATATATATATATATATATATATATATATATATATATATATATATATATATATATATATATATATATCGTGTACGCTTAGCAGGGAGAATGTTTATTTCGATGGGCACGAATGCGTGACCAAAAACGGTAATATGGCCTACCTGATGATATTAATGTTAGTGTGAGTTACATAGAAAAGGAATATGCTTTGCTAATGTCCTTGTATATATTCTTTAGAAGTTTTTGAGACATGGGGGAATTACTCACTGCTGAGGTCCGAGCCTCTGGGGGACAAAAGAGAAGAAGTTTTATGGACCAGAGGGAATTACCTTTGCAGTTGGTCCGAAAAGAAAAGACAAAAGAGAGAAGAAAGAACAGAGGGAAAAGTTAAAGGGAGAACGGAAGGAGACAAAGGAAAAGAGAAGAAACATACAAATGAGTAGGACCTCAGGACAGAAGGGAAAGTTTCACACACTAATTCAAAGGATGAAATAGGCCGTTACTTGGTCGAGTGATAGAGTTTTAGCTGAATTGTATTTGAGAGATTACTGATTGAATTATATTAATTTGTTATTTAAATTTCACAATTTGTGTATTCATTACTTTAACTGCCTGCACCGCTGACTGGGGGCTCAGAGCTTTTCATCTCTCTGTCACTACATACTTCAATTTCTGACAAAAACGAGTCAGGGCGGGTCTTCTGTATCAATTTAAATAAATTGGGAGCATCCCACCCCAAATCAGGAACGGTAACTCGTCCAAATTAGAATATGAAAGGTGACTTTTTCTTGGGTCTTAACGCTAAATGTTAGGTATCAAACTGACACATACAGAGAATAAGGTCTGAAATTTGAAAAGATAGAACGAAGAAATGAGAAGTTATACTGCGCGTCGTACGAGTCACAGAATGCTTCTCTGGAAGAAAAAAAAAAACAAGCGTCTGAATGGGCATTTTTATTTTCTTTTAAAATAATGTTTAGCGGTGCTTGTAACTATTTTCTATGTAATTATAGATGACATTGCGAGCAGAAATTTAAAATCAAATCCCATTACTTTCGTTAACTAATGATGGTGCTCCTTGATCTGAAGAGTGGGTAAGTGGTCAGAAAGTACTTTTTTCTTTTAAGAATGTCCCGGGAAGCGTTACCTCCCTTTCATCGCCGCGTTGCACTATAGTAAATTATTGGATGGACTAAAACGAGGTCACATATATCTAATCAAATCTGAACTCATTTATTCGTAGAAGATTATATTAGTTTAAGTCAGTACATAAAAATATACGTGTCATTCAAACGGAGTTCCAGTTGTTCACCCCACTGTACGAATATTGGATGTCAAGGTTTACGATAAAAGTTATTTCCTCGGTTACGAGTGCCGTAACATTGCGCAAGTAATCCGAGGTCACAGTCATATTGTTCAGGGTCTATGACGACGATGTGGGTTTAATTACAATTCAACAGAACTACAAGAACACTCTCAACAAAGAAAAAAGTATTTGAGGTAAGTTAACGGATTTTTTGCTGTACAATGGGTCGATACATGCAGAAGGATGCAGAAGGTTTTCACATTAAAGGAAGGCTTGGGCAATCGTCTTTGAAGACTATATCGCGTTGCGTAGAACCGTAATGCTTGTAGTTATGCCAATACAATAGATATATGCTATTCTTTTGTATACATTGACCTTCTGTGTCCCTGTTGTCCTCTTTTCCGACTAACCACAGGGCGTGAAAGTCAATAATTCAACTGGATTTATTGAAATTACTAAATAAATAAACAGAAAGGAGTTTGGACGGAGACTCGAGAGTGCAGTATTCAGAATAATGAGTGAAAATATCGCTGCAGAATTGTACATGCACGCTTTCATAGAAAGGTTTAAGGAGTGATGGAAGTGTTAAAATTAAAATCAAACCAACTCCATCAACGAGCAATGTGTGTATAAGTAGTGTACTTTTTACACAGCAAATTCAAATGTATCTTATTTTGCAGTTTTGGAAAAAGAAAGTAGAGAGAAAAAAATGTTGATATATCCATGTGTCTGCAAAGAGGCGAGGTGAATGGGTTCACAAATAATCCTTTTTCGCAATAACAATACGTATATAGCCAGGCTTTAGGAATAACAGATAGGTGGACCGACTGAAGAAATGATCATATACAGTACGACTTGTGATGGTGTCTTCACTTGTATGTTTTACCAACTAATGTAGGGCGTATATTTGTGGTTTATTGGTTTTTCCAGTTTGCAATATAAATCATATATCGTTACAGATACTGACCGCCTGTATTTGCATCGTCTGAGCATTTGTAAGCACACAGGAAGTCACCAGATAAGAGGTAAGTACGCATATATTGCTTATTGTTTTGAAACAGCAAAATTTGCTTCATGCAACGGGTCCAAGTTTTGCGCACAGGGGGCTCGTATCGTTGCTTACAATCGACCGGTCATACATGTACTATATAATAACTCATTATTTAGTACATGTTTGACCGGTCGATGTAAGCAACGACACGAGCCGCTGTGGGGGGGGGGGGCATACTTTCTTGATACGTCACACACACTGTTGAAATGAATAATAATTGGAAAATTGTTAGGATTCTAAGCAGCCTAATCTCATAGTATGTTGACTTCCTCAGTTATAAATAATTTCTTACTGTTGCATCTAGAAGTACTACCGCTTTAGCACGGTGTCTCATTCCGGTGGTAATGATCCGGGTTCCTTTTCACTTTACTGTTTGCTTCCATCCATGTGGGATGTACAAGAATAACCGAGTAATTTTTTTTTTTACGAATCTAATGATGTAATGAAATTAGCGACATGTTTTTAAATTTCAGTTCAAAATAATTCTTTTTTTTGACATAGTTTGTTAAATTGATTTTTAATAATATTTTTACAAATATTAGTATATTTATGAAGCTTTAATCACATGTTTGATAAGTGTCACGAGTGCCAACGTGGTTGCCAAGTGGAATATTTTGGAAGATACTTGTCAAATCCAACTTGTGAAAGATAAATCAGCAATCAGTAATCTAGCAATCAGAAAACTATCTCGAGAAACTTATTGCTCCCAACAGTAACAGTTGTAATTCGCTAAGAGGGTTCTCAATGTGACATCTCCGGTCTCCAGTCACGGAAACTGTCAACGCTGTACATGCCATATGGGGAATATTTTGACATGTACATTGACTTGTATATCTCGCTTACCGTTTATATCCTCGAGATGATTTGTTAGATTACACATGCTACATCATACTGAATATAATTTAGAGGCAAGTGAGAGGTAACTTTATTATTACTTGTTGAGATTCTACATAATGATCTGTCATATAACTTGGCTCCACGATTATTTGTTCTTATTTAAAGACCAATAGTTCACTGTACAGAAGATAAACATGCGTCGATTTGAACACATGTTTGCCCCGCACCCTCTCCAATCTTTGTAACATATAGAGAATATCTTCATTTGAGGGTTTGGAGTTGATATAAGGAAATGTTTGGCATGTGACGTGGATACATTGTATCGTGAAACAGTTATGACAATAGAAAATGTTTACACTTCACGAGTGAAATATTTCCTTATATCGACTCAGAAAACGCTCGTTCTTTTTATTTGTAAAAAAAAAATTAAAAACAAAAGCTGTCGATTGACATGTACCTTTCCCCATTTTGTGCCAATGCGATTAACGGCTGCGTTATTATATCGATAAAAAGAAGTTATGAAAGTTTACAATAATTTTAGGACAGCGACTTTTGTAAAAATTTATTCTGACCATGTGTATTGTGTATTTTGTCAAATTGACGATGATTTTCATATGAAAATGAAGAGATTTTTTTTTCTCATTAGAACCTTTCTTGTGCGGATTGATACAGCGAACATATATTATTGAGGTTCGGGTAAAGTAGAAACAGCACAGACATATTATAGACTTCAGAGCGTGACTTATTTAAACGAGAGATTTTCATGCTTGATCATTCATGCGGTCAGGCAAATTCTAAATTGATTCAGTTTGGATCCAACATAAGTTAATCGACGTATTTATTTTAGTTGGCTGTCTTAGTACTTTGCATATTTTTTTTAATGAGTCTGTGGTCCCTGAAATGAATGTTATGTAAATATCTCGATACATACTCAAAACTGAATAAATTTGTTCGGAATCGACCGAAATAACGAGCCTGATATGGCGTAGGGATACCTCGAGGCCGTAGGGCTTAGACGTATTTAATATGTGTGTCAAACAAGTTCGTTAGAACGCTAATACGGTTTTGTGTTTATTGTGTAATAAATCTGGCATATGTGTCATTTATATATACGCCTCCATTTATATAGGATTATGAGAATTTTGTGATTAGTTGTTTGATTATAGGAAATCATTGCTGGGGAAATATTCCCCAGCGGAATAATTAGCCATGTGATAGGAGCAAAAGTCTAAGATTGCAGCGTTGATACAATTTCATGATAGCATGGTTTAGTTTCGTAGTGAGTTCAGGTAAGGGTCGCGTAAGTGGGCATGGAGCCAAGTTGTTCCTATTAAAATCTAATTGTTTTGACTGATTGTATATCTCCACGTGAAGTATTTATGATAGAGGCTGATAATTTGTAGAGTGATTTGCATTGATTTTAATGGGTACCCAGGTTCTTTAGCAGTCACCAACAGTTTTGTGGATCCATTTTACTGCTACTTTGCATTCAACAATACCAACAAGAGAGTTATTTTCTTAAACGCCACCATCAGGCGATGCTACAATGAACCCATGCTCCTTATCTATAATTAAACCCAACTTTTGAATAGAAATGTTTGAACCCTCTTTAACTTCTCAGCAACATACCGATTGATAACTGTCGGCTCCATATCTAATCCATATTTCCTTGCTGCTGAGGAAAAAGTAGATGGCTCTAATATTGCATTACTTATTGTGTTGGGATTGGATTTCATGAACAAAAAGAAGTTACAAATACGGCTGACAATAGAACCAGTTATCCGCAATCGTCACAAACAAACCAATCAAACAATCTGCTCCGTATAAGAGTATTTTCTTGAATAAGTAGTTGTTCATCTTGGGTGACTTTTAAACAATTCTTTAACTCTGTTGTTTGGTCATACTATCTGAATGAGATAAATCTGTGCTATTTTTAAAAAAAAACATTTTCCACAAAATCATATAATGGATTTACAGAGACCAGCGTTTCAACTGGATCATCTTGACATGCAACTGTATTTATTAAGAGCAGTTTACTGCAGTTGGATTCTTTACTCCATTGTTCTAATTCACAGAGGAATGATTCTGCAAAAGCGCTCTCAGTGTCTCAACCTTTAAGCTTATAAGCCTCAGGTTGTTCTCTTTTTAATGGTCGGTTCTGTTTTCTTTTTTCCCCATGCTGTTTTTTTTTTTTGTAAAGTATATATCATAGATTGGAACTGCTGAAAGTTTAACTTAGCCTCGGCTTATTCCAGGCCGCAAGTTTATCTAGACAGAAATATAAAAGTTAGGTAACAGCTAGGCTAAAGAAAATGAAATGGTATTTTTTGCTACCATTCATCATCGTCATTGGCGGCTTAGTCTCGAGAGATCATGCGACAAGCGCCCTTGGGGTGTTGACATCGTCGGTTGTGGCTGAGCAGGCCTATACGCGAGTGACAGTCCCTCTTGTAGTTGGTGCAGACATACTGGGAAGCCATGAGTTACTGTGGTTGCTGCATCATTCTTCTTGCTCTCACGTTTCTCTGCCGCCAACTGGCCTCTCCTCGCATCAACGACTGATATAGCCTTGCTTACCGTCAGTCCCCAGGTGCCTCGGTCCTAGGCCAGCACTTCCAAGCCATCAGGTGAAATATCGCATGTCTTCATGTCCCCCTTATATACATTCTTAAAACGGAGTGAGGGGCGGCCGACTCTTCTCGTGCCAGTGGCCAGCTGTCCATATAGGATATCCTTCGTTAGCCTCCCATCCTCAATGCATCGGAGGTGTCCCAGCCATCGAAGGCGACGTTTGCTCAGCAGGCTACTTGCTGGGGATATTTACACGCTGAAAGATCTCGCTGTGTGGGACACGGTCTTGCCAGCTGATTTTCAGTATGCGTTTAAGGCACCGTATATGAAAGGAGTGAACAGGCCCTCTTGCCTCTTGTAGGTACTCAATGTCTCACTTCCATATAGAAGGGTGCTGAGAGTGCAGGCCATGTAAACTTGGACCTTAGTGTGCTCTGTCAACGCGTTGTTTTCCCACACCCTCTTTGTTAGTCGTGACATGATGGTGTTTGCCTTTCCAAGCCTTCTGTTCAGCTCCTTATCAAGCGAGAGAATGTTGCTGATAGTTGACCCCAGGTATCTAAACTTGTTGACTGCTTCCAGGGTGACACCGTCGATTTTGATGGAAGGGGTAATTGTGGTTTCTTGCACGCTGACCTTTGTCTTTTCCAGGCTGATGATGAGCCCAAACTGCATGCAGGCATAAGCAAAACTGCCCGCAGTTTCTGGAGGGCTTCCTCGGTGTAGGTCACAAGAGTCGCGTCATCTTTGACCGCATTCATGCCAGGTTGAACAGCCTCCCGTCGGACCTGGTGTGTAGATATATGCCATCAATATACGAGTCAAAGACGTAGGACAGAAGTTGGGAGAAGGGATCACATACTCCTCCACCTTGGAGGGGACCGACATCTGTGCAGTGTTTATGCGAGGGCGTCCTTTTGGCTTTGAGCGGTGTAGTGTGTCTGGCTGTAGTCGCACCCTACTGATCACGAGGGCATGGTCGGAGTAACAGTCTGTGCTGTTGTGTGTTCTGGTGTTAAGGGCAGAGCGCCTGGTGATCACCAAGTCGAGTTGGTGCCAGCGATGGGACATCTGGTGTTTCCATGACACTTTGTGTTGTGGCTTACACTTGAAGGTGTTTGTAATGCACAGGCCATGGTAGGTGCACAGCTTCAGCAGTCTCTGGCCGTTTTCGTTGGTCTTTCAAGTACCATAATATTGGAGGCAGGTATACGCCATGACTCGTGATCCTTACCTACTATGGCATTAAGCTGACCCGTGACGCCCCTTCCCTACGCCAATCTGGTTGGACTTATAACCCGTAAACTGTAAGTTTCCGTGTTGTTTCCTCACTCAGTAGTGAGACTGGAGTGACCTCTCTAGGGCGCTAGCCTGGGCGTGGAATATGGAGATCCTGGGCTGACCAGATGTCAGGATCCTTCTTTCATCCTGGCTGTTTGGGTCCAACGGAATGTTGAGCATGACATTTGGCACCAGTTTGGATGCAGGAGCTTCCGTCATAGGGATCGAATACCGGTGACGCCGATATTCAGCTTTTTCCAAATCGAGTAAGTGGAGCTAATTAAATGAAATTTACATGTAAATTATCCACAGACTTTCAAAACCAAATCCGATAAATTTCATATGAAACGCAATTTATTCCAGTGACGTTTCGGATGCATAGAAATAGTTTGAACAACTTGTCAGGTTAAATTTGTTTACTTCGACACCGTTTTCTTACTTACATGTACATGTCCAGATGTAAACAGCTCAAAGCTACGTTCCCCCAGATGGCTTTGAAATCCGCCCTAGTTTCCAGAAAATAAGACAAGATGGTTCCAATATTACATGTCGTTAATATATGCGGCATCATCGCTGTTGAATAGGCATTTTTTCAACTCGATAAATGATGTTGAAGTAGTCAGTGAACTCGATGCTGTTACTGAATCGTCTGCCATATTTTGCCAACCACCTATCGAGTGGCTATTGTGGTCAGCTGACCACCCGCCACATGATCAAAATTCCCAGCAAATTACGAAGTTCGCCCAAGTCTGCATGAAATGGGCTATTGAGAAAGAATTGTTACATTATCTGGAGACATCTTTTATTGTTGCTATGATGGTAGATATGGCGCAGAGTTACATGCGAAATGATGATTAAAATCTTGATTTTACTGACCTAGGGATAAAGTAGGAATAGTTTCCTATATTTGGTGTTTGAGTTGTATTTATATATTCTCGGCGTGAGGTACTGACGTTACGTTACATAAATGTAATAAGGAGAAACCGTGCAATTGCGAGGTAAATGCGTAGTTATGATATTTGTCGTCATGCATTGATTAGAGAAAATTATTTAATGTCTGGGCGCATTGGAATTTCCAGTAGACAACGTTTGTTGTCGAAAAGTTGTTGGAAATAAGGAGACAACACGTCACTTCTTGCAGAATTCATGCCAAGATTTTAATCGCTCAGTAAAGAGACACCTTTGGTTTATTACAATTGCATACCTTCCTTTCTAAATACTTTTTAGCTATACTGTATAAATAAAATTCAGAGCAACTTGGTTTTAGAAAGGTTCGATTCACTCCGTATAAGAACTTGGAGAGATCGTAGGGTGAGCTGAAGTAAGCATAGGGTGACTTTGAGTTATCGTATTTTTATTAATTTAAAATAAAACATTTGAAAATTGGTTCCAATATTGGATCTAGGGTTGGTGTTTCATTTCACTGTTTGATTTCACGGCTTTATTTAAAATTAGGACATTATGGAAAAGCGCTTTAATCCTAATATTAACTAACATATTTTTTAAGCAATGTCTCACCCTATGATCACTATTCTCACTCTACGATTAATCCAGCTGAACTTATGTAGCTCAGCCTAAGATTACTTCACTTCACCCTGAAATCTCTCCAAGCTCACGGTACGATTAGTTTAGTTCATCCTACGATCTCTCTAACGTCACCCTAAGATTAAAAATGTTCATCCTACAATACTTAAAATCACCCTACGATTACTGCGGCTCACCCTCTAAATACTTCTGTTCTCCCTACGATATCTCCAGTTCGCCGTCTCCAGTTCACATAACGAATACTCTCGCCCGGTGTCTCCCTACGATCGCCCCGACTGAGTCATTTTGAACGATTTCGCGTGCCATACCAAACGATAGATATCAGTTGTTGAACCTAAATCTACAGATGAAATCAATAAAACGCTGATGTTTAAAAATTGCATTATATAGATTCAGGAAGAGGAATCTCTATTGTTACGTTTAAAAGTTTATTTTGAATGACGGGTAATTTCATTTTTTCAGTGAAATTCATCTAATGGTTGTTTTGCTTGATGGTTTTTATACTGACCGGTTGAAAGACAGATATCATATGTTAAGCATGAGATATGATTGATGAATCAGATAAAGCTTTGTTATCTACCCATAAAGAACAAGATACGAAAAACCACAGATCTTATTATTGACAGATCAGGTTTTTATGGAGTCCAATAATCCCTATCCTCCAGCCTCCTGAATACAGTAGGTACGCGTCATGATGGCAAAACATGGGTATGCAAAATCTAGGGTATGTTCTATTTGTATTTCCGTTTCCGTTTATAGCTTTGTTAGATTTTAATGATTATTTGTTAATTATGGGAAGTGGGTGTTGGAAAGATATTCCTGAGCTAGAGTAATTTCTTGGAGCAATGGTCTTAACGTGCAGCATTCACGAGGCTTTATGACAGCATGGATTAGTTTTGTAAAATGGACCCACCCTAGTTTCTTAACATAGGGAATTATGCGGAATTGTTTAGGTACACGTGATTAGTTATTTGAGGTAGGAATAATTCTTTGTAATAATTATTAGGGCCTTGTTTTGTAGTGCATGTCGTGAAATATCAATATTTTGCTAAACAAAATCGTACTTGCAAATCATACAAACGCGCAGAAGCCAAAACTGTGCGTTTGTGAAATCGAGCTTCGTGATTTGTGGACATTGGGTGCTTATGAAAAATATTTTTTGTAGCGTTTAAGAACATTTCAGTTGACAACGACTGTTGTCTTGAGGTCCTTGGAACTATGGAAAAACATGGAGTGTCAAGCCTTGCTCATGCAGTGTTTGATTTGATAGGTATGAAACTCAGTACGTGTAACACGATCATTTCGCTTTAGGGGAAGTTCACCTCGAAACAAGTCTTATTCTTTTCCTAATTTTTTTTGCAATCAAAATCCCAACTTCTTGGCTGCTTTATCACAATATAAATGTGAATATCAACATTAAGCAAGCATGTGGTCACAAGAAAAGAATTAAAATATCCCATAGTCCATCAGGTGGACTTTTCCGTGCATGTAAACTCTGTAATCACATTAAAAATTAGTCACTGTGTTAGATATACACTTAAACAGGCAACGACTGCGAACCGAGTAGGACGGCTTCTCTGGAGCTGGCGACGTCACAATGGGAGTGCAGTAGAGAAGCGTGGCATGGGTCGCCTGGCGCTCAGCAAGGTTTTATGCTACGTAGATCTAAGCATGATGATATCCCGGGCTTTGCTAAGGACGTATATTGTGATGTCGCCAGAAAGTAAACTTAACTTGTAAAACGGTGGCGACTACAAGTAGCTCGAAATGGAAGTCACATAAGTCCCGAACTAGTTTTGTGGCAGGGATAGAAATGGAGGGAAACTTGGAAAGCGGCGGCTACCACAATGGACTCGACATAGAAGTTTCGTAAGTCCCGAACCAGTTTTGCGGCAGGAACGGAAATGGAGAAGAAACAGTGGTTGCTACCTACACCAACTACGACTTGAAGGAAGATATGACCGCTATGAATGTCGTGGTCAAACAAACATGGCGGCCATCACCGGACCACGCGGAGCCACACAATGAAAAGAGTTTCATTGTCATAGTCATTTTACCTGAATAATAGGGGACTCATTTGGTTACGAGTTACCCTCTTTGAACAACTACGTGGCCCTGAAAAGACTAATTTGGCCTTATTGGTACTGCCTCCGACAAAATTCATGACCAATACAACCTACCATTGACTACACTACTATATGTCGCTTAGACATTTTTTAATTTTCTAAATTTGTTAGGGACTTTTTACATGTACGCTTATGTACTAGTTTCTTTCGATCGATAGGATGATAAATAACAATTCTCAACTAAGATATTTGACTAATTGCACAGGTGGCTTACACATTATTGGATGTTAGGCTGTCCATTAGTACAACTGGATTGAATTTGATATATATGTGCGTGCTTGGCCTTCTGCGCGCTTGCTACCTGCTGAAGTAACTCCACGTGCTTGCACGTCCAAATAACTACGGCAGACACAGGCGAAATGAGAAAACTATTTTTCTCTAGCTTTTCTTTTCTGCCATTGCAGATTGGTAGGCAACTCCAAATTGAATGATTGGGTGGGTGTGTGTAGGCTCTATTCCTACCCACCAAAACGGCTTTACAATCACACAGTGACAGTTCAATAACAGTCCCGATGTGACGGCCCAACTAAACAGTGTTCCTATGAACACATAAATGCCTGCAGGGTGCGCGGCACCATTCCCACCATCAGGACAAATTAAATAACTGCCCTTTGGCAGATAAAACAGTAGTAAGAGTCTTCGGAACGGACTACTTTAAACAAATCTTCATCATCATCACCAACCGATTTTCAGAGTACGGGTATGAGCACTCTTCTCCATGGTAGTTACAGACACACTGAACCCAAAACATTGCTCACTTTTTCAGTGTAGTTTGAACCTTTAACAAATATATTAAAAAAATATGTTTAGAATTATTTTAGGAAAAGATTTTGATTCACTGAGCTGAATTTTTAGTCTACATGTACTTGACTCTTTAGCTCCTCTGAGTGAAGCATAAACAAAAGAATATTACAAAGTGGACTAGAAAGGACAATAGAAGAAGCGTGATAAATAATTGAGAAAAACGTCACATCCAAGCAAATGTTTGTATACTGAATGTGTATATGATATGCAATTAGAGCTACCCTTTTTATCTGATCAGACTAACTTTACCTGGCTTGATGCGAGAGATTTTGTTAAATCAATTGTACTCAAAGATCGTATTACAGTTTTGTTTGCGCACATTTTCCGTATTAAAGCCCTCATCCCACACACATATAACCAAAAAAAACCTGCTTGTACTTAGCAGCTGACCATCAAACAATAACTACCATTCACAGTTTGCTATATTTAAATTTCAGAAATGACGGTGTTCCTCTTCCGACTCAAACCAGCTGTATGTGCTGGGAAGAGACACGAGGATCAACACCCCCCCCCCCACCATATTAGGGAAAGACTTTGATCCCTCAGGTTAAAAGACTGCCCTTGTTTCTTTTACTTCTGGAAAACTTGCACGTAGCAAATGCTTGTATGATTTATTATATTTTACAAATAACTTGCATGTACTGTAAAGGATATCCAATGTTGGATGGAGAGGGGCTTTGCTTTAACATATAATGTATAAAGTATAATTCACAGGACTAAGTAATCAGTAACATATATTGTACAGTCAGCAACAAAAAAGATAGTAAAGGTGAACCACAACACAAGCAAAAAGAAAAAAGAAAATACATCACCATTTTGTCATGGAACACTCTCACACAAACACACACACACACACACACACACACACACACACACACAATAAAAACAAGTGATATAAAACTTCCATAAAGACATTCAAATGCTGTATATCTTTGATTTTTACGACGAAAACACTTGCTCAAATTCAGCACGAAAACAGATCGTGGAACTACTTTTAAATATAAAGACTGATGCAAAATTAATGATTTATTACGTGACAATTTATTAATTATAAGCACTATTATTAATTCGAAAAAATAATTCAGACGCAAATATACCTCTTATACTAAATTTGTGAAAATATCCTGAAACAGAAATATTCTGATTAGCAATATTAAGCTTCGTAAAATTTCATATTCTTAAATTATGACAAACAATGTCATGCTTTACAATTAAAAATGGTGTGCTTTATAGTCGAGCTTTAAGGCAATTTTATTTAAATCAAATTGTCCAAATGCATTTGAGGATGTGAGGAAGTATGTGATTATGTCCTCAGAATTGGATCAGATATTTCAGCCAATAGGTAATTCGAAAAAGTCACGCCATAATAAGCATGAACACAATTTTTTTCCTTCTTCCAGAAAACATGTTCGAGAGAATCATAGCATTTGTCCTCTTTACCTTAGAGCTGTACCATGCCATTGGCCACCTGCTTGTTCTTTTTCGCATTCGTATGCTGCCGCGGAAGGATTTAGTTCGAATCCGGTTCTACTTTCTAGCCGATGCTTTGACAGTATTTTGTTCCTCCATCTTGTTTACGGGGATGTACCGATGGTTGGCTGTTGTTCAGATTATCCAGCACATGTACTATGTTCTCTTTTGGGATAAGACATATCTAGCCAAGAAGGTAAGTGTCACGGGGTGGAGTGTGTTGGTGATGGTGGTTGTATATAAATAATAATATAAAAATATACTATATCCCACCCCTTTTGGTACTCGATATCTAGGAGATTACCGCCCTCGATATAATTACCCCGGTTCGAGTAAATATAAGTGGTGACACTTATAGATGGAAATATATAGATATCTGAGCAGATATATTGAACAAACAAATACGAGCCCCCGTACAGATGAACAAACAGTTTAATCAATTACATTTAACAACTTTGAAAATTCCTTACATTAGGAATATACTCTGCTTTTAGAAATAAAAACTTTCACCGAATTACAAGAAAAAAACAAATAGATTTAAATAAACCTGCCGATCTGTTACTGATAGCTTTAGTTCATCATAGGATCGACTGAAACAATCGAAGTCAATGCTTGTACGATTTCATAACCTGCTAGTCCTCATATTTCCGCTTCCTGTGTTGCTGTTCAGAACTTTGGATCTCAGGGATGATACTTTCTACCATCCGTCTCAGGATACAATATGAATACTGTTCAGAAATTAGTACGAGGCAGAATTTCATCATAGGATGATACGTCTCACTGCACTTCCCTCTCTTTTTGTTTCTTAGGGTAACGTCACATCAATAGGCCTCAGAAGCTATTTTCTCCCTTTTAAAAAATAGACAACCTGAATTTCCCGTTATTATATATGATACAGGGGCGAACTTGTATTATCCCGCCTCGGTTTCAGATATTTATATGAGTAGTAAGAGTCTAGGACATCTCCCCCGGACATTCCCCCCCCCCCGACTCCCCCCCAACATATCCCCTCGGACATCCCCCCTTGGACTTCCCCCTCCCCCATCAGATAGGACTTTCCCCCCCCCAGTCATTTCCCCCCTATTATCTTAAAACTTAATTCATATTTAATTATAAAAACTTATATTAAGTTATGTTAAAAGAAAAAGGTTATTTGAAATAAAGATAACAAGATTTGTAACAAGAAAACCGAGTTTGGGATTTCCGGATTAACAACAAAACACTATTGATGGTAATGCGAATACAATATTAATGATATAAGGAAATAAGTATGACCGATACGTGCGTGTATGGGTCCAAATATTGGACGAATTAATATAATTAGCACGATCCTACTAATGCAACAAATACAAATGCAAACACATTATCATATACGGTACCAGGACCAAAAAAAAAACGAACGATTCATGGTATATCACAAAATGAAAATACGATTTTTACAATAGCAAAACAAATGATGTTTTCACTCAAAATAGCGAATTGATAGTTTACTCACTCAAAATAGTGAACTGACATTTCATTCAAAATAGTGAACTGATATCAACAAAGCAGATATCTCAAGATATCTCTTCACCTCGAAAATACACACACACGCACAGCACAGCACTGCACACGCAGTAAGTAGTAAGTGTTAAAGAAAGTTAACATTTTCACATATTAAAAAAATGTATTGTTTAAAGTTAATGTTGTAAGCAATTGCTTTTAAGTATTCTATGGTGTCACGATTGTTGAAGTCGGCGACTATGTTTGCAATTCTCGAAGAACATTCTTTGTACTTCTTTGGTTGTTCAGGCAAATGTCCACCGAAGATCTGATTTAGGTTGACATTATTTAAGCTCTGTTCACGTTTAAGAATCCGAAGGAAGCTCCAGATATTTGGATGATGACAGGAAACTGCGGACTGCATCTTTCTATGCCAACCTTCCACAGCATTGTTTGTTCTGGGCAAACTGTTGTAATCCTTCTGTTGTTTATCTTAAATATACCAAATATGCACAATAAATAAAGGTTAGACTGAAGCCTCTTCATACTTCAAAGAAACCTCCTGTTCTACAGTGAGTAAAAGCATGATTGTATGAGAGAGAGAGAGGGGGGGAGGGGGGTCAGGAAAGTAGATATTTTACATTTGATAATGCATTTATTTCAGGTGACAACAGTCATACCTATGCACTAACGGTGATGCGAGTTGCTAGTATACATCAAAGCTAAATGTTACTATATATAAATAAAGTAGTATAAAGATAATGGGGGGGGGGAAATGACTGGGGGGGGGATCTAGGGGGGAGATGTCCTGATACCGAGTAGTAAACAGATGATAAGGCTATTAATCGAGTCCACATGTCTTCAAATGACCGTATTTAGTCGAATGGCTAATTCTTCACGCATTAACAACGCTCAATAATACAACCAACACGAGACCTAGCGGTTCTGAGCCCGCCATAAGTAATCAGTTACGTCATTTCACACACTTCTAAATCATACGTGAACACTAAATTCGGTGAATTCACACGGATTCTCGCAATCATATTAACTATTGTAATGGATTATATTCATAGAACCTAGTATTTATGCAAACACGAAAATAAATTAAACAAGTCGTCAAACTTATCTAAGAATTAATGTAAGACTTCCTATGCATAACTCAGCATCGTTATAATTCAAAATCACATTATTATACAATTGTATTAGACAACATTCATGCAAAGACCTATAGATTCAGCAAACAATATATAAATCACATAAACAAATTACATGGAATTGTCACACTACCTTTGTGTATTCGTCAATCCAAACAGTTTTGGTGGCTTGCCTGGACCACACTTTTTACGAATGAATTTCTTTCAAATTCCACTCGGAGTCTAGTGATTCTCTCTCTCTCTCTCTCTCTCTCTCTCTCTCTCTCTCTCTCTCTCTCTCTCTCTCTCTCTCTCTCTCTCTCTCTCTCGTATCCTCTTGCAGGAAAAAGCTCAGACTGATTACAATCTCGATGAGGGCGATATTAAACCCTATGCAATTTTGTGCGAGATCACGCCCCTTATTTTACGTAACCAATCAAAATCAAATGTCTTTGCCGCCCTTTCTTTCAGAGTCTTCAAAGTCGGGTCAGCTTGACCTGGTAGTTTGAGTAATAGAATTTCTGCGATTTCTCAATTTTGATAACTTGCGCTTGTCTCCATAAATCTAATTAATGGTTCTCTGGTCTCAACTAATGTATTCTTGATGGATCGCCAGAAATTTGCCCCTTCATAGTAAGAAGAAAAACAAATAAACGTCTTCTAAGTGATCTTAAAATTTTCGAACAATATGGAGATTTCATTACATATCTTGAATGAATGGGGAAAAAATCATTTAATCCATATCAGTCCCTAGTATAAGCTTCTCACTTTCCTTCATGTCTTTAGACATGTCTATACTTTGTTATTTAATCAAAATGGGTGTTATTTCCTTTTTTCCCTTCCTTTTAGAAATAAATAAACTATTATTGTGATCGACACCTTGTTAATCTGTTATAGATAAACAGAAGTAATACAAATTCGTGTAATTTGCAATGTAGAACAAGATTCTAGATGTTGTACACTCGGGAACGATTATTATATTGCTAAACTACTTCAAGATGTGAAATTTGTTTTATAGTGAAAAATAACATTATTTGGTTATCTTTAAAAAATATTGCAGTCTCATCATTGGTGGGGTTAGGTTTTGAGTTGGAATCGGGGTGGGTTGGGGTAACTGCGAAGATACCTTGTTAAATGTAGGAAAAAAATATTTAAACTTGTACTTAGATTTTGTTTTCCAAATTTTCAGATCATTAACTGGAGTTCTCTAGATTGGCTGCGCAGTCCCCGGCTGAACAGATGGGAACTGGATTCAATTATCGGCACATCCTTTGACGTTGGTGTGCATATTTTGATGGCATTCTGCCTGGCATCATACCTCTCCACTGTACAGATTATGTTCGCGTTCGCACTGGTTCAGTGTAGTGCTTATTTTGTACTATTTGGGCGGTGGTTCGCGTGGGCTTCACCGTCCTACATACCAGACTGGGTTGAGAAACGGATCCAGCCAATTGAGACCACACATTGACAGTGGGCAGTGTTCTAACGTTTAGCCAAATAGTACAGTCTTAGGTATACAAGAAATAAGATTACAATTTTTTTGACTCCATGCTTTATTTTGCAGATTGATATCAAGGATCCACGCCTTTCTTTCCACATAAATATTTTGAAATATGACGATTATACAGAGAAACCACCATCAGCTTTTGAACTTAATTGACCCAATAGACAACCAAAAAGCGTAATCCATGGGATCTTTAATCATAGGTTTGGATATATATCTAGTCAGAACTAATGCTGACAGTTTGCAAACGATGCAAGTAATAAATTAGATGGCGCGCATTTGGAACACTTCTCATGGCCTTATAGCAGGCATATACAACATACATCTCGCGACCTGGTTTTCTCCCCTTATTTATATCATAGAGAGTGGCTTTTAAAAATCGCTTATACGGCCTATCCATTTAAATACGAACACAAACACGAGGTGTTCCCAATACATTTTAAGTCTCTTCTTCTGATTTATGTTAGAAATGAAAATTCGACTAAACGCATGAAGCATGGACTCTTTAAAAATTATGCTATGTACACAGTTTGATATTTCTTTGATACACAGGGCGACAACATCAAGTTGGATGGAGATTCGAATAAATTTTGTTATTATATAAATACGTAAAGGTCTTTATATCTCTAGTACTAAAGCCTTGTTTCGGGCGGAGGGTGGTGATGGGGCGAAAGCTAGGACAGTAAATAGGTGCGGAAAAATAATAAATCCGTCGCTACTTAGATCTGTAAATTTCCGATACTACAATGTTGGTTATATAAAATCTATCTTCAAGAAACGTCTCAGTTTTGTTCTGCAATCATTTTTTTAAGAACTTTTACCGAATAAGTAAGTACAGAGACGAAGTTTTCTGTTATCTTGCGAGACTATTAAATTCAGCGCGGAATGTAAAATACAAAATTCACCAGGCCGAGTAAATAAAGCTCGATTCTTTTAGCCGTTCTGAGGAACCATGATATACGTATCCCGATTATGTTTTAAGAAATGATTTATTGGTAATGCTTGGTTTTATTTTTTCTTTTTTCTTTTTTAAAAAAAAAACTATTTGTTAGTATAGCAAGCTTCCAAATCTGGGTAATAGAGAAATAATGTTACAGTTATAATGAACCTTATCTGTACATAACACATGAGAACCAAGATGTCGAATAGCAGTGTTGGGCACTACAGAACTCAATGTACTAATTCAGTTTCTATAGTAAACCTATGCAAACACCATGATATTAAAAATTCAATAACGTAAAATTTCTGAGCATTTATGATCAAACCTATATTTATTAGTTTAGATGAAACCTTGATGACAGCTTCCGTGTCGAGGAAAGGATATGAGCCGCGAATTTTTTTCTGGACCTTCTGGTGCTAATTTTAGTAATGAGTGTTCCAAACTCGAGACTGTTAAAGGACTTAAATTCCATCAAAAACAATGTCTCTAATTTTTCTTTCACTTACAACTAGAGTAAGCTCTCAACAGATTTGTTTCATAAAACAACTTACAGTATTAACCAATCCTGGTCAGCAACCCATATATATTACATTTTATGTTTACCCATTTCCAAGGTGGTACCTATTTTTAATAGCATTAGTAAAGTGTGTCCTTAAGTGAACCTAGTTGCGTATACGGATATCTGCCTTCGCGTTACTCGAGGGTAGATTTTGGCCTATATTGTTGGCAATTGAGTGCGTGTTGTATATATTTTAATACGGTCTACATTTTCTTTAAGTCACACATGGCTTAATACGGCGTGGTTATCTGTCACACACGATTTAATGCATATGGATCTCCAATAAGTCACACGTGGTTTAATGTGATATGAACAAGATTAACCACAACTGAGTGTATTTTATGTACAGTTTTCACGCGCTGCACGTCCATTTTTTTTACGTAAATAAGGTTTGAGTTTGCGGTTGAAACTTGTGTTAAGAAGGATATGTGGAGAGAACGAGTACACGTGCATTAGCAGTTCTCAAAAGAGGGGAGGGGACAATTTTCAAGACACCAGTATCCAGACATTACACATTTTCGGTGCTCATGAAAAGGTTCTAGCTTCACGGCTGTCTTCTACTAGTATTTGATTCTATCCAGGCAACCATTTGTCCCGACCATAAATTAAGTCTTACGTGGTGTTTTGAGAATGATTTCTGATTCTAGAGTACCGTATTGGTTTGGTTAGGCCATTCACAAAGGCTCAAGTGTAAATAGTTATATGCCATAGCAGTATCAATGCAATTCTTTTTTTTAATTTTATTTTTTAAGTATAAATAAAAAGAATTTAATTACTGTCTTGCTTTTAAGCAAATAACATTTCTGGGTTTTAATTCGGAAGAATGTGGAATTCCTTTAATGTAAGAATCCGGTGTCAGTGAATATCGAAAGCTCCTAGATTGGTCATGTTTCATAAACTGAAATTGCCTTGAAAGCTGCTTTGATTTTATCTCAAGGCAGACATTTCATTGCTGAGTTGCCAATAAATCAAATTTTGTTTCATTAGTGGCATAGAGTTTACGTGAGTAGTTAATGTTCTTTTATGAAAAGAAAGTTAACTACTCCTGTCTCAACTTATTTTCTTTTATTTATTTCTCTATCTTTTTTTAAACAAAGAGAAATCTTATAGTCTTAAGAATAATTGTAATTCTGTTCGATAGGTGTATGCTCCATTGTATTTACTCTATGAACGTAGCATCAATGCAAGATTTTTGTGTATTGTTTTATTATGAACCAGTAGGGTTCCAGCTTCTTTTTTTAAATAAAAAAGGGAATATTTTTTAGTTTTGATAAGTGTCTGTTTTAGTAAGTTTGCACATCGAATGCAGCTTCAATGCACGCTGTTAGTGTATTGTTTTATTGTGAACCGGTAGTATTTAACTTTTTTTAATAATGGATTTTGTTTCGCTAAATTTCGCTGTGTTTAAATTGTAAAAAGACAATGTACTAGGTGTGTTAAATTGCAGAATATATTGACAAACTGTATATATCGGTGCAGGGCGCTTTCAGTTATGATCGATTGTACACACATTTTTAACATACAATTGTTTAAAATTCTCAATGTTTACGTAAATGAGGTTTAAGTTTGTGGTTGAAACTTGTGTTAAGAAGGATATGTGGAGAGAACGAGTCCAAAGAGTCTTGCTCAATCATGTACAGCTGTGTCTATGTGGTTTTAGTTTTGCCTTTTAACATACATTCAACTTGTAGGATGTGTTAAAACACAACCTTGAAGTCAATCGATCACGCACTTTGTCTGGACGACTTCACATATGTATTTTCGTTTACATTTATTTGCAGCACGGTAAAATTGTTTTTCCTTCGTAAAATGGATACAATAATTAAGATTATTTCAAAGATAAAATGACGTCTTTCCATTACGTTGCCATTAACTGAGAATCAAACTGTCGTGTAAAACGAAGTTGCTACGAACATAATACACGACAAGCACGGAAAGTGATATATATATATATATATATATATATATATATATATATATATATATATATATATATATATATATATATATATATATATATATATATATATATATACATTGACAAGATTTTAAAAAAATGGGGATGGAATGGTACAGATATAAGTTTCGGTAATAAATACTTTCTTGTCTTTTTAAAATCGACTAGTGTATGTGGCTTCGATATATCATATCGCCGTCAATGAGAATGACGCAAAGGAAACTTAATAAATTTAGGTGAAAGAAACGTTGTGGAAGACCGGTATGGAAACAGATTACCAGATCATTATTCAAATATACAAAAAATAAGAGTTGATTTAAAATCATGTGATTTGTTCAAGTAATTTCGGAATAACAGGAAATAACGTTAAGCTGAGAAATACAACAGGAAATTAAGTCGTTTCAGCTTTGAATGATAAAATTGTACATGTTTATATGATTGTGAATGTATGTGTGTCATTTCAGTGCAGTGTTTTTCCTGTTGTTTTCAATTGTTGTCATTACTGTTTCGCTTGTCTGACTCGCTCGTACAAGTAAAGAATTTTAATGCAGACTGGTTAGCTTTTGTATTGAATCCCTTAGGAAGGTCTTACTTCAGAATCTAGTGACGCGATTGCTATAGGTATACAAATTTACAAAATTAGAGCAATATAGATCGACAATTATACATCCACACAACATACATACATACATACATACATACATACATACATACATACATACATACATACATACATACATACATACATACATATATCCACACAACATACATACATACATACATACATACATACATACATACATACATACATACATACATACATACATACATACATACATACATACATACCAAAGTTTTACAAAAATGGTACTAACAGCTGCCTCGCTTGGCGCTCAGCATTGAGATGTTAGTGTTAGGACTGGTCGACCTGATGTCAGGATAACGTGAATGGGTGGGACAAAATGCTACCAGGGACGTCATTTGGGGAGGGGAGAAGTGGCAAATGGCCGAATTTGCATGTGCTGCAAAATTGCTGTACCCTATATACAAAAATTAACAAGCCTGTCAAGTTTTGCACAAACACACACGCACACACCTGAAAGTCATTTGAGACGACGTCCCTTCATGCTAAATGTCTGCGGCATGATGCCCCAGTGCTAGAAATCACTATAAACTATCACACTGCAGACATCGTAGCGATATGACTGAAAACTTGTTAAGACTACGTAAATAAAATCAAATTACACATGTATGCATACAGACAGAGAGATAGATAGACATCATATTTTTTGTATACTTTCTTATGCAAATAAATTTATTGAAGCTAGTATTATTTAAGAGACATGGACACATATTTTCGCGAACATTAAAAATCAAACTTTTAACAATACAACAGCCAGCAAGACTAGGGAATATTTTAAGATAAAATATTGCATATCTGGAACATTGATATGTTTTCTGATAGATCATGTATAAAGAATACGGTATTATTACAGAATACATCTTCGTAAACGAGAACATTAAATATCACAATTTAAACGGAATACTCAACCAGTCAGAAAGTGACTAGCAAACACGTATTTACATCAAACAGGATAATTGATAGGAATGAGGTAAGGGAGGTAAGTCTTTTAGTATGCTGTTATGCTCTTTAGAGTTATTTGCTTTGCTATTGTACAGGTCGTTTGTAAAAGCAGATATATACATATTATGTTACTGGCCTTTTTTTTAAAAATTATTTTAAGAAAACATGTGACAAATTTACGTATTTAAATGCACCATGTACCACTGAAAATTAATCAGTCGTGAAAACAGGATATAAAGAAACTAGCATTTTCATTTACTGAGAACCGCTTCATTTGTCAGCCCACTATAAAAAATAAGTAAAAGCAAGCTTCATAAAGGTTTGATATGTGCGAACACAATTAAATTAATGAGAACGTTGCCATTTGAATATGTGATGCAGTCGGATATGTCAAAAAAACTAATAGGATGGAAACTTTTCTTGTCGATTCTATACATATTTTTTACTGTCTCGTATGTTTTTAATTGTTTCGTATATTTTAGCTTATTCAAATCTTACAACCTTCGTTGTTTCATATTTTTCAGCTTATAAAAATGTAACAATCATCATTCAAGAAACTTTTAAATTAAATATATATATATATATATATATATATATATATATATATATATATATATATATATATATATATATATATATGTTGTAAATAGAAGACTACAAAAAGTTATTTGACAATCAATTAAATCAGTACAACTGTTTCATTTATGGTTTGTTATTTTTGAACCAAAGCGCTACTTGATCAAAAATACAGTTGTGTCCTTACGAGTCGCTGCCCACTACCTATGAGGCATGGTGGTGTAGTCAACTTAGACAGGTACCATCTACGCTCGTGCCTCCCTTTTCGTCATGTCAGACAAAATTATTTTGACCTGATCTGCGTGAAGAAACTGTACGAGGACGCACTACCATACGTAATAAGGGAATCCGCTTTATATAACAAGTTTAATTATGTTTTAAAGATTTTATAGGCGTTATGTTCATGCGGTAGTTTGTATACAATTTACAGAATTTCTGCATCTTTACATTATTTTTTGTATTATCTTGTTGTATATTAAACATTTATTTGGAAGGCTCTATCTTCCTAAATATTCTTCTAGTAGATGATAACCTGAATAGGCACACAGCTTTATTTGTTAACTACACTTTAGTACTGAACTGAAAGACAACAACACTAAGAGTCTCAGCAAAATCAACACTACTACTAGTACTACTACTACATTTACTATTACTGCTACTAATAACAATAATTCCTGAAAGGTGAAATTTTTTTAAACTTATTTGTCACTGCAACATGTAGTTACGAGATGCATAGACATGCGGGAGGTAGACCGTATCATGTACCGTCGTGTTGGTTGGTTGGTTGGTGATGTAGCACTTTCATTTTTATTTTCCTCTGTTTCGTTGATAATATCAGCTTTAAGGAGAATATTTACGATCAATACTCTAGTTATGAATCGTATTTGGGGGTGGGGAAATAAAGTAACTAACTAGGAGGATAGTACGTATTCTGATGTACAGATCTTTCGGTCAGAGGAAGTTTCAGTGTCACTGTTTGACTTTACAGAAATCTCGTGATCAGACAGATATATGAACTCATAGATGCATATTATTGAATTATTGTCATGTATTTCATTTTTCATTACGAAAAGGTGAAACTGAAGAAACAATTTAGGCTTCGCTCCAGTCGTATGGTACGTGCGTGCGCGCGTGTGTGTGTGACATTACTTCACGGTAACAAGTGACAGCTGAACTTTTAGACAATTCACACACCATGGTAGTTGACCTAAACTGGTTCGATAGTAGGGATTCGAACCTGTATCCTTTCGAGTGATAGCTTTTACCGAGAAATTTCTTACAAAAGCAGAATTTAATTTTTTTGTATCCTGTGACTTCATCGATTCCTTTCAGAGTTAGCAAATCATCAATGGTGCTGAAATTACTAAAGAGAGATGTTGCTATTTCATTATATTTTAGCACTTTTCTTAAGACTATATATATATATATATATATATATATATATATATATATATATATATATATATATATATATATACTGCACTAAAACCACTAAAAGCCAATTACGCCGATAACCATTCCAGAATAACATAATCCAGCATCTGTCACACCCATACACGTTGAAAATGTTGCCATACCAGCCTAATTATTTTTTTATGCCTTTCATTTTACAGACCTCTGTAGTGTCCACTCTCTTTCTTTCTAGTGAAAACTTGTTATCCTCGCTAAGATATGGTATGTATCTTCTGATATGTACATTATTGTTTAACTTTAAAGTTCAGTTATTGAAAATAATTGTTGATTTTCATGTACAAAATTGAGTTAATTATAATAAATATTTATCTCGCTAAATACTTGTATTATGGTAACATCGGTATGGTGAGTTGACCAATTTCTGATCTTAAAGTGTATTACAACATGAGAAAGGCGATACAATAATTTGCTTATGTATTAGACAATAAGAAGTCAGTTATTTAAATTTAGCAAAAAGAATATCCGAATTTGTTTTTATTGTGCAAATACATTAAGCATCTGTTTACGTTTATCCGCATCTCATGTTTTTATTGAATTAGATCTGCTCTCTCTAGTTACTCGACTATAATACCATTTTTATTCTCGTTTGAAATACTTTCCCTTCAAGTCTCTGGCGCTCGACGATAGGGTCTTCTAGTTTTTTGTATCAGTTTCCATTATTGCATTTATAACGTTTCACAACAGATTGTTCCATTTATTTCTGTGCAATAATTTAGATGACTATTGAAAAGCGCATCTTCCAAATCTCCACACTTTGAAAAGTGTACTAGATTTTTCTTCCTCCGCGTTTTGTTAAATTGCAATATTAAATAACTTCAGCTAAGTTTGTGGTACGTTTTTGGTGCAGATGGTTTGGCCGATGCATAAAAACTATTATGAAATTATTGCCCTGAAAAATGTGTAATTCATGATCTAATTGGCACAATTATTTTAATTAAAGTTGCCCATACTTGCCTCAACAGTTAGATGATTTGTATTACCACATTTTTTGTTAGATCTCATGGATTAGCTTTAAGCCCGTTACATCTCTTTTCATTTCTCATGTAATCGTAATCACCTTCAAGGTGTTCAATATTATCTCTTTTAATTTCTGCCATAATATCATATATTATCCTGATAGTAGCCTTATCTTGATTTCATAAGTAATAATAATAATAATAATAATAATAATAATGAGGACTTTGTATAGCGCCTAATCTTTAAAAGCTCTAAGCGCTTTACACCATCAATAATGATATGACTACACTACAGAACAACAAATGACAAAAACAATGAAATTGGAAAACATAAAAAAGTATCATTTTGTTATGTGCTTGTTTGTTTTAGATGTTCAATCTTATTTCAGTCTGTTGTTGTAATTTACACAGATTCGAATTTAACTAAACCAGATTCACATGATGTGCATAGTTTCAATCCTTCATGGTTTAATGTGCTGTTTTTTTTTCCCAAATATGTCACACTCTGAAACTCATTATTTTTATACAAATGTTTTAAAACGTTTTCATGCTCCTTAATATTTCCCTCCCATTTCAACTTTTTTAATCGTCTCTAGAGGAGTGGTGCGAGCTTCGCAAATAGTGTCCTAACGGGTGGTGTACGTTTTAGTGTATTGTCTACGGCGGAGAGGCGTGTCTTTGATGCCTAATTTATTTTATGATATAATAGTGTTATCTGGTACTCAGCTGTTCCAGGATTCATCATACATTTTCCTGTAACAATTACATAATTTGCCCCTTTCGTTCTTTAATTCCCGCTATCCTATTGATATTGATTTGTGATGTTCTTTATCTCTAAATATATAAAGACACAACATTATAAGGGCCCCAGTGGCGTAGCGATGATATTTTGCGCCCGGGGACGAACTATAAAATTGGCGCCCCAGCGATCTTGTGACCGATTTATTACCCTTGTTTACTTATTATAATGTAACGTTGTAAGCCTCATTTTGGCGCCCCTGTACCTTGGCGCCCGGGGACATATGTACCCCCTGCCCCCCCCCCCTTAGCTACGCCTATGAAGGCCCCCCCCCCTCAATCTCAATATGTTCCATATACAACTAAAAACACATTCAACTGACCATATGAGTGCTGGACACCTACATGGATCCCAATACGTCCTTCCGGTAGAATGACTCTGAGACATTGTAGAGGTTTCCCCTTATTTTAGGTTGGTGTGGGGTCATCCCAATATTATTTTAAATTTTTACAGAAGACACACCCTGACTCGTTTTTGTCAGAAATTGATGTAATGATAGAGCGATGCAAAGCTCAGAGCCCCCAGTCAGCGGTGCCGACAATTAAATTAATGAATACACAAAATGTGAAATTCAAATAAGCAACAATTTAATATCATAAATCTATAATATCACATGAATAAATGCACGAGGTTACTACGAATGAACCAAATAGCGAATTACAATATTTATTCTTTACGTAAACATTGCTCATATCTCAAAATATGCACGTAAATCAAACACTACAAATGAATCAAACCATACAAATGGCAATTCTACGGAATAAAGTATGCATACTGCAATAATTAAAGTACAATTACGTTGCTGTAATAGATTTTAAAAAAATCGAGCAAATAGTCACTTACCTCTACTGAATCTCCTTGTAATTCCCAGAATAACAAGATTCCTGCCAATTTCGAATGACATCGGAGTAGCTTATCTTCCCTTATAATTACCGCAAGATGGTTTAGCGACTACTGTAGTTAGTCATCAAGATAATTGATTTAAGCTTGCGATTCTAATGGCCGCCACGCCTTGCTAAAATGAGAGTGGATGTTGCTTCAAGTAATTATCAGACACTGCCTGTCCCCCAACAGTCTGTCAAGGGTGGGTTTACGACCCCCACTTGATGTTCTTTGATCCAAACACAGGATTTCATCACTTACCTGTGAGCTATGTTATGGCAATGTTATGTAACTGGCTTGGCCAAAGAAAAGGCGCCAGTCACAAGTGTCAAATAATTGGCTTGACACCTCATTGTTCGCAGAACTGATCTTTATACATATTTACTGTGCGAAATTATTAGCCTCAGGAACTAGCATATACATGTTGCAATCTGGCTATTTTACTTACAATATGACAGACATCACCAAACACGAACTCTTAAGTAGAGTCTTCTCATATGACTTCATCTCCAGTACGATTGAAAGTATTTTGAAGGAACTACAGTTTGCCTTTGATTTTATAAGATTGCTTGAAACTTTAAACAAATTCTTCAAGTAAACATGTCTTTCGCCAGTCTGTAGTTCAGTACTTTAAATATTGGTTCTGCGTTTGTATGCATTTTGGAAACTGACTAATTGTGGTAGCATTTTAAACGAGAAACTGCAAATCGTCATTTAATAACCTCAGTAGATAGGTTCTCCATGAAGTATTATATCCCAACCGGTAAAGCAACAATTAGTGTATTTCTGTCCGGTAAGCATTCTTTATTAAGGCTGGGAAAAATCCATCATGAAGTCCCACATTCCTTAATACAGTAAATGCTATTCAAATCTCATCAAATCACCAATATTTAACATACCTTTCCTCAAGTATTAAAGCATCCTCAATAACTAAAACTATGATTAAACATAATACTTGTACTATTTGAAAGCTTTTTAAATAGTGCCTAATGTTTCCTAAACTGTGTAATGTTATGTACGACAATTTAGAACATGGATACGATTTTCTAGAATTTTCTGATCTCAAGGTTAAACTTTCCTTAATTTTGACACCATGATGTTATCGTCATATTGAGCCACATAATGTTCAACCATTAGAGAAGTTGCTGACACCGACTGGGAAAATATTAATCTTAAGAAACACATTACACCAGTTAAAATGAATGATAATTTATCTCGTATACAAAATAATGCAAGCGACACGCAACAAGCTATCGAGAGACCGATAATTCACCCTCTGGTTGTTCAATAAAGGTCGAGAGTATAATGTACAATCTACAGACCAATGATGGACCTATTTTTTAAGATCCCACGTTGATCCTTTAAGATATATTTATTTTATTGGAGTAATAAAGGCAATGGAATTGATCAAAGATACACATTATCTCTTAGTCGTCGGCTGTTCAAAATCGTGCAAAATGCTCATGTTGTGCATTTGAACACACACTAACGCACACACTTATATCTTGGTTTGATAACAAATATCCTTGCCCGTATCGGAATCAGAGTGCGACCATAAGACAGCAGAGTTTAGTGGTGCAACGATAATTATAGGTTACTGCATTTCTATGGGAAAATATGGAGTTTTTTCTTCAGAAAAATACTGCACCCACAAGATTGTGCAGTATTACTCAGAAAAACAATCTTTCATATTTTTCCATAAATATGCAGTAACCTTTGTTATTATATATTCATTTTGTGTTTCTACCTAAGGTTTATTAATAAAACACTGCTTGAAAAAAGCTATTGTATTTATGTTGTATTCAAATGAATACACAGCCGTATTAAACAATGCACAGTATCAATATTAATGCGCACAAAACACTACCTCGCGACCTTTGAACCTGATCCCGCGCTCATTAGTTTCAAAACAATACTCGTTTAGGTCTACTTAAAATTGAAATTTATAGTCACATTGTGAATGAATGCCTATTGAAACGACACTTTTCAGTTGGTCTGGAATTGAATAATTTTCTTTTAATATCGATTCTACTCAGTTCCGCTTTTCAAGTTGTGATGGACTGGAGTTAGTAGCTTTTTCAATTCCGTACGATGTATATGCGATTTGAATGGTGGGCATCCACTGGAGGGACGAGTATTGAATCAACTGCATGTGTGTTTCAATTGAAATTGTCAAAAAGACGCTATTGAATACCACGTTGATTTAATTTTGAGTGTAATAAAAAGAAAGTGATGCAGTTGGAAATATAATTGAAGTACAATTTCGCGGCTTGTATACAATTTTGGAACATATGCAGAAATAACTAAAATAGTATATTTTGAGGAAATTCAAGATGCAAAGACCTAAATATATTTTTGCCATTCTTTTTACTAGCTCAAGAAGACACGGTTTTGCCTTATCACTTACATTATCTTTGTAGGACCCCATCTATGTTTTGACCGGCTAGGCATCTATCATTAGCTTAAATCCAAAAACATTTATCCAGCGGAAATAAGAATTCTTCGTCGTATTGGCTTGTTGTCTCTAAGGCGCTTCCTTTTCTACCAAACCTTAAGTTGAATTTTTTCTCGAATTTAGTACTTTTATTTACAAAACGGTACGTCTCTGATAGATATGCAATAGCCCTTATTGTCCGTATGCTTTTCTAAGCTTTTTTGTATACCCCAGAGAGCCCATGCCATAGTCTGAACCATTCCTTTCGCGAAAGGTTACGATCATAATGTTTTAATGATCATAATGGTATTTCAATACTAAGTCTAGCACGTTTTGTTAAGACCAAGTGAATATCACGTTTGCTTGTTTGAAAGTGTCATTTGTAACCCACGAAACTCGTCCACATCGTTACATTTACCATTTCTACTACAAACAGACGAAACAAACTTCTATAGTTCATCCACATACCAATCTATTAAATGAATAACTAAGGCGTCTCCTAATGAGCGTACATTGCTAATAATCAAAGTAGTTCCTGATACACGATACTATTTTCAGAAATACGTGTCGTGTCGTGCAATATGAAGCTGCGCAGAATGGAAAAATACTGCACAGTTCTGAAAATGTAAAGTTAACTGAGAGAGAGAGAGAGAGAGAGAGAGAGAGAGCATATAATAAACCGGTATTCCGGTACATTGCAGTTTGCTGCTCTAGCAATATTTACCGTAATACGATTTTCTCTACTGCGATTTGTCACGTCTTGTTCAAATCTGTGTATTCCTCACAATTTGAACAATTTACTTCATGAGCCATGTTTTCGTTTTCTCCAAAATACTTACCACGAGATTGTAAGAGAAGGTAAAACACGATGCACATACCATTGTTCGGTTATCGGCCAAATTTTATTAGGGTGGGGCTGGTGGGTAAGTCAAGACTAAGGGTTGTTTTTCCCGTTAAAAAAAATACTTATAAACTTCACCTTATGTCATATGTTTATTTCCTTTTCCTAATATTACTAAATGACATGTTGGATGAGGATCCTTTGAATCGCTGGGATATATGAATTTTCCCAAAGAAAACTGTGCAGTGACTTATTTGAGGTCTTGCTAAAAAAAAAAAACAGTTCGTCTTAATTCGAAATTTAAAACAATGCTCCTATGAAGTTTAAATTTAGACACAGTCAAGAAATGACAATGAAATGTTTATTTGCTGATAATATTTACTACTTTGAAGTGTTTGTAGAATTATTTAATTGTTGTATATGTTCAATAAACTACTATTTTGAAGTTTTACAAGTTAGCGTCAAATATAGATGTATTTTTCAAGTAGCAAATGTTATATTAATCATGCTATTGTTTCCATTATGTGTTACTATATTGCCATATGAGTTTATTATATCGTAATACGGTTTGTTTGTACCGTTGATCTCCAATCAGACTGTGTAAAGCTAATGTGTCACCACTGCTCCACGGGTGACTGACGCCAGCTTTGGAGAAAAAAAATCAGTAGCCTGAGTGGGTAGGTGGGGTCTTATAACAAGTGAAAGAAGTTTCTCAGATTACACCTGCAATCCGTTCTGACACCGGACTCTATTTATCATAACTAAAAGGAAACCTTTGGCACTCGGTATGATGTTTTTACCTTTTGCTTGCGTCTGCAACCAGTGCGCTACTCGGGTATGTATAATTATTTGATATACGATTCTATTGTAGCATCATTTGACCTTGACCTTACAAGTGCTGATTAGAAGTTACTAAGGAAAGGATATGGGGGTCAGCCAGCTATCAAGAACTTCCCACAATATTTCCTGTTGATAACCATAAGTAGTTTCATCCATGAATTCGAAGCAACTCATAAAAAGATGTGTACCAGTTAGGAGAAAACAATATCACATTGCTAAAATAACATTTAAAAATGCAATATTTAATCTGTTTCATATAGATAAAATATTTAAGTACATACTGTCTCGTTATAGAGATGCTGGTAGTTGTGATTACAGAGTGGATAAGTGGACCGATTAAAAGCAATCGAACGTTGTATTGTATGTGCTTTTTGATACGCACATGTATCTATATGTGTGTAATACGTTACAAAAAAAAATTTCCTCACCATTTAATGTTTACCTGTTTTACGTCGTACGAAAGTCATGCCGTTATTTTGTCATTTATTTGTTTATGTACTAAAACGTTAAATAAGTACTCTTTATACATACTCCCGTCTAAGATATGTAAGCATTACGTTGTCTTTATATGACGCCCGTGTGAAGCCTGAGATGTCAAATAAAGGTTATGTTCTTGTAGTTTTTGCTAAATGAATGGACATATATACCAACACTTTATTTCAATCCGAGTTCATAGACATGACCAAATCCAATGGATGAAGACATCGATTACGGCAAATAAGGTGAGAAAGTATTCTTTATTAATGTATTATAAAGCAAAACGTCAGTAAATGCCGAATTTCTAATAAAACTGACTTGTCTCAAGTTCGTTTTCCTTTCATAGAGCACAGTTTATGTGTATATAATGAAAGGACAGATACCATTTAAAAGATAACATCTATGAAGGATAAACGGCAAGAGACGCATTCAAGGGAAATAACAAGGTTTCAGCAAAGAGCTTTGTAAAGAGTTGTTTCTTATTGATTCATTTTGTCATCAACTACGGTTCTGAAAGGCGGCCTGGAGTGGCCGGTTGTCTAAAGTGCTTACTGGTCCGGATCACTGCCATCTCACGTCTGTCTGCATGGGTTTGAGTTTTGGGCTTGGCTATTGTGGGTACGTGAGAAAGCCTGCCAGTAGCTTCTCGTGGGTCGGTCGTTTTTCCAGGGAGTTTTCCAGGGTTCTTCCTCCACCAGTTATAAATACTGACCGTGATTTATATAGCCTATCTAGTGGCGCTAAGACTTCCAACAACAGCAACAACAACAACGGTTATAAGAACGTTCATTGTCATTTCCCTCTTTCTAACAACATAACAATACCACAATCCTCCAGCTGTGTACTATTTTCATTAATTATACAATTTCAAGGCTATATATATTTTTGAACATTTGTAGACTTCATGGTTTAAAAAAAACAACTCGGTGTCTGTTTTAGAGGACACTGTCACATTAGAGAACAATATCACTATATAGTCATAACTGCTTTAAAACAAGTGTCCGCAGCGATCCAAATCATTCCCCAGTCTGAAAGACTGTATGCTGTCTGTGAACAGTCTGCAAAACTCTTGTTTTTCTTTTTCAATTGATAAGAAATGGACCGATGCATACACATAAAGCCTATAAAAGCACTCTTCAATGATCATGCAATACAAAGTTAACGCCCAAAGTTGCAAATTTGAGCAATTTTAAAAAACCGGATTCCGCATTTCACTTCAGTAGATTGGCCAATCAGATGTAAGCACAGCTGTCACATGAGTCCCAGATTACAGATACTCCAGGAAGACATTAAACATTTATTCGATAGCTGCTGATCGCATAAGACGAAATTTATAAGTTCATCTGCAACATGGCGTCGAACAGAGCAAATAAATCGGGATTTGCAAAGGATATTCAACAAAAGGTAAGTTAAAATTCGGTAATATCTATATCATTCGGTATGCTACCTAACAGTCAAGCTGTTGAGGACTGTATGAGATATATATTCTTTCTTAATTATACTGGCTGGGTCCATACTAGCAGTCAAGTAAATTAGTCCCAGCTAGATGAAATATTGTAATGAATGTTTTGTTTCTTTTTTCATAAGCGTTATTTTAAAACAAATTAAAAGCTCATGTCGAGGCAAAACTTTTTTTATATTTATTTCGATTTTCTTTTTCTGTATGCATTCCTTATGAAGATTAAAACAAACCCTTGAAAATATGAAGAGGAAGAAAAATATAAAATAGCTCATGCAACCTTTCCATTACCGTTCTGACTGATGGCATGTGCTCCATTGACTGAATTTTAAATATTAACCATTTGTACTAATTTATATCTATTCAGTAAAGTATACCTTTCTTTTTTTTTAAAGAAAAGTTTTGCTTATTTTATAACCCAACCACATATACATGTCTTAGTTGACCAGTCATAAAAAAGATCCAGATCTTGCATTGTCTATACTCTATAGTTATAAACTTCCCGTTGATTTACTGCTTGCGCTCTTGAGCCCAATTTAATTTGTTTCCAGCCTTCCATCAGTAAAAAGTGTCTGAATTTTAGAATGGGACAAATGTTTAGATCTGTCCTTGGATGATAAGGCCTTTACCTGATAATATTACCCAAAACCCTGGCCGATAGTTAGATGAGTCAGTCAGATACTGCTCTGAATACACTCATAACTTCGAGGTTAGTCCTACGGAGCTTACCTCGAACGTCAATCGGAATGTCCTTTGCTTTTTCTGTGCAAGAAAAAAATATATACCAGGCGTGCATAGTTGCCACTTTGAATTGCTCTCAATCCCATGGTTGTTATTACATCATAATAACTTCATAATATCACAATGAACATATGACGTGTCATCATTAAAATATACAAAAATGTTGTAGACATTTGAAACCGAATGTTTTCTTCAGTTTTCCATTATAGTTGCAGGAATAGCATTAAAAATTAAATGTGAATGTATTTTATTCATCATGGGTATACTCGACTGTTATTCGTACATCTATCGATGTTTGTCGACCCAAAACTTATCAGTATGGACGGTATCAATACGATTATCTCACGTGCATAAAAAGATGATGACTCTCCAAATGATATGGTATCTGTCGATAGCTGCTACTCGGACTACTTCAGCTCATTACCTCATTACAAAGTAAAGATTTACAGAGAAGTTAGGATGTTATCGAACTATTATTTTATTTTCATACGTACCTTCTTGGTCAATCCTAATTTCAATTCATTCGTAGAAATAGTCCAAGTGGACCAGCTAGACTGTGTTTCTTTTCGTCCGTGGAGAAAATTATGTTGAGAAAATGTATGATTTTTTTTTTCTTCTAAATTACTGCGTCGACATACATCCGAGTTATAGATTTGCCTCACAGAAATAGCTGAGGTAGTTCCGAGTGCTCAAAGTAGCGATGAAAGTAGATGCGAGAATTCAGCGTAAGGAGCACTATCCAGAAGATGGCGATTGTAACTTGTTTGCTTTTCGCGCTTCAGTCATCGTCTTACAACTTGAATTGGGTCGGTGTATCATTATGTCACCTAATTGAATTACATCATGCATATTACAAAGAAAAAGTACATAACTCCGCGTAATTATGCTCACATTTAAATTACAGAAATATGCCCATTAAACTGTGACGTACGTACACATACGCCAATGTAATCACGTGAAACATAAAAAAATATGCTCTTAGTCGGGACGAACTGTTTGCAGATCCATTAGCTATCGATGGAAAGCTAAACTCTTTAGCTCAACCACTTAGTGGTTGGAGTGTTTTTTGTACAATTCATATTTTTCAGCGGCTTGGATTTCTTTCTGTCTATTCTAGATTTATGAAATTAAACTGGAAATACAAGTTTTACGGAAATGATTAACGTTTTATTTCCGAATGTATCCATTAAAAATATCACAGCATGGGATGTGTTCATGATGTAGCTAGAGACATAACTTGTAATTGGTATTAATTGCGTTCATGGAATTTATTTTCGGGTCTTTCTTCAAAATAAAGGTCTGCTATTTTAATTATTTTTAAGCTGATCAAATATATCAAACCAATTTACTCTTCTTTTGCGTGACGAGTATAAAAATATGATGGAGCTCATCTATGATAAGCCAGGCCTAAATTCAGCCCTACCATCTGTTACTAGAACCATTAAAAAAAAAACTGCTGAAAAGCGGCCGTTTAAAAAAAAACGCATTGATTTATATAATGTTATAATATTATACATGAAGTATAAACAGTGCTTAACATAAAGATTTGATCAGTGAAGGCCCCAAATATAGATTTAGTCGCACTATAAAATGTATACACAATACAATGTGAAACTCCGGTGCTTGTAAACAACTGACGTCACTGTTGTACATGACGTCTAACCAGCCGGAAAAAATGATACTCTGTATGCATGGGTTATTAAATGGTTATCAAAACTGGGACTGAAGTCATGTGATATAAGATGCTCTTGCGAGCTCCAGCCTTCTACACCACAATAACAAAGACTCGTTTTTTTTTAAAAAAAAATTTTTTTTTTAGCCAATAACCATTTTTTATATCTTTAAAACAAGCATATTAATCATTCGGTTATATTTTAGAATAACACAAGTGTAACAACAAATTATTTTAGCGTTTTATTCAACAGAATGGAACTTAACATTATAGTAAAATACACTACTCTACAGGAATGGAAGCGCGGATGTTTGGGTTGGTTCGCATTTAGGAATGAAAGAAACTAAATTTTGCTAAAGAGGATGAAATTTCATGTAGCCAAAGAGACACTACGAAATATTGATATTTGGAAAGATGCAATACAATTGAATAATTAAAATGAAAACTGAATATATCATTATGAACATATGAGCCAGAAAAATTATGTCAAACTTTATTGCTGTGATCGTCGTAATGTTGTTGTCAAGACTGGTTGGGCAAGATTGGCAAGCAGTCAAGGTCATTGAGTTATGGGAACGGCCTTCCATTACTTTTTTGCGTCCGCCATTGTCCGGCCGCATTTGAGTAACCTGCGTTTCCTCGCTTCTATTCTGCCTTCTGTCACCTCTTCATTGAGCACTACACCATTGCAAGCTTTTCATTCAAACTTCGAATAAACAACAAATAACTAATATCTGGTGGCATATAGCGTTCACGACAATCATGAAAAACATTGACCAGGCCCGCACCTAGGAAATTCTGGGCCCCAGGCAGCTGACAGAGTTCGGGCCCCTTTCGTGTTTCAAATATGTGCGTACTCGAAAAAGGGGGGCCCCTAACTAGTTCGGGCCCCTGACAAGTGCCATGGTTGCCCCCCCCCCCCCCCCCCCCCCAGGTGCGGGCCTGCATTGACAGTTATGTTTTGATAGTAGATTCAGTGTAATACATTCGTACAAGTAAAACATGTTTTGGGTCTTGAAAAACATGTATATCCTCTGACTAATACACACGGTCGTTGACACCGTTCAAAACACACAGTACACTACACCACATGAAACATATTTGGACCGTCAAGCATTTAATAGGGGAAGTAACTCGATCGGTCTTAAGTGTTATACCATTCAATGTGTACGTACCAGACTGCCGTTCAGTAATAGACCTAAGTTTTGCAAGCTAATATCAAAACTGTTTTTGTCACAGCAATACGTTTTCCTAAAGCTTTTTTGACAGTTCGTATCAATAAGTTAAAAAGGTTTTGTTGATCTAGTTATGACCATGTCTTGCATAATTAAACTTTTTCTTATTAATGCATTCATAACTGCTTACTAGTAATAATTTAAAAGATTTACGTACCATGGAGCTTTCGTTTCAGTATTTCATGCAGGTAGGTGAAATAGCATTTCTGTTTTGCTTCACAGATCGGTGGGAAAGTTGTTCCCTGTTGCTAAAATTACATTTATTTTATTCATCGGACCACTATGGTGAGGTAATATACCAGATCACACGATTTGTACATGTTCTGTCTGTTCCTTTTCTTAAAGATTGTTGTCAGATTGTCTGATAAAGCATTTTTTAAAACACTTTTTGTGGAAACACTTATTACAGCAAAATAGTTACGGATCTTTATCTTAGCTAAACATCTTACAGGTATATTGTCTGAACTAGGGCAAACGTTTGCTCCTTTTTTTAAGGTATACGTACCATGTAAAGAGCTCATGGGAAGTCAAAGGAAGATTTTAAAAGTCGATACAAAACTATCTGGTTTAAAATCTTTATTGCGTTTTACTAGAAAGATTTATTTAGCAGATCATTTATGATCCTTATTCTCACTTGCTCAGTCACAATACAAAGAAATTAAAACATTCATAGTTTTTTAGTCGTGGAAAGAACTATGAGCAACATGAAAATGTATTCCGTTGGCCCGAATAAATTTATTAT
This sequence comes from Unio pictorum, assembly GCA_030141615.1. Classification (NCBI taxonomy): domain Eukaryota; kingdom Metazoa; phylum Mollusca; class Bivalvia; order Unionida; family Unionidae; genus Unio; species Unio pictorum. Next base: position 745,052 of record JARLTB010000165.1, on the reverse strand, counting down.
TTGTTTACGGCTGAAGTTTCAAATGTCATGTTTTAAATCAGCTGAGACCGATCTAATTTAATAAGGTGCATGTCTAACACTTAAGAGCTGTAATGTTTATGTATTAGTACATTCCTGTTTCGCAGTGTGCCGGATCCATGTGCAATATTTACTGTCATGTATGTATGTATGTATGTATGTATGTATGTATGTATGTATGTATGTATGTATGTATGTATGTATGTATGTATGTATGTATGCATGCATGCATGCATGCATGCATGCATGTCTATCTATCTGCTGTGACTGTCTGTGTAATTCCATGAAAGATTACATTTACACTAAGTCAGCAATCCGAATGCATTTATAAATAACGTATTCTGACCGAAAAAAGCACTTGATACACAAGTGTAGTGTTAGCTGTTATGTCCGGTTTGGTTTTAGACTATGACATTTTTCTCACTATAGCACTCGAATGAAATATGCTTGACTAAACGAAACGTTAAGCCAGCGATAAGTTCAAATTCCTTCTCTGCATTCCAACTCCTCTATTTAGGGCGTGTGTCTATTTAATGCTCCGCCCAAATTATTTCACAACTCGATTCAGGTTGAAACTAAATGTTACAACTACAAAATTACACGGTGAAATAATATAGGGTGTCATACCCGGTTACAACACTTTACAGAAGAAAGATAAACAATGCAAGGTGGATCATGGGGCGTGGGGTTCATAACTGTGCCAGTTATTTTGGGGAAAGGTTTCTATAAGACAATGAGCATGCATGCAGTATTTTGGTACACGTATTAGCAGATATTTTAAAGATCTGAAATATAATTTTACTTGTTTAAACAGGTTAGACTGAGCGAACAAGCAGTGAGTGCATAATGCAGTGAAAATATCTTACCGCCGACATATATTCATCGGGTGCTTTGCCTATAGCGTATGAACGTCTAGTGCAGGGATGCCTGCATGCTACACTTCGACAGCTTTAGGTTAAAGCTGTTTGCATCATTTTAGGGAAATGGACGTAACTTAGGAAAACCAATTAAGAAATAAATAATGAAATTAAAGATCGGGAATTTTAGCATATCAATTTTTTTTTATATTTTAAAAATGTAACATTTTAGCACACAAATGTTATTGCAGATGCATCAGCAGGCTTTACAAGCTGCTCTCCATGAAGAAGGTAATGATTTGGCAAAGGAAACATTTTCGAGGTTGCATCGAAACATTCGATCTACAATCTAGGCGTAATCTGTAGCTTGGGTGCAGGTATACACAATGAACACCGATGACACAGTCTATGGCGACGGTATTGGTTAAGGTGCACAACGTACAAAATGAACAGCCATTGCACGTGCTGTTGAAACGTTGAGGGAGCTTTTGATATTAGGATAGAAAACATGAGACAGCGAAAGCATTATGGCAAAATTCCAACAATACATAACAGATTCAAAATTTAAATCTGACCACGATACGGGTGGCGACTGTGTCTCTTCTTTACCTTACGACATGGCAGTGGTTAGAAAAGTTTTAAACAGCAAGAAACTATCGACGTCACGTGACTAAATCCTGCCAACTATTTTGAGGTAGCAAAGAACCTTATAGTACAGTCCGACATATAATCTCTGACAGGACGACATGAAATTGACGAGAATAAAGAAGACAAAAGTGAGTCAAAATTTGTTAAGAGGAGACAAAGTGAGTCACATTTATGTAGAAAGGAGACAAAGCGAGTCAAATTTATGTAAAAAGGATACAAAGCGAGTCAAGTTTATGTAGAAAAGGAGATAAAGTGAGTCAAATTTATGTAGAAAGGAGACAAAGTGAGTTAAATTTTTGAAGAAAAGAAGGATTAGGATGATGATTGTCCAGCTGTTAGTTCTGCTAATGCTGTCTGATATTCCGACGTTTTTGCGACACATGATAAGTGTCCGCAGAGAACATCGGTCATTAGATAAACAAAGAATATTATGTTTTGATATTAATGGTTTTATCAGCTGATGTGGTTTATATTTTGAGCTAGGTTACTAACCACTAATTTGCTATTCACGTGGGCTTTGCTCAGTACTACTCGTTGCTTTCTTTACACCTTTCATCAACAAAGAGGTTAACAATCCCACGAGTGATGTGCCAAATAAAGTACATATTTAGAATGAAAAGAAAAGGTTTGTTCAGCACCTTTAAATAGCCAATGTATCAAACTACTAATAATATCAGGCGATGACGCTGCTTCCCTTTGTTGTAGATAACGTAAATAAATAATCGGACAAATTTTTCAAACCTTTTTTCATATTATCAAGAATAATTCTCATAGAGTTCAAGTTGGATATGGTGTTGGTGGAGATTGTGCAGGTCGTTTTGGTGGCCTGTGTGCAGGTTGTGGAGAGTGTACAGGTGTTGTAGTTTGAGACTGTTCTCAGTGTCTGATTACCCAAATAGTACACCAAACACGTTGCTAGGTCACCAGAACAACAGGATGCCAGAAAAAAATTAAAATTAATTCTTTGAATGAATTATATTTGATCATTTCGATCTGCATGTACGAGTACTTTGATTTGGAATTATGGCAACACTTTTTTTAAGAAACAAAAGTTTCACATTTTGTAGGAAGGGTGGGGGTGGGGGTATCATAATATTTTCAGTGATTAGGGCCCTGGAAGGCCTTAATCCGGCAATGAGAATGTGTAGGTGATGTAGATCTAAACGTTTGTTAAGAAAGAAAACATCATTTTTATTTACATTATCTGTTTTCGTGGAAGTAATTGTTGATGGTGTTATTTCTATTAGTAAAATAATTTAAACAATTGTTATACCCCTTTCTTTAAACAACTTTCGGCTAATAGCAAGTTGTACCTCAAGTTTTAACTGATTATCTCATTGTTTTCTCTGAAAATGATATTCAACTTTGTCAGCTGCCGAACTTGTTATGTCTTTATGTTTGCAACGTTTCCAAACTACTCTTATTTGCTTCCTTATTTTTCTGTATTGATGTCCAAGCTAGTTCTTCAGTCTGTCGTTGATACAGTTTAAGAACAAGGTTTATTAACTCTCATTTTGGTTGACAACATTTTCAGTATTTGCCCATCATTTAAATCATTCTCTTCCTTGTAGATAATAATCTTTAATTGTGAGTATCTACTTCCTTGTAGATAATAATCTTTAATTGTGAGAATAGTTTCTGTTCTCCTTAATTGCTCATCAAATATCACATTTGTGTGAACGTCTATTCTTCGCATCTCTGTTTCCTCGAGTACTTATATATGTTGTCCTTGTAGAACAGTATTTCCAACTATACAGTGAGTGTTATATCCTAATGACCTTGTATAACAGTACTTAGAAGCTATATATTGAGTGTTAAATCCTCGTGGCCTTGTATGCAGGATTTTGATATTCTTTTAGTTCAAAATCTTTACTTATTTTAACTACTTATTAAGTTATTTACTAAGCAAATAGATGGACAAAAGCCAACTGGAGATAGAAGTGGGATTTACCGAAAATAAAACCCATAATATGACGATGAAGGTCATTCTTATTATCATCTTCTGCCTGGCGAGGTATGGCCACCTTGGACAAAAAACAGTTTGTAGGATACAGAGTATCTTTTAATGCTGCCCATAGTTTTCATCTCTAGCTACTTATAATACCCTTTAGATTTTATTATTATGGTACTTCGTATATAAATATGTTATCAGTTAGTTTTTGCATTATTTTTCATCCCTGCATTGTTCTCATCTTTGTCTTTCTATACGGTTTGCACTATGTAAAGGCTTGGCTGAACCGGATTACGTTTTTAACTAATTGATATTTTGAACATATTTTTGTACCTCTTTACCTATTCAGTTATATTTCGAAAATTAGGTCAAACAAGTCACACTAACATCTTAAGTTATGGAATAATTTTTTCTTCTTCTTCTCATTCATATGTATTTGACCTATCTTGCGATTTCCTTGTCAAATAAATGAAGGTCAGAAGGTAAAAATATTTAAGAACTGTAACAACGTTAAGTTATAGTTATTTTTACATTAAACTTACTTTATTTAAAATTTTCCTGTTGGTGTCACCCCTCTGAGATGGTGTCACCCGGTGCGGTCCGAACCCCCGCACCCACCTAGCGACGCCATGACCAAAAAGACAGAAAACCAAGATTAAAACAAGGTGTGCTAACTTAGTTTACAAAAACCGAGAAAGTCACGCTGATTTGAACTTTGGACAATTGGTAAACGTTCATGGAATTTTAGAAAAGGATAGAGCAAAAGTATTTTTAAAGAGCACGAAGAGTCAAAGATGTCGATAATTATACCCGGAAAATCCACACGATGATTCACTCAATCTACGAAATGAAATAAAACACAACAATGCACTCTATTGTTTGATATGGGATAAAGTAAATCCTTTGCTGATTTGGTGAAAATGTTCCTTGTCTTCTGCTAAGTGTTCTCAGATGAGAATCAGTATTGTATTTGTATAGGATGCTGGATTTAACAATAAAAAAAAAACTGACAATGTATAACCATTTAAACCATACAGCTTGGGTTTATCTACCTATACATCAATGCTAGAAATGTTTTAAGCGTCAGCGTGTCTGTCTGTCTTTAACGTTAACTTTATTGCTAGATATACATCGAATGTCTTTGATGAGGTTGTTTAGAATAATATATGGCGACTGAAACAATGAACAGAATAAACTGTGTTTACCATGCTACCGTTAAATCTGATCTCATTGTTGCATACAGGTTACCTCAAAGAAGATGCCTAACATTTAAATTTAAATAAAGCCATTTTTGAAACATGGACATTGTGGAAGATTTCAAATTGATAATTCCATTTTCATTAATGGTTCACACTAGACAAACTAAGAATTTTATCGAATAAAAGTTTTAACACTGTAGCCGCACAGGTGAAAGTTTATATATATATATATATATATATATATATATATATATATATATATATATATATATATATATATATATATATATATATATATATATATATATATATATATATATATATATATATATATGTTAATTGAAAGATACTACAGTATCAATACAATTTACAATGCAAAATTTAACTCTGCACTTACTTTTCCTTACATTATGCTTTTGAAAAAGCAATGGAAGTTTACGATTGATCTACCATCAACAAAGAGCATTGAGGAAGGTTTCATGCTCATGGTTCCAGTTACCTTGATCCAGTTCATAATAAATTACCTGATTGCAAATGGCTCTTACCTGATAAATGTGTACCGTGATAAAGAGCAAAATTGAATATAATAATACAGCATACAAACGAATGAAAAAATAAACTAAATTATAAATTGATTAGTCAAGGAACTCAAATGCTATAAAGGCATCATGTAGAAATACAACAGTGTATACTACATTTTTACGTTGGATGGATTGGGGTATAGAAATAATTACAGTTATGATAGGTTTGTGACAGATAGGTTGAGTATATTACGAAGAGCTACCGCTATAATTGTTTCAGTAACCTTTATGGTATTTAGAACAGTGGTGATAGAAATAGTTTGTACAGATTTCAACGTAATAATAAATAAGATAAGTAAAGATAGATATAGTTTTTTTTCAGCAAGATGAAACAGCAACATTCGCCATTTCCAAGTCTTATCAAGGGACGACATCGCAAATACTGAAATTAACTATAAAGAGTGTCTTTGTGTTAGCAGTGAGTTCAATAAATATAAAGCGAAAATAAAATCATTAAATCAAGTTGGACAGCAAATTCTCATAGAAATGAACCGATAGGACTTAACAAAGCATTAGCTACAAGCAAAGGTTTCTGAAAAGTGAAATATATCTTATCAGTCTAATTGATAATATAAATTGCAAACTTTCCATTTCATTACAGAAACTATATTTTAATGTTGGATGTTACAATGGCCACATCAGTTACAAGAATGAACTAAGGAAATTTAAATTTATGATGATTATTGTAACACTGAAATATACTTTTTAAAAATGCCAGAGCGGGAATGAATGGGATCGATAATAATAATGAAAGCATTTAGACTGAATGTATAAAATACAACAACAAAGTGATAACCATCAACTATGACGATTAACTGCTTTGACTCAATACCAGAGATATATACAGGTAACACCAAAATAAACCCATGGCAATTTCTTGTGTTTATTTACATTTAAACATTACGTCAGCAATGAAGGCTTGTGGAAAGTAATGTCCATGTACATGTACGGATACCCAAGAAAATGTATATCCATGGTGCAGAATTTCCACGATGGCATGCAGGCACAAGTCCAGGACAATTGAGAGACACCCGAGGCATTCCCAATAAGCAGGGTTGTGTTCTGGCTCCGCCACTGCTTAGTATATTGTGACTAATGCTTTCAGAGACGGCGAAGTTAAAGTCGGCATCAGATACCGTAGATTTGGAAAACTATTTAACCCCAGGAAGCTTCACGCGAAAACCAAGGTCATGACAGACATAATCAGGGATTTCTTATTTGCGGATGACTGTGCCCTCAATGCTGGCTCGGAAGCTGACCTGCAATGCAACATTGACAAGTAGTCAGGCTTCTGCACAAGCTACTTTATGCATGCGAAACATGGACGACGTACCAACGCCACGCCGGGATGCTGGACCACTTTCACAGCACAAGTCTCAGGAAAATCCTCAACATCAAGTGGCAGGACAAGGTTAGAAACACTGAGATACTCGCACAAGCAGGACACCTCTGCATCCACACCATCATGATGCAGTGCCAGCTACGCTGCGCCGTACATGTTGTACGCGTGCCAGACCACCGGCTGCCAAAGAGACTCTTCTACGGCGAGCTACAGCAAGGAGAGCGACCCCATTGAAGTCAGAAGAAACGCTTCAAAAACAATCTGAAAGCTGCATTGAAAGCGTTCGAAATAAACCCTGATTCCTGGAAGCAAACAGCAAGCGATTGAGTCACTTGGCGTTCTTCTGTGCACAAAAGCTCCAAGTTGTGCAAATATAGCAGGACAGCGGCTGCAGAGGCAAGCCATAAGAACACGTGTCATCAACCCTCCTAGAGATATCCCACTCATCCCCTGCCCCTTATGCAAACGAACATTCTGTGCAATGGTTGGCCTCATCAGCCACCTGCGCACACACAGACCAGAACCAGCTCTCAAACCCACGGATGACTAAAGAGGTCCTCGTCGAATCGATAGACGAACAACAACCATAGAGGTTACCACTGAACACCCCTGGACAACCATGTCATACCTTACATGCAAAAGCAAAATGAATAACATTCTCTGTATTAAAAAATCGTATCCTTATGTTCAAACAATTTGTTCAGTCCAGTTGGAAATAACTCCCAAAAATTATGCTTTTATTCCCATGTAAAGTCTCCATCTTATCTTCCCACGCCGTTTTCAGCCTAGCCTGTGAGAGCTTTTCAAATCTTCCATGATCCAAGTTTTGTGAACTGCAACATTACTGTAAATTGGATATACGTTTGGTTGATATGTACCAAGGAGACGATACTTTATTTCTAATTGATTTGTGTTGAAATCTTTACTTGATCATATTGAAAAAGAAAGTATCTAACCAGATGAGCATTTAAAGGTAGACATGTTGAAATATCAGAGGGTGCAAAAATACAACTCTGTAATAGAACATGTTATGGCAATATACAATTGTAGCCGCGTGCTAAAACATACACAAAGAAGCACTAGAAACTGTATTCTGTATTAGCTGACAGTTTTCTCATCACAGATGAATCATATATATATATATATATATATATATATATATATATATATATATATATATATATATATATATATATATATATATATAAACAGAACAAACGAAACAAGCTTTTACTGATACTCAAGTTTCCTCTTCAATACAAGGCCCTGTCCTGTACGTAGGATACAGAATGTAACTGTAAAAAACAAAACATGGTCGTCGTTATACCCATGTATTGCTTTCAACAATCTGAGCCATATCGTTTCTCCGAAAACTTGCTTGTGGTCCAATAGGCACAATCTCAGTACACCTCATATTTCATACTCATTCTAGTCATGCAGTTTGTTTTCCTTCTCATTTGCACACTTTCTATTAATCAGTACGAGTCCTAAATGAATGCATTTTCATTCTGAGCATACATTACCTCTTAACACTTGAATCAGCCAGCATATATTTTGTTCGCTTGAGGGATGTGTAAGATGGCGTCGTTACGGTATTGACTTGTATCATGGAACTTGATGTCATCCTTTATGTTGTTACTAGCGCGACGTTAATTCACATATATTTATATCGTAACAAAGTAAAATTATTGTGTTGCCATATATATTCTTATGGTTGCCGTAATAGGAATCGGAGTCGGAAGTCAACCATTCGGAAAACTCTTATCACTTTAAAATAACATAGACTGATTGTATTTACGTCATCTTTTATATTTCATACTGAACAACACCATCTCACTAGCACTACCTTGTTCTCCGACTGAACGATATGTCTTGCTGTCTTGTTTACATTTGAAATAGGTATTTCAATATGACATCGTTTAATTGTTGTCATGTTACATACATATATATATATATATATATATATATATATATATATATATATATATATATATATATATATATATATATATATATATATATAATATCAGCCAAGGTTGTTGTTCAGAGAAGTCAACGTTATATATCTTTGTTAGTTTCAAACCTAGTTGCTCATAGAAGAGTTTTACGTGTATGTAATATATCACTTGCTTATATTTATTTATAATGTAATGCCCTTTATAATTCATTAAATTTCGAACCCTTGCAAGTATCAATCATTTCTTATTGTAACTGAGATAAATCCTATCGGTATGACATCACTAGTACAAGGGCAATCTAAATAGTTGTGTACATAACGACTAGTTTGACCAAGGCAATCTAAATAATGAATTACATAAGGACTAGTTAGATCAGCACAATCTAAATGATGGCGTGCATAAGGACTAGATAGACCAGGGCAATCTAAATGATGATGTACATAAGGACTAGTTAGACCATGGCAATCTAAATGATGATGTACATAAGGACCAGTTAGACCAGGGCAATTTAAATGATGATGTACATAAGGACCAGTTAGACCAGGGCAATCTAAATGATGATGTACATAAGGACTAGTTAGACCAGGGCAATCTAAATGATGATGTACATAAGGACCAGTTAGACCAGGGCAATTTAAATGATGATGTACATAAGGACCAGTTAGACCGGGGCAATCTAAATAATGATGTACATAAGGACCAGTTAGACCAGGGCAATCTAAATGATGATGTACATAAGGACCAGTTAGACCAGGACAATATAAATGATGATGTACATAAGTACCAGTTAGACCAGGGCAATATAAATGATGATGTACATAAGGACCAGTTAGACCGGGACCATCTGAATAATGATGTACATAAGGACCAATTAGACCAGGGTAATCTAAACGTTGATGTAAATAAGGACTAGTTAGACCACGGCGATCTAAATGATGATTTTTAAAAAATACCAGTTAGTCCAAGGCGTAGGTAGGGAACCGATAAATTACCCAAAGGAATAAAGAAGAAGGGACTCGGCAGATACCGTTTATGTCGCCATGGTGGCAAATGTGATGCAGACGTACTGCCGAAATTTGCCTGGAAAGCATCGATTAACTGGCCAAAGGTGGCGTAATTAAAATAGCTTCCTGTGCTTGGGGATATTTGTATAGTTTCTACGGCGTTAATTGCTGGCGGTGTCGAAACGTAACGAAGATAAACCATGCTGTGAGATATGTGGTCTTGCATTGATTATAGTCAATTTTATGTATAGAACGAACACATCGGGCTTTCTAATTTACAACTGAAGTTATATGGAGGTCTATGGAAATTTGGGGTAAAATTATGACTTCTAGCGGGAATCGCGCCATGGTTTAACACCATTCGGTCAAGTAATGACCCCTGGCTTGTAACAATATCAAGCACAACACTTTTCATTGTATCTTTTGTCCACGTATGTTATTCACTATATAGCTATTTTTGTGCAATTAACATTTCGGAGTGGTTTTATATTCTGTTTTAGACAATGGATCATTATCAATCCTCATCTGGAAACGCATACCTCAGGTTTGACTAAAGAGTTCCGTAGTATATTTAAGATTTGCAAAGAAGAAGATTGAGTTCAAGCACGCAAGGAATGTTAGCATGCACAATAGTGTATTAGGTCATTTACATTAGTATTAGACAGAGATATATGAATGTCAGTAGGTACCTATTATGGTATAAATGATTCATGTTCTCTCTCTCTCTCTCTCTCTCTCTCTCTCTCTCTCTCTCGTTTTGAACCGGAAAAAACAACTTTGTCTCTCTTCACAATAATGCAGTTTTATTTGTTTGTTTCCTACGATACCTGCAAAAGCTGCACAAAATCAACCATTAAATTATGCACTTTGAAGGCGATAATGAACGATAGTGGATATACACTTTTTAGGGCTGCGTTAATGGTTTCTTAAAGAGTAAATATAATCAAACGATATGTATTATTATTATTATTATTATTATTATTATTATTATTATTATTTTGTTATTATTATCAATGCTAAGTGTATTTATGTTATTTCAATATCATGTATTGTCTTCATTCGTTAGTTATTTTTAATCGTCATGATTTTTAAAAAAAGTCAAGAAATCATTTTCTTTAACCAAGAAGCATTAAGTAAATTTTACTGATTAGTAGCAGATGCCTAATTAGTTTCAGAAAACCGGGTTTCACATCTCCTATCAATATTGATTTAACTGATTAAACATTTTAGTTAATATTAACTTACCTGGACTGGGAGAGTTTAATATTGACATACAGTAAACTCAAGTCTCCTGTCACTCTTTCTTCACTTACAAGTTGTACATGTTTTCTAAGTCTGCTTAAAACATTAGAAATGTCAATATTAAATGAAATAAAATTGTAAACGGTTTTCTAACACCTTTGTGGTTCTTACCTGTATCACAAGAAGATTCTGTAAATGTCAAGAAAGATACGAAATGAAATGTTATCCCGGATTTATTTAACTTGCTCATTCCCTGACCTATGATGAAAGATCTTCCATATGCTAAATCATTTTCAAGAAACGGGTCCAAAAACGTCACTATTTTTGGATAACTTGACGTGAACATTCTACTCACTGTACTAATTCTCTATTATTATGTCTTGTCTGAGTTATATACAGTTCTTAAAAATGAATACAACAAAGTCAGCTGAGAATAATTACAAGGAACTGAGTATCAATGATGTAAAAGGTAAGAAATGCATTGCTTCCAAAATACACTATTTGACGTTAGTTCAATTGTACCCAGTGGGGTGGGGGTGGGGGGAAATTTGCCAATAATTTCATGAACGACGATAAAACTTTCAAAACACTTAAAAAATACACTTTACATGTCTATAATTCATTAAAATACTTGTGATGCTGTCAGTTGTTGATGCATAGTAAGAAATATAATGCCATAAATAATTCGCCTCGAGGTATAACGTGTCGACGTAACTGCCACAACCAAAACGTACTTATCACACGTGATTGACTTTTCTGTGTCAAGAGTGAAAGCAGTGTTCAGGGATCTAAATATGTTCTACAAAATACAGAACCTAAAGGAGATAATACGTACAATCCAACTGTGACGGATCGAGTAGATATTTCTGTCTTTCGGGTCTGTGAACTTCATTGGATGCAGTTAGGTTGGTCAAATTTCAACTCTATTCCTTACATGATTGAGACACATAACTTGAATGGACTAACAAATAAGGAATTACACATGTAATGGCTTCTCTCTGGTACACGGTTATACTTTCGATGTTAAACTTCATTGAATTTCATTGGATGCAGTTAGGTTGGTCAAATTTCAACTCTATTCCTTACATGATTGAGACACATAACTTGAATGGACTAACAAATAAGGAATTACACATGTAATGGCTTCTCTCTGGTACACGGTCATACTTTCGATGTTAAACTTACATAGTATCTTTTTGAAGTCAGTTGCCTCCACCTCTTTTACATACAATGAACCACTGTTAGCTGACATTACATACTAATAGATTTCGCTAGGACAAAGGATTAAAAAATATCTGCTCGGTCCGTTAAGGTGTAAATAGGGTTAACATATCTGAACCTGGGCTAGCGAAGATATTTTGACATGTTTAGCGAGTATATGTTTGGCGATTTCAGTCAGAGTCTGTTTTTGATCATCTGTTAATAAATTCGGCGTCCGTCTTAAACAAACCTATTTCAGCTTTTTTTTTAATGCGTATGATAATATAAATATCTTGCACTCTCTATCGAGTATCTTTATCAATCTCCAACTGCACAGCCACTACCCGATCACCATTTGCAGTTAGTGAATCGTCTTGCAGAACGTTGGTGATCTTCCATCGATTCTCGACCATCTTTACAACGATAAAACGGTATCAGAATCGAAGAATATGAGGTAGAATTACATACATGAATCTGAGCTATGTCTGCCTTGACATCAGTCAGTGTACCCCAACCGTACCGGGATTTTACATTATACTGTATCCTTAGGTCTCACTGGACATATTTTTTTTTAATTTTTTTTTTTTTTTTTTTTTGGGGGGGGGGGCAAGTTTTTATCCGACATTGATCTATAACAGAAAAATGATAATAATATTACATAAAAGACACACACACACACAAGAAAATAACTAATGATTTTTGTTGAAAGGATGCTTATAAGATTCTGACTGAGGTATTAAAGTTAATTCCTTATGCAACTAATGGCTTTTATACTGAATCAATACTGCCCCAACCACTCTTTTCTACATTCATTTTTTTTTTTACAGGAGAGAGCTATTTTGAATATTATCATGTGATAAGACAGCTAAAAGAATCAGTATGTGCCATCAATACAGTTCACAAAACTGTAACAAATTAGCATACTTTTTATCACCCCTCAACCATTTAGATTTTTAGATACTTACCTCTGTAGCAGACACAAGTAAATACGCAAACCAAGTCCGCGGCTCATCTGAAGCCCAAGTTACGCATTTGATCTCCAGTGCTAGTCTAATTGTGTGACAGGCAGTCACCAAGAAATCAACCAGTTTCCAAGCCTAACTCAAAATAAATCTAAACCACATTACAGATTTAGCTAACGTGTGAACTGAAAAATGCTAGGTTTGTGATAATTAGGCTCATGCCTTCTGCCTTAAATATTACGGAGGTGTCAAAATCAAAACTATCCAGTGAGACCTAAAAATCAGATTTGTCCTCCTTCCTCAACGTTATTATGCCATTGTTATTTACTTATGCTACGTAAAGCATGCACGTAGTTGTCTTTCTGGGAACAAAATGAAGATCCCCTCCCCACCTTTAACTATTTACAAAACTAAATCTTGGGCCGAATGAGTGCGAAACAATTTTAGCGTTTCTTCCAATTTTCTATATAGTTAGGTTCTTACGATAATGACCTGGAACCGTTTAAAATGCCGATCCCTACCGGGTTCCGTCGCACATACCGCCTCGCCCACTCGTTTTACTCTTACCCCTATGCAAATGTTCTGGCTCCACCCATAAAATATTGTCGATTTGTTATGCTTTTACTTAGATATGCATACAGCCTATACCTGATAATGTTGGTTTTAAGCAAAGTATAAACAAACTCATTAACTAAATAGAAGCGCCCGTATAATAACCTTGGCATTTGTATTGATTTAAAGTCAATATAACATAAATATGACAATTTTGTTGTAATATTTCTTACGTCACGACTGTACTATTCGGGGATGAACAACGGCATTTCAATCCTTATTGGCTGATTAGGTCAGGCAGTATACTTGGGTTCCATGTCAAATATTTGTGAGGGGAATTAGGCTGACCACAACGTTATTATTTTGCTTTCGAGTCTGATCTAAAATACAAAACCGCAGGAAATTTTGTACCATAATATTTCCTTTTTAAGGTCAGCTTTGTGAAACCACACCCAGCAATAAGCTAAGAGAAACAGATATAACTACCACGTGATCCGTTTACGCAAATTATGATTCACCGTGTAGCAGTACTTGTAAGCGTTTGGAGGAAGTCACCGTTCATTCGCGTACTCCCGCTGTACAACTATATAACGAAGTAAAGACACCACATATTAACTAATTTGCCATATTGTAATATTCCGTACTAAAATGAGCAACCACAGAGCTGAAAAATCAGGTTTTGCCAGGGAGGCACAGATGAAGGTAAGATGGCATGTTCTCTTTTTAAACAGCATCTTTCTTACATATATTGATTTCAAAGCACGCATTTGGGATATGAGACTTTGAATATGTTATCTACTTTTCCATGTACATTACAACAGACTTGTCTCCCGTGATAAAGTTGGTGAGGCTCCTTGCGGGTTTTGCAGCGTTTTTGTCTGCTATACAAGTACAAATACCAATGTATTTGTTTGGCATCATTTCTCTCCGTTATTTCTTTTAGTAAAATTACTTCATAGGACTGTGCCGAATATCATATTACCTGAAAGGAAAGTTAAATTTTAATGAAATCACATTTTCTGTCCTTTTTATAATTAACTAGAACGCGGAATGTCATATAAATTTTAAGCATAGTTCAGAAGTAAGAGCCATTTTAATGCAACAGTACACAAGACAAAATATTTACATTGAACTTATCAATTCGGCAACGTTTCTTCGTCTCTACTTGTACCACCTACACTTATGTTCGTGTCTACTGATCGAGTTAACTTTGTAAATGTATGTATGTATTCATGTGTTTTATGTATAGTCGCAGTTTTAAAATATAATTGATAATTCTAGTCTTTGAATTGAAACAGATTTAATTTTAAAAAATTAAGTTTTTATAAAGTGTATTTCCAGACCTTGCAAAAGCCTTATTAATGTGTAGCTATGGAAAAGTTATTTCAATTAAAGGGCCATACAGTATAGTTTTATCTCACGAGCTTGTTAATAGATTTGTTTTTACTTTCGTTTACCACACGATTTAAAGAAAAACTTTACAAGTCAAAACATGGGAAGCGTTTCTCGCGTTTTGAATTCTTGACTTTTCTTTTCTGTACACTGCTATACAGCCTAGTGGCTAAAGCGGCTGACTCACAGGCGGGAGGTCGTGGGTTCGATCCCCGACAGACACTTATACGAATGGTACTAACAGATGTCTTTCTTGGCGCTCAGTATTAAGAGGCTAGTGTCAGGATAATGGGACATCATGCTGCTTATCTGCGGCATGATGCCCCGGTGCTAAACATTGTTATAAGTTGCCACACTGCAGACATCGTAGAGAAATGACTGAAAAATTGTTAAAGCTACGTTAAAAATTCCAAATCACACACATACACACACGCACACACCTATACCTTTTTGCGTGACGACAAACTCATGTTTGCTACAGGTTTGAACAACATTCACATATCTCTCCCGGCAGATTTGTTTTCAGGTTCAGTGCTCCGGACTTTAATTTTCTATACATCTATGTATGACGACAAGCTGCCTTAGTTGCTACAGGTTTGAAAAACATTCATATATGCCTGCCGGTTGATTTACTTTCAAGTCCATTGTTCCATTTTAGAGATACGAAACGCTTGATTGAGCAATTATATTAACGTTATTTATGATACACAGCATGTCTCGCAGTTGTTGTGCGATGGGAATACGAGTTTTCTTAACATCGGCGGGGGGCGGGAGCGCAATAGGTCAAGTGTGTATAACTGATAATGCCAAAGAGAAAAGTGGAATTTCTTTGTAGAAAGTTCAACGCTGAATTTAAAAATAGACGAGCGCTCCCAACTTCACCCTCTCCTCAAAGTGACATCCTAGCCTCCTCTCAGCCCTTCAAGAGCCATATCAGCCGATTTTCGTCAGGCGACTGAAACTCCATAAAAATTTCATCTTTAAGATCTTCTTGTCACCAATTCCATCATATTGAGTGTTTCAATAAAAGACTTCTGGTGATGTCTAGATGGTTCTGTGTGACAAGATCAAGACGATTTTATTACTGCTTCTTTGACATAATTGTTGTGATGTGTTGTTGGTCCTAAGTTATGATGGCGCCGATCAGACATACAATATGGCCGCCATGGTAGTCATCCTGTTTGTTGAAGCTACGTCTTATTAACAGGTGGTCAAGTAGATATAGCAATGTTAACTCTAAGAATTTATGATATTCGGTCATAAATACAAATGCCCGCTTATCACTACTGGCCATCTGGAAACTCGTACTATTACTTATGTTGAAAGAACTGTTGTTTTGACATGGAGTTAATACTGGCCGCCATGTATAGCCAGCCCATCGTGTGCAGAAAAATGGCGTTAAACCCTACAACAACAACTACAATAACAACGACATGTACATTTCTGACTAGTGACAGCGTTATGGAAACGAATGACTGTACCCACATTTAAAGGATATATAAACGCCAAAGATGTCTTTCTTGGCGTTATTTAGTTATTATTTTATTAAAACGATGGTTAACTAACCTCCACATTAACTGTCGCAATGACCAACACTAAAACCTAAATCTCTATGGTTCTACTTCTGAACGGAGGATCTTATTGATATGGTTTTCCACGAAAACGCTATTACAGGAATATGTAGCATGTTCGGCATAGCTGCCAACTGTCCCGTTTTTTCCGTATTTGTCCCGTATTTTGGACCTGAATACGGGTGTACGTTTTTTTATGCAAAAAATACGTTTTTTAATAAATAAAAAAAAATAATAAAATTTCGTTGGAATTGTCAGTTTAGAATGCGTTCCCAGTTCTATTTTGACAGAATATAGCACATGTATATACGAATAAAGTTCTACGATACGATTGGTTCATTCGAAATCGAGGCTACCAGGCCTGTCATTATCTGCCATATTGGATTTCGCAATAGTTATCGCTGTTGCTGTATCTAGTCTATGTAATATTCAGCTTCTAATCATGCTAAATTGGAAGGCAGAATATTCAGAATTTTCTCCAGAGGAAATAGGAGACAACTGAAAGGATATTTGTGCCGTCTTGTACAGATTTGTGAAACCATATAGTACAGGAGAAAAACTGACGTTTTGTAAATTGTGTAATGTGATTTCGCTATTGGGCACGGAGGTGCCCATGAAATGCAAGAGCACGAAAAAGTTAATAAACATCAGCATCCTGCTTCATCACATACAACTCTTTTAGAAATAAACCTTTTTCAGTTACTAGTGTTGTTTCCCGATTTATTTTGCAAAAGTTTTTCAGACATTAAAATCGCAAAAGATAATTTGTATGCTTGAACGAAAACATTTAAATAAGAAAATAACAGAATTGAGATAATAAATGAAAATTGGTACATTGGAATCAATGATTAAACAAAAATAAGGTGTGGAAAGGGCTCCTATAAATAGCTTGTGTTTGAGTGTGTTGCACTCTTGCACCTTTTGAATGGGCACCTATATGGAACGCGTGCAACTCAAGAAGGTGCAACATGTGCATCTTTGACATTAAATAATTATGTTAGGCACTGTCCAACTTTACTGATGGTTATATATATTGTAAATAGATACATATGCATTGAAATTTAAAAATCAGTATTTTTTCCTGAAAATCAGTATTTTTGTGACAAGTAATCAGTATTTGTGCAATCAGGGGTTGGCAGCTATGGTTCGGAATGAAAATTAGCTCATCCAGCGTCCATAATAGCATTATAGCCACCACCTCTCAAATCTTGTTACCATTAATCTTCCATCTTCCATTAATAGTGGCATAGACTTGAGGTTTGATTAAAATGGTTCTTGCAGTGTTTAATTTTTACGTTTAAATATATATCATTGTTATAGACAAATCGTTTTCATGAACGGGGGGGGGGGGGGCGAGTGCCCGAGTGGTCTAAAGCGCTCTCCGTTACGGATCACTGCTATCTCACCTCTGCGTGGGTTATTTTGACTCGGTTTCCGTCAATGTGTGTGGGTGAGAAAGCTCGCCAGCAGCTTGTCGTGGGTCGGTGGATCTTTCTGGGATTTCCACGGGTTCTTCCTGCACGATTAATACTGGCCACCATGTATGCCTATCTTGTGCTGAAACATGGCGTTAAACCTACAAGACCAAGTAATTTTGATCATTTGTTAAATGCCCAATATAAACTAATTGTTATGGAGATTTAAACAGCTTACTGTGCTAAAATTATATGTTTTTGTTAGAAGAAACAAATTAAATCAGGATTCCGATCTTTTGTAACCCGATTCAAGCGGCGTCAAGAAGGCAGCAGTATTGTAGTTCTGCAATGTTTTGGTTCAAAAAGCACTTGTCACGCGTAAATTCAAGATTCGCCTCACAGCAGAATATGTGGTTTTCGTATAATGGATTTATTTTCGTTTTAAGCTAGCATACAGTTTGCAGTCAATCGACGGTGACATTTGCAACATGTGTCTGTCATATGATACACGAACCTACTATATAAAAGAACACTTTGTACCTCGCTTTTATAAGCGCATATGCCCTTAAGGTATAGATTATATTTATAGCCAACGAGTCTGCCGTGCATCGTCCGTCGTGCCTGGTCGCGCCTGTCAACTGTTGCTTGTTACCACTCTGACGAACACATTTCGGATCCGATGTGTGTGCGTGTGTGCGTGTGCGTGTGTGTGTGTGTGATTTGGATTTTGTTAGCTTAGCTTTAAAAAAAAATCAGTCATTTCGCTACGACGTCTGCGGCGTGGCAGTTTAGTGATGAGTAGCACTGGGGCATCATGCCGCATACACGTAGCATGATGCCCCACCCAGTCACTTACAAGACCCAACACTATCCTCTTAATCTTGAGTGCAAAGCGAGGCAGCTTTAACCACTAGGCCACCGGATGCGAATTTCATTAGACTTGGAATGATGACCATTTATCAAGACTTTTTAAATCTAAAATTAAGTTGATCTTCCAGTTCTGCGAAGGCTTTGTCGACCCTAATGCTAAAGTGCTCTTATTTTAATTTTACAAAGTGCTTGCGCAGTCGGAGCTTGTGACCCATCGTTATGGGGTTAATTAATGAGCGTATGTTGTATGCATCTATATTTCCTTATTTTGCTTTGTGTTAAGAGTGGTCAGATATGTATACTTTTGCATCCCCACCCCTTTTTGCTGTTGGCGCTAAAGATACCCTCACTTATGACCGTTAAGTATCCTCGAGATTCATTTATATTATACGAAGGGAAAGTTACCAGGATTCACCTATTCGGAGTGTCCTAAAGACCAATTTTCTGGTCGAAATGTAGGAATCCAGAAATATTTGCGTTGCTAGATAACCGACTTGAATCGTATTTCATGGTGCTATGGGTTTGAAATACATTATATACGTATCCATTAGGTGACTTAGTTTCATGGTGCTATGGGTTTGAGATACATTATAAATACATGTATATCCATTATGTGACTTAGTTTTTTTTTCCGTATCTAGTTAGCGTCCTCTTCCATCCAATATTTTGCTAAAACTACAAAGCGTGTATAGTTTGTTACTTTGGCCCAGTTATACGTTTAACTAAGTCCTAAAGCCTAAAATGGAAACTCTATTACAACTGGCATTTCTTATCATTATGTGTCAAGTGGGTCGCATTCGTAATCTATGGGTCTGGGATTTGATACCCCCCCCCCTCCTCCGATTCGTATGGGATACCTCGGCGTGTCCTTGGAAAACAAGTACTTAACTCCCATTTCCTCGGCATAATTTTGCCAAAAGATTATTAATAATGCCGTTAAAGCTAACAAAAGCACACACACACACACACACACACACACACACACACATATATATATATATATATATATATATATATATATATATATATATATATATATATATATATATATATAATAAAGTTTTGGTTTCATTACGTTTCCTTTAAGAAATATCTCGTTATAGGGACTACACCTATGTACGTCCAAAATCCACCGACTCGTTATTGGGACTACAAATCGTTACTTCTAAAATCCGCCAACATTTGAGGGTGAGAAACCCTTCACAGAAAGAAATATTATGTAGAGAGGTGAGACCGTAAAATACAACAGACAAACATACACTATTTCAGGACCGTACATGCATGCGTCAACTGCACGCCATGTAGGATCCTTATGTATGATCAATTTCGTTCAGAATCAGTACGTTTTAATCCGCATTAAAATAAATTATGCTTTCTTTGTGTTTTTCAGATGCAGGCAAAATACGACTCAGAGCTTGCTAGTCAGTGCCTTAACTGGATGAAGACGCTTCTAAAGAGTAGAGGTGAAGTAGCTGATTTCTCCACAGATGGATCTGCGTCTAATTTACATGCTGCCTTAGAAAATGGGTATTGCCTATGCAAGTAAGTAGGTTTTATTCTTTTTTTTACAGGGAATTTTATGGAACGTGGTTGTGATCTCATGCTACTGTTTAGCCATATTTTATAATTAATTCAGTGAATATATGATATGCCGCTCCTGCAAATACTTTGTGAGGTGTGTGGGTAGAATTGATATAAAATATAAAAATAAAAGAAGAAATATCAGTGTGCGAATCTAGCAAAACAGCGGAAGTACAGCGTATTAAACTAAACAGAGTATTAAACCTGGATTTCAGATGAGGACATTTTATCATATTTTAAGCTCCGTATGCAAAGGAATTGAAAAATCACCACATTGTACAAGGCTAACAAGACGAACAAGAAACTTGTAATTTGACATTCTTATTGGTAACAGGTATTGTGCAAATCTACGAGGCAGGCCGTTAGAAAGGAACAGGAAATTACCATTATGTCTGAAAGAAGAGACATTCCATATTTAGCTATAAACACGAGGATTTACTACCAAGTGTCTCGAGTCACACTTTCACTTTCATTTATGGTACAGTCTAAAACAAGGATAAATAAAAAGCAAGGGCCAGTTGCTCGAATCAATTTTAAAAAAAAATAAATTACTCGTTTTGTGTTATGACATTTGTCTGTTCGTCCGTGAAACATTTGCTTGACTAGCCCATAATTTTTAATGGTTGGAGAAGTCTTCACGAAACTTTAGCAAAGCATATACCACGATATGAAAATAAATCGGTGATTGCTTACCACGCACAGGTATAACCTTTAAATTAGTGAAAATATGGAGGGGGGGGGGTCATGGTAAGGTATAATATTAGTCATTGCCCAGTTTCCGTATTAAGGCTATGACTTTAACCCCTCAGAAATATATTTATGAGACTTTACCCAGGTCAGCTCTTTATCAATAATGGAATAAATAATATCACAGCTTATTAAAGGTCAGGGTCATTAGTTTGAAAATTTCATGAGACGGGCTTATCATGTGCTGCTTCCAAAGCTCTTTTCATTGTGATACCCTCAGTCGGTCCATTTGTCACACCTCCTGAAAGCTTGTTGATGTATTCCTGTATGTCTCTGTGATTTAGCTTGCAGAACTTGTAACTGAAAGGGTGCATGTTCATATCCAACCATCGGATTGGTCCATTTTGGTAACTGTGGTTTGTCCTTGGTCGAAGAACTTGTCTTCAATTTCCTTGGCATAAAATGACACTAGTGTTGCTATATCATAAAACAAACCAAATCTGTCCATCCGTTACCACACATGTCTTAAACCATGGAGTGGAAGTAATTGACACTCTTTTTGTGTTGCAAATGGGGTAATCATCAGTGAGAGGGGTCTCCCAAGTGTTGGCTTTGGGAAAGAGTGATTGTTCAACTATTAGAAAACATTGCAATTACAATGACATTCTGAAATATCTCTTGTGAGCAAATTATATATATATATATATATATATATATATATATATATATATATATATATATATATATATATATATATATATATATATATATATATATATATATATTAAGAAGATGATAGTATTTGGCATTTAAACCCATCGGTCATTGTCCGATTGTTAGGGCCGAGAACCATGGTGGGTGATGGTGCTTTGGAATATATACACAAGAAGCATGAGGATTGATAATAGTGGGCCATTTTTACTGTAATTGCTGCTGACATGCATTTCTTTTGCTAATGAATGATCTTTCTTTTTTTGCAGACTTATGAATATTCTGAGCCCAGGAAGCATTCCTGACAAAAAGTTGGCAAAAAAAGAGACTATGGCCTTCAAGAAGATGGAGTTGATTGGGTTGTTCTGTGACAAGGCTAAGGAATATGGGGTTCCACAGGAAGAAGTTTTCCAGACGGTAGACTTGTATGAACAGCAAAATCTTTACCAAGTTGTTGTTTGTTTGAGTTCTCTGGCAAGGAAGGTAGGTTTCATTTCAGTACCATATCATCTCCTTATCGAATTGAATCTGTAAAATAAGCCATAATGCATGAAAATAATTGTGTTTTTTTTTCATAAGATCTTTTCATTTCATTGACTGTGACTGAACGCTTTGACTTTAACCACATTAATTTTAATAAGATCGGTCATACATGTCCAAAAATTGACATGTTACAATTACAAGTTACATTTTTCTATTAAAATGTAGCGATTTTTTAAATAATATATCTCAATAACTGGCAAGTTAAATCACCTTTTTGCTTAAATCAACAACATAAATATTAAAAGGTACAGTTAAAATGTTTCTTAAAAACTAGGCTAAATTATTTTTATATATATTTTGGAAATAAACGGGCATTAGGTATTAAAATTATTCTTTTTTTTACATTTTCTTTTATTGGTTTTCTTTTATTGATTTGAGTATTTATTTGAAACTATAATTAATTTCTTTATAAAATATTTGTTGATTTTAATGGTCAAACAAATTACTGGCATTTCTTTATAAGTAGATTTTGAAGGGTAAAAAACAACCAAACTAAAACCAGTATCTCCTGAAAGAGCAATTTTAGTTATGTGATCTTGACAGGTAATTTTATGTCACCCTCTTTGATTTAACAGGCTCAGAAGAATGGTCACATAGGATTTGGTCCAAAAGAATCTGAGGAAAACAAACGAGACTTCACAGATGAACAGCTCAAGGCAGGACAGGGCATCATTGGATTGCAAATGGGAACCAACAAAGGGGCTTCTCAAGCTGGCATGAACATAGGGAAAACCAGACATATTGTAGACTAGGATATTACTGGATCAGTTCAGCTTTAAATTGTAGTAGTGGGACTCAAAAACTTGGACCAGTGTACATGGGACCAATAAATATTACATGGGATCAATATTTTGAGCTTAAAATGTTCTCTTGAAAACTCATGTTACTATATCATTCCTGTATATCCGATGAAGTTTGGACATGTTCTTTTTCTTGTGGACAACATGAATAATGTACTACTGGAGGAAGCCTGATGTAAGATAGATATGCATGTGTGCGAATCGAAGTGAGATATCGGCATATCCAACTCTCGGCAAAACTGAGAGTTGTGTTCATGAGAAAATTAATTGATCAGATACTTCAGGTCTTTTTTATATACCTTGTTTTGAATTTAAGCTAAATTTGTTAAACTTTGTTGTGTTGTATAATTTCTGACCGAGTTTAGTCATTCGTCCTTTCATTGACAAATATGGAATACACACGTTGCACAGCTTATAAGTGGCCTTCATTTTTAAAGTATGTTGCTATAACAATGTTATACTGTGGATTTATGAACAGCATATTCTTTGGTGGTTATGCAATTTTAGATGAATCAGCAAAAATTAATCTGAATCAGCATTTTTGAATGGGTTATTCACACCATTCCTTGAATATGTCATGAGTTAAGAATTTACATGGAATAAACTGTATGCCTATTTCGTGTTAAATATCATGTTAAGATTGAAACGAAATGTATATTATTTTCATTTTTTATATATAGTTCATTTTGAGAACTTGTTCTTGTTTTGATTATTATTTGCTTTTATGTCAGTTTATATCCTTTCCAATCAAGTAAGAAAAGTAAAACCTTACTGGACAATATAAGTAAATAGATATTGAAACATGATATTAAAATTTCTTTTTACATGGAACATCTGGCATATTCATTTAGGCTTCCTATTTTCTTGCCATTTCTGTAAGTACAAAAATGGGTATATTTTTTATTTTTCTTTATGTGATGGTCAGACTGACCAATCTTGTTTCCCAAATAAGTTTCAGTTTACTATGGTCGTCATATATTTTGTTTTCTTTGTTGCCCGGAATGGTGCTGAAATACCGAATAGTCATAGTTTTTTCTCTTTCACTTTAAAGCAATGGTAGGCACATTGTTTTTATCATTTTTACTTTTACATGCATACTTATTCTTGACATTTACGGTTAAGATAGTTCAATAAATCCTTAAGTATTTATTTGTCTTTTATTCCTTTCATTGATTTCACTACAATGGATTTATCAAAAGCAAATTATGTATTTTGATCAGGTGCAAATAAAGTATACAAGTTAACAAGTACTAATAAGAAATACCTTTTCTAAGGTCAAATCAGACCATAAATTGATGTATGCTTTTATATACAACTATTTATTTCTTGTTCTGTCTGTCTGTCTGTCAATCAATCTATCTATCCATCTGTCTATCTTATATATCTAGTATTGTCCGTCTGGCAATCTGATTAAAATCAGATCTCCACTCTCCTAGTTGAAGATCTGACAGCAGCCAAATAGGGGTGTTGTTCTGGTGATCTTGGAATTAGCAAAACGGAAATGCTGTTTTCAAAAATCTGAAAGTGAATCAAATTGTTTGGCACACATTACTGATTATCAGCCATTATCCTCCCAAAAGTTAAATTATAAGACTTCATCCGATTGGCAGATAAAATCAGCAATTAAGGTAATAACATTGGTCACCAGAACAGTACCCCTTAGCGGTTGGTGTCAGATCTTCACGTAGTACAGTGGAGATGTGATTTTAATCAGATTGTCGGTATGGCATCATACTAATCTAGTTAACCTTTCCACCTTCTTACTACACACCCCCCACTCCAGCTATCACTGATTTTGAAGTCCAAGGAGGGTTAAGTTCCATATAAACTCCGCGTATAAATGAGAATTTTAAAAGTCCCATACCAGATGTAACCACTTTGCTTGAAGAGTTTAAAACATGAGACTAATATTTTTGCGCCAACCAATCACAGCGACCTTTACATTTGAAAGTGTTACTTTGAGATACACTAGTTCATTCATTGAACATTTGGGCAGAACTGTGAAAATAACTTTTGTGGATAGCAACAATAATGATATGTAAAATAAAAGTTGAAGTATTGAAGATATGATAAATCCAGATTAGATAATTAGACCGCATCTTATGATCTGTAAGAAGAATGGAGGGATGTAATTTTATGACCTCTAAGAAGGCTTGACATTGGTGGCTCTCGATCTCAAATCTCCAAAGAGATGGAATTCAGTTCTGAATGGACATTGCGAGTCCAGTTGAAGTAAGATTTTTTTTTTATACCAGGTGTAACGCAATTTTCGGCTCTCCAATAGCAGCCAACGTGCATGTTAGAGAAAGAACCTGGAAGTGCGACGAACCCACGAAAACAACTGGCAATCTTTTTCAAATACCGTTGTTGGTGTAGTGAAGCTGGAGTATAGTAATGGGTTAATTAAAATAAAAACTTGAATTAAAGACAACACTGGGATGCAACGTTTATAATAGTAAAAGTACTGACTTTAAGCACAATTTCCAGTTTAATGTTACGCTACTTATATTTGAAGATGCCTGAAAGATTGTGTTATCTATTAATTATTTGATTTTCTTTCCATATCTTTACAGTGGTTCGTAGTTCTTATCACGGTTTTCCCCAGATTCATTTTCCCATCTAGTTATACTGGCAGTCTTGTATAGCCAGCCTATGGTGCGTTGAGCAATGGCATTAAATTATTTATCGTAGATAAACTATCGACGAAATTACTTTTCATCTGTGTAAGGCACACAATAGATCCCTGACACCATAGCGAGATGAATGCTTTAGCGTCCATGTCTGGACACCAAATAAAGACGCGTGTTTTAGAGTCTATACCTGGACTTCACTCACACACAAACAAAATTAATAATCTGGACATCATAAGTCTTGAATATATTTAGATCTGAATCAAGGTTTAAATCATATGAAATGCTGTTGTTGTTTTTTGTTGTTGCTGTTGTGTGTGTGTGTGTGTGTGTGTGTGTGTGTGTGTGTGTGAGTGTGTCTGATATGGATATTTAACATAGCTTAAACATTGTCCCAGTCATATCACTACAGTGTCTGCAGTATGGCAGTTTATAGTGATGTATAGCACTGGGTATCATGCCGCAGATATGTAGCATCATGTTCCGCCCAGTCACATTATCCTGACACCATGTCGACCAATCTTTACACTAACTTCTTAATTCTGAACGTCTAGCGAGGTAGCTGCTGGTATAATTTTCATAATAAGTCTATGGTATGACTCGGCTGGGGTTGGAACCCGCGACCTCCTGCATCCGAGGCGGACGCTTTAACCACTTAGACCACTGGAGTGGTCGAAATGTTGTTGAATCTAGGCCAGGATTCGGACAAAGCGCTACAAAGAGTTGTCAAAAATAAAAACTACCTTTAGTGCAATCATTGCTCTTCACACAGCAGATTCTAACCATCATTCTCCCTGATTACTCGGCAAATGTTAGCGGCTATGAAAATAACATAGATTTAAGATTATGTTATCTGAACAGAAACCTAACTTTGCATGGGTGTGAACATATTGGTTGGTGTGGTACTTGAAGTGGATTTTCTCAGGCAGGTGGCATTTCTCTCTCATACGCCCATCGAAAATGGAAACCTAGGCACGAAGGATCTCATTAATTAAGTCACTAAATAAATTGGATCTGCTTTAAGACTGTAAATATCCTCCCTTGACCCTGACATGTACGGAGACAATCTAAATGATACGGAATCCAAGCCTGAGAACCAGCATAAATATAATGGCCTTGCAAATAACCATGGCCTGAATATAGGTGATAAAATATTTTACTTTGTAATAAAATAGGAGCATGTCACTCAAAATATTTTAATATTTTTTCAGGAGACGGTTGCATTTTTTTACTATTGTTTGCAAGGACGATAGCACGTGCTGTCTAATAACATAATAGACAACTAAATGTCAGAAACCTCTAGGAATTAAAGTTTACAATCATATGAATACACATTTGATACAATATAATGTATAACAAAATCTAAAGGTTTGGTCTTGATAAAAATATGTTGTCATATATAGTTACTGTGCTGTGATTCAGGAAAAAATGGGTCATTACCAAAACGCTGGAAAATCAGGTATTGGTAATATTTTAGAAACATTTCCTCAGATATGTAGCTTCTTTGTGCCCATTATTTGAGTACATGTACCATGTTGACTTTTCAAAATAAACGCCTTAGACGGTCAATGCCCTCCTACATGTAACCCAATCTTTGTTCCGGATTTGTTTGTTGATATTGCCATATGAGCACACCGGTGTATTAGTGTGGCTTCGATAACAAGCCATATATGGTGAGGAATGAAAACTTGCGTCACTTTGACACATCACGCCATGGGAATTCTTTATGTTGACTCAAACTAAATTTGTTTAAATGAGAAAAACAGGGATAGAGATGGGTGTGTTGAATATTACAGGGATTGCTTTTTTTAAAATCTATTCCAATTCTGTAAAGAAAAAGAAGTGATTAAATTCAGTTAGACTGATCCCACCGCACATTATGACCGATAAAATATCATGTTTAAATGCGTAGTTTAAACTCTGATATATATATATATATATATATATATATATATATATATATATATATATATATATATATATATATATATATATATATATATATATATATATATATATTGTGTTGGCAGAATTCGATGCGATAATTATACTAAAAATCAGCCTCCCTATCAATCTATTTGATTGATAATTCTCCATCTATCTACCTGTCTGACTACCTGCCTACCTAGCCATGTAGTCATCTGTCGACTGTTTTTCTTTTCAGATTTGCTATTTATCTTATTATTTTAAAACTAGACATTTTAGAGAATAATTTAAATATATCCAACAAAGAATCAAGCAGCAACATTAAAAACAATCTTAACATTTCATCAAATAGTTAAGATAACTGCATTTTAAAAAAAAACATTAAATGAAAAATATTAATAAAGATGTCAAGCTGATAGCATTTTTAAAAGCAGAAATAGTTCAACTTATTGTCATCGTGTTTTCTTCCTGTTTTGGCTTACCCCTATACATTTCCTCTATTTTGAACAACTGTTCAGATAATTAATATTCATGACACACAAAATAAAAGATATAAGAAAAACCTCAGTGTATCTAAACCCTATAACGGTTTATACCTTCATTTGTTTCAAATATATACATGTCACTCCTTCCAATTTTCTGCATACTGAATGCCAACATTTTTTTTGGCCCCTAAAACTACATTCGTCTATTACATGGCACTATTCTGAGATTTAATCTTAGCCTGGGAAGTCACCTGTCGACAGTCTAATTTAAATTATAATCCAAGCGGAAATACATTTGGACCATGTGTTGAAATGAAAAACATTGGTCTAGAACACGTATTGTGTCACAACCGAAATCGGCTCCATCCCGTTCAAATCAATAAATAATTTAAGCCAAGATTTTCGTGAAACAATGATTCCTTTGCATTAAAATAATGTTCTTTACATAATAATAATTTTAGAAAATCTATCTTTAATCAATAAATGGAAATATGTGGGTGGAGTTGATATCACACTTGTCTCCATAGCAACTGTGGCTGTCTTTTTCTTTTATAGCTAAACATCCTGCTTATTGAAATTTACCTGCTTATTGAAATTTACCTGCTTATTGAAATTTACCTGCTTATTGAAATTTACCTGCTTATTGAAATTTACCTGGACTAATACTTGATATCGATGTTCAATGTATACAGTACTTGACAGAAAATTAATCGCAAATAATGAGGCATCATGTGGGGGGATTTAAGCATGATTTGCTGGCTCGACACAATTTGACCTCAATATTTAACTTCATCTCCATAAAGCTTTAAAAACAGTATGCAGTGGCAGGGTCCTTTCTGATTTTTTCCTCTGTATATTTTCGATACGGAAAAGTATAAGATTATCACAGATGCAAAGCCAAGATCGCATCGCGTAACCCAGTGATTTTCGTCTAGTTTTGACCTAGACCAGCGAAAGTTGGTCTCTAAACCTTTTTTTTATTTTGACTTTGCGGCAACTTTCGCTGGTCTAGTTTTGACCGGGGACGATCTGTGATGGTTCCAATATGAAGCATTTTGCATTCTGTTGCAGGTTACTGACCAAATTTATTGAAATCAAGGCTGTCTGTAGCGGTGGGGTGGGGCACAAAGTTACAGACGACGGACGCTGTTAAGTCAGATGTGACAATACACATAATTGGATTGCTGTTGTGGGATTTAACACAATTTGTCAGCACACAATACACAGCGGCCACTATAGTTGGTGGAGGAAGAAACCGGGATATAAAAAAAACAACCGAGCCACGGGAAGCTACTAGCAAGCTTTCTCACACAAGGTTTCTCACACTGTCACATCGTTCGGGCAGAGACTCTAATTCGTGTGGGTACAGGCGAGATTTGTAATCTATAAACGCGAGCGCCTTAGATCACATGGTCACCAACGTTCCCTCTAAGCGCACGCAGCTGCTCAGACATCCCCGCGCAGCTGAATTGTCAATTTTCGCTCATTCCAACGTTAAATTTTGCTCGTCTCCGTAATGCTTGCGCAGTGCTCGCGCACATCTACCATTCACTTAGAGGGAACGTTGATGGTCACCCTGGGCACGCAAACACAGAATGAAAATACTATATTTGTCTACTTATTCTGTTGACTTATATTTCTTTTTGTACCAGAACTATTTGAATAATGTCTCCGCGAGTATAAACATACAAAGTACTCTGTTAACAATTTGTATTCGTCAATTTAGAAAACATGGATACGACTTGAATGATTTGAACGATGCAGAGAAGCAAGCATGGAGTCATAAGAAAATTAGACAGACTCTCTCTCTCTCTCTCTCTCTCTCTCTCTCTCTCTCTCTCTCTCTCTCTCTCTCTCTCTTAAGATGATGCCTCAATATGTGCGCTCAAATTAAACAAGGGAGTTAACCAATATCCGATATTGTGTGTTGATTCACTATTTGAGGCTCGCTAACAAGGGTTGTTTTGCAACTTTACGGGCCATGAGACATTTATGACCAGTCACTAAAAGTGGATACAATTTGAGTCAAGTCACGTTCCCAATATATGATGTGGTGCCTGGCTATTTATCTGTTCAGGTAGTTAACCGCTGTTGTTTTTAAAAATGTGATATTTCTAAGTAACTAAAAGGCATAAAAGTAACATTCATGCGTGAATGTATGCATACCAATGAGATATATGGCTTAGATACAGAGTCCGAATCAACCAATACATGTCTTAAATAAACAAAAGTCAAATTGTTAGTTATTTGCTTTCTTCGCCGTTCCTTAACTGTAGCCATAAATAGCGTCTTCTGGAGCTGTATATATGTATGATGAGGCTTAATATAGGCAAGACCCAACTCGATAGAGTTGTCAAAGAAATTAGATCAATTTACCTCTATTTGGAAAATAGCTTTCTTAAAAACCGAAACAAACCCCCCTCAGATAATAGATTATATCTCTATTGAACACTTAGAAAGCAACAAGGCTTTCATTAGTATGTGCTAAATAAATATTTACTAAGTTGATTAGTTGTTGTTGGTTTAGGTTTAAAGTCATTTCTCAGCGCAAGAAATGCAATACATGGCGGTCAATTATAGATGGTGGCGGAAAACCCATAATCACCGACCCACGTGAAGCTACCAGCAGCTTTCTCACATACCTACGTTGACCGAGCCCGATATTCGAAACCACGCGGACAAGGGTAAGATGGCAGTGATCGGCAAGTCGAAGGCTTTGATACTGGGTCATTCGGGGCCCTAGTTGATGTAGTACCGAAGAGTTTATGACTACTTATTTCACCCATTGCTTGCAGCTATGTACAAGTTATAATTCAATTATTTTTATTTTAAAAAAAGTCTTTTATGTTTTTTGTCATGTTGTAATTGTCAACTTTTTGTCACTTTTTCTTTAATCTATTTTTATTAACCATTCTCTCCCATACATCCATAATATACCACACCTTTATCCCTCTTACTGAACATTGTTTTGCTTCTTTTGTCAGTGCTAACAATAATCGTATGTACAAGGTTCGTCAAAGTGAGTATTTTCGTTAGACTTCCGTGGAAGACGACAAAATATTGTCCACTGAGCTGGTAGTCAATCAAAATTCGTTTCTGCCTTGCAGCACTTCCCAGGCGTTTGTGCCTCCTCATCAAGGACAAAATATGACAATCAATTTTTATGCCAAATTTGTTTTTAATAAGTTTCTTCGCTCAACCCTCAACACTTAAGTTGTGCGCTGTGCGAAAATAACAGTTGCGCTTGTCCGATTGGTAGATATGCGACTATTTCAGATTCAGGGTGCGGGAAATCACTCCTTCTACCATATTAGCCACCAACCAAGAACTGAACAAAACATACTGTTCTGGAAGTTGGGAAGGGAAGAAAGATATATGGCACCTGGATTCACTGGCTATACCGCGTCAATCAACCACCTGGACAATTGGTGGTCAGAAAGTGTTGTATGTCGATGGTGTTCCACTTTTGGGGCCGATATATACCCGGCTGTCTGGAAACAGCGGCTGATAGATGGAGCAAATGAAGCCGAATAGTGGCAGCAAGAATAATGAGGCACCCGAAATTTGCCATGGAAATTGCCACCATCGACTAGTACTTACATGTTTTTAAATATTTTAAGCGTGTACAAAGTTTGCAGCAAACGAAATGGTACCCTGTACATTAATTAGAAACTTAAAATTTCGCCCAATACATGCGTTTGCTTTGTGAACATATTAAAATGTTCACGTTGTAGCGCGCTTAAATTGTGATTATAGCTTTTGTTCTTTTACTCTTTGTTGCTTATCGTTGCAGCATTAGGTGTGAAAGATATTTTTTGGCTAAACATTTAAAACAGTTTAGGCAAACCCAGCTCTCCATGTATTACATCCATTAATTTCATATTTTAATATTCTCTCAATCCTGGTTAATAACACCGTGGTCGATCATCTTCTAGAGATGGATAACTACCTACAATAAATAATTAGGAATTAAAGTTAACAATCATATGAATACACATAATTAATAGGTTCCCTAGTATGCAAATATGATGTATAGGTTCCCTAGTATGCAGATATGATTTATAGGTTCCTTAGTATGCAGATATGATGTATAGGTTCCCTAGTATGCAAATATGATGTATAGGTTCCCTAGTATGCAGATATGATTTATAGGTTCCTTAGTATGCAGATATGATGTATAGGTTCCCTAGTATGCAAATATGATGTATAGGTTCCCTAGTATGCAAATATGATGTATAGGTTCCCTAGTATGCAAATATGATGTATAGGTTCCCTACTATGCAAATATGATGTATAGGTTCCTTAGTATGCAAATATGATGTATAGGTTCCCTAGTATGCAAATATGATTTATAGGTTCCCTAGTATGCAAATATGATTTATAGGTTCCTTAGTATGCAAATATGATGTATAGGTTCCTTAGTATGCAAATATGATGTATAGGTTCCCTAGTATGCAAATATGATGTATAGGTTCCCTAGTATGCAAATATGATGTATAGGTTCCCTACTATGCAAATATGATGTATAGGTTCCCTAGTATGCAAATATGATGTATAGGTTCCCTAGTATGCAAATATGATGTATAGGTTCCCTACTATGCAAATATGATGTATAGGTTCCTTAGTATGCAAATATGATGTATAGGTTCCCTAGTATGCAAATATGATGTATAGGTTCCCTAGTATGCAAATATGATTTATAAGTTCCCTAGTATGCAAATATGATGTATAAGTTCCCTATGTATGTCCATATATATTATCGGTATTCTTCCTGAATGAATGATTTCAAATATATCAAAATTTTATTATCGGTATTCCTCCTGATTGAAATCATATGGACATGTCACTTTAACCAGAATGCTTTTGAAAATGTCGAGTTGGTCCTGAATGAAACTAGCGCCAATCTGATATCCAATATGGCCGTCGAAACAGCACTCCTAAAGGGTGGTCATGGCAACACAAGAGTTTTACTGAAAGACTTCTATTTGGTCCTGACTAATGGGGCTAATATGATGTTCATTATGGCCACTATAGTTGCCATCTTTACAGCTACTTCTTCTAAGCATAATGTAACATTGTCATGGGATTTTCAGCCTAAGACTTCTTATGATCTCTATATTTGATCCTCAATGAAAATGGTAGCCATCTTGAAAATCGTGTTATCGACCGGAAGAATTCAAATGATGTGTAGTTGGTCAAAATGCAAATGATGTCTGTGTGATGTCTAATATGGCCAGAACAGCTGCTATCTTGAAAATACTCCTCCAAAATAAATGTCCTTTTCAACATGATTTTATTTGTTAGCAAACAATTTCTTAAGATGTCTTGTTGGCCTTCTTGAAAGTCTTATAAATATTACATCGTGATTGAATGGGCATATCAGCATGGTATTGAAAGACGTTTTATGATGTCAAGTTGCTCGTAAACGAAGGAGGTGCCAATTTGTTTCTAATACAACTGTCATAATGGCATTTGAAGAAGTTAAAAACAGAATACACTAAAGTAAATAATTCAAAGAGAATTATACCAGTTATGGTCTATCACTTGTCGGATATTGTTCACCGCTTATCATTTATAGTTTAGCGTTTGTCGCAGCGTATGTTATACTCGTTTTTCACTTTTCTCTCCTTTTGCATTCTTTTCCGTTTAAAAACGTTCCTTCATCATTCCTTTGCATTTAAAAGCGGTACTTAGACATTGAACGGCGTACACAGCACTTGGTGATATACATAACTAACACAAAACTGACACTATAGGGAACGCCTGACGTTGACAATTGGGCATACTTTGATAAGAAAAATATATAACACTTGTGTTTTCCCTATTTCCCTATTTCGGCACCGCTTTGTGCCCTTGAACCCAGTTTTCCCATTTGACGGATGACAATTAAATAATGCGCTGGGCAGACCTTAAATAAATAAACTCTGAATGTTAGAAAAATGTGACTAAAATCCAAACAAGCCAGATTTAGAGTCAGCATATAGTAGTAGAGGAGATCAGATGTAAATACATGTATTGAAATGAAAACCCTCTGGCTGTTTTCACTCTCTAAACCGTTACATCAAATTATGTGTTATTACAGTTCCCATGCATGGAAATATGGCCTATTCATAATTTCCGGTTCAAATAGCAGATGGTTCCCATGCGTTAAATAAAGATATTAGAATAATTAGGACAACCTATCAAGGCTTTCTAGGAAAAATCCTCCTAGTTATTGGTACACGTAGTCTAGCTTCATACCCCGTCCCAGTTTATTATTCTCACTGACAATATCTACAAAGATCTCATGTTCCGCAGTTCTAAACACTGGCTGCATAAAGGTATACATATGCAATAGCGTGTTAATGTAATGTTACGATATTGTTATGACATCGATATGTCATAGCTATCAGACTCAAATGATATGCGGTCATAAAATTAGGGTTGCTCATTAAAATATTTATGGCGGTACGAAAACATTAAGTGCTTTTTCTTGTATATATCATGATGCAGACTGTTCCATAACACTGTACCAGTGCAATCAAAATATTTCTTAAAATACTCTTTATATACTTCATTGCTTTCATTTGACCATGGAGCCCCTTTTAGTAGTAAATGTATTCCTTATAACTTCCAAACATTTTGATACAATGAAGATAAATTACTTTATTCCTTTGACAGTTAGAATAACTTTATTTTTAATTTTTAAAAATGCAATTCTTAGTCGTCATAGGTGATTAAGTGTTGAAAAAGGATGCTTTGGATGTTAAAATATCTGGACAATTTAAATGAACACGACCTAATCATTTTGATAATATGAGTAGTCTCTGTGTGTATAAAGAATTACAGGGCTTTCGCTACAAAGTACAGGCAAAATTTGGATAAACAACAATATTGTAAGCTTTTAAGATCAATTTATTAAATATTAAACTTTAAACTGTCTTAATAAGTATCCTTCACTTTCCTAACATTTAAAAAAACGTGTTAGAACTAGTCGTTCCGGATCCATTATTAATGTAAATGGCTTTTTTTGGAGCTATTCCCATTCTTAATATGGAATTTTATGCGAAATTCAGTGTTAAGTAGATTTGCATATTTTCTTGACATATATAAATTTGGATAAGTCTTTAATATAAATACACTATTAGTGCTTTTTATACAAACATGGACTAATACTGAATTTGAATTTACGATAAATAGTTACAAACATTTTGCTATAGTGAGGAACAAATACATAATGGAATACTAAATTTCGGGTAATGCTAATACGATATTTATTATCTCACCCATTAACACAGAAAAGATTTGATATTTTCTAATATGGCGTGTCTCAAAACCTGTCATCCTAGGCGACCGTCTAGTGCGGGCCCTGTCCCAAGTACTGGTATTGCAAATGGTTGTCTGGGCTGCGATTAGGTCGGTTTATTTCACGAAATTCTACGAGGACAATTAACTCTTTTTGCCATGCAATGACTTTTATATCAAATTTTGACGTTGCGGTTGGAGTTCAATTAAGTCATTCTCATGAATGATATCTGGGTTTATCGTGAACACAAATGTACACAAAATAAAAGCTCATTAATTATGTAGAATCTGACGTCTCGATATAGATAGATCATTGACAGAGACTAGAAAGATATTAATTAGTACTATGATAACGATTTGCAATTATCTGTGCAGACCTTTCAAACTGGACCTAAAAATTCGTTATGCATTTAGCCCTATCCAGCAATCATGAGATAACATTTTTTAAAAAAAAATATCTACTGAAATAAACATCTATGGATTGATGCATCTTGTGTAAAGGAGAGACTAAGGGTTATAATCTTGTTAGACTCTCCCGTTCCCAAGTTTATCAAAGGTGACATTATTTTAAAAAAAAAATAATACCACGATGGCGTAAATAAAAGAGTTGGATAGACTGAGAATTAGCACATTTAATGAACATGATTTACATTACGTGCCATATTTTGACATCATTGAAAAGCCACTGTGCTTAAATTTATTCTGAGAACTTCGAGATAGATGTGTCTATCTTAGAGTCAACACATGGAGGTATGACCATGTTTCTTAATATGAAATAAAACTTTTCATTTGATGACAGACACATCGAGACTGAATACCATTTTGCGTGTGCGTGTTAACCTTTTGAATTTCAAGGTCAACTAATGAACCTAGATTTCTTTATATGCATCAAACTAATATATATCGCTAATTTATTCGTTATATCTTCCTTTTTAGTTTAGATTGCAAAATACTCCGTCTACACTAGCGATAAAGGAAGTATGGTGGCTGAGTAGTTAAGGTAATGTATTCGAGACCAGAACGGTTCGAGATTCTCATTGTCTCATCTGCACGTCACCCCAAGCCACAAATAGAGGATGTAACGGGCGTTTCGGTATCAAGCGTTATTAGTACAATATCGCACAAGCCCCTGGTCGGAGGTATTGCGCAACTTGGAAAACAACACTCGAAACCGCCTCCCGCTAATACTCGTTATCTAAGGATGACCTCTACGGTGTGATTTGCCCGGTTAGAATGGATATGGTAATCTGAGACGGTATCTTGAACAAGACAACACACGAGCCCCCGTAAAGATAAATAAAGAATTTAATCAAAAGAAAATCAAAAGAAAGACACAGTAAATTACAATTTCTTTCCTTCTGAATACACTTAGTTCAGAACACATTAAGACCGAAGTTTAAAATACTAGATACATTAATTAAATTTCAAACATTAATAAAAAAAAAGACAAATTTAGCCGTTAATAGCTGATAGCAAATTTCATCACGAAATCGAGTGTTCATTAACATTGGACCGCTTGGTAAATTCACAGTGACCTGTTAGACGACTGTTTTTCCTTCTGCTTGCGTCACGACTTTACTTTGCCCTCTGGTGAACGTGGGATTCCACAACTCTGACTTCTGACTTCTTTTTCCTTCTTTGAATTTCGACTTCCTCGTTATTTCTCTCTCTCTCTCTCTTCAAACAAACTATTTTCCTTTGAAAAGAAAAGGGTAAAACGCTCTAGTATCTCGTTAGGTTTTTGAGAGTTGAGATTGTCCGTCCGTCTTTCTGGTTCGAACAATCAGATCTTACTATCAGTGTTAGCATTTATACGGCTAACAAATACTACACAAGTCTTCAGATCAATACAGTTATAATGCTAATTATCGACATCAGAATTTGGGAAAGTCACATATATTCCCGTAAATCATTACATAAAGTGAGGCAATATATCATAGTCCACAATCAATATTCACTAATATGATAAATCCAAATTAATGTAACACTTTCCACTCATACATGTACACGGCGGGTTTTCAACACCACCCATTAACCTATCTAAGTATATAAGGTGAAAAATGCTAATTCAGAATTCAAAGTACATTACTAAATCAACGTAATAACCGAACTATTCATACAAAAATATGAACACATCATGCAACTGTAACGAAGAAACATCATATCAAAGTACGTTATTAAATCAATGTAATATCGAACTATTCGTACCATAGTATCAATACATCATGCATCTGTAACGGCGAAAACAAAACATATAAATTACATCATGATAAATGTGAATTTGAGTTAAATACCTTGTGTTTTTGGCGTCTTACAATCGTTCCAAATTCAGTTTCCCCTGGAACCACAATTTAACGAACGTCTTTTTCTAAAGTACGTTCGGAGTCTTCTACTGCGTATTTTCGGAATTAATGATACTGACCCTCTCTTACAGAGGTAATTCCTAGACTGGTTCAAATTCATTTGCTAAAAGAATATATTTCCCCCAATTTCAGGGTTCGACACACCCCTGATTTCATATTTGACCAATCGGAATAAATGCTATTCCTACAGACATTTGGAAAACTGCCTATCAAGATGCCAAAAATGCCACCTGGGGTCGAACTAACACCCTACCATTTGTATCAAATCACTCTGACAGCTTTACGTGAGAATTTCCCCCTTTTTAAGCTGCCATACAACTAGTCCGTTTTTACTATAAATATTCTAACAGTGTGACCCAGTTAGGTAAACATTCCTTCGTAAAACTCTACTCCAAGACAGTTAATTGTCGGCTAGACTAAGAATTAATTAATGGATTTCACTGACGAAAAATTTTGCACTTGACAGGAAAATTTGCTCCACTCCTTGTGATGGATATTGATGTTAAAGTGATGACAGACACTTTCAACAGAGTCATGACAACAGCTGCCAAGGACATCATTGGCCTCCATCAACCCCCCCAACCCCCCAATCCTTGGGTTACAGAAAAGATTCTGAATTTGTGTGATGCTCGAAGAGACCTCAAAAACATTAGACACACAACAGGGGCAATAGAGAACCGATAAATAAACAAAAATATCAGAAAACATTGAAGAAAGCAAAAGAGGATTGGATTGGATTGGAAAAAAGTGCACATAAATAGAGAGTAGTCTGATAAAAAAAAAAACAGCAAAAAGGCATTTCAAATTGTGAAAAACCTCCCCAGACAGAAGCAGCCAAGAGCATTCAAGATGAAAATGGAAAATGCCTCACAAGTGAATGCCATTGCAGAAAGATGGTCTGCCTATTGCAAAGAACTCTACAACGATCAGTCCGCAGGAGACACAGACGTGCTTGAGATTCAAAACTCCACAAATGATGATGATTTACCCACTTTCAAAGAAGAGGTGGAATCAGCAATAAGAGCACTGAAGAATGGAAAGGCAGCTGAAGTAGACAACATCCCATCTGAAATTATCAGTTTGATCAGCGATGCTAGTAAGGTGATGATGAAGATCATCTTGAACAGACCGAAAACACAAGCAGAAGAAATAATTACTGAAGAACAGGCAGGGTTCCGGTTTGGAAGATGCACTAAAGAATAAATATTTAATCTTTGGAGTCTGTGTTATAAGTACTCACGACATCAACAATACATCTATCGTGTGTTCATATATTTCAAAACGGTCTTCGACAGAGTGTGGCATGAGACATTATGGGCTACAATGAAGAAGTATAACATGGGTCAAACATTGACCAATACCATCCAGCAGCTGTACGCCAAGGCTACCAGTGCAGTAATTGCTCAAGGTTCTGTTCCAAACAGTCAGAGTACTTCAGGGCTGTCTCCTGTCAACACGCTTTTCAACATCTACTTAGAGCGCATCATGGTCGAAGGAAAACCACTTTGGGACAGTCAGCATTGGAGAGCGTAACATCACCAACCTCCGCTTTGCAGACGACATTGATGGGTTGGCAGGCAGTGAAGACGAGCTTGCCACCTTAGTGAAGAATATGTATGAAACATAGTACAGATTTGAAATGGAAATAAACGCCGAGAAGACAAAGCTGATGACAAATAGTAGGAAACAAATCTCAGGCAAGATTAAAGTCAGAAGACAGGAACTGGAAACAGTGAGCCAGTTCAAATATCTCGGTCCCATAATCACCGCAGAAGGACCAAGAGTAGAAATTTTGTCACGAGCAGCACAACCAATGGCTGCTATGTCAAAGCTAATGTCCATCTGGAAAGACAAGAATATGTCTGAAAACTAAAATCAGACTATTGAGAGTACTAGTCATTTCAATCTTTTTGTATTCATGTGAGACGTACACCCTGACAGCAGAATATCAACAAAGAATCCAGGCACTTGAAATGAGATGCTACAGAAGCATCCTTAGCCTCAATTACATGGACCATATCATAAATGAAAACGAGCGTAACACCATCAGGCGCAAATCAGGCCAATACGAAAATCTCCTCACCACCACCAAAAAGAGAACGTTGAAATGATATGGCCATGTCACTAGAGCCAACAGTCTATCCACAACAGTACTACGAGGCAGCGTCAAGTGTGGCAGAAGGAGAGATAGAGAAAACTGTGGACTGACAACATCACAGAATAGACCAGGAAAAGGTTTGTGGAGACACAGGCATTTGTATATGATCGAGACAAGTAGAGGGAACTCTCAGGTGTTCAGCAGCACAGTGCCTCGACGACCACACTAGGTCAGGAGGCTGATGATGATGATGATGATGATGATGATGATGATGATGATGATGTCTTATCAGCCTATAGCGGGTAACTCGGCGTGTCAGTAATTAAAGAATTGTACATGTCTCGGCACAATGTAACCTTAAAAATGTTGATATGCCTCAAAACAGGGCAAAGCAATGCACTATTTGTGCGTTGACGACAAATTTAAATACGTATTGTATGTGCTTGAGATGTTGGACTGTATTGGTGAAGAAGCAGACATTTGATGCCCTTAGTAAACTCAGCGAGTGTCATATCTGACTGATTTGCAAGATGTTAGTGCAGAAGCAAAAGCATATATAACTTGTACATAGCAAACCCACAAAAAGATGAATTTATCTGATTTAAGTTTTTGTGCAGAATGCCTATTACACGTCAGTCAATCGATGTATGTACAAATCGTTGATTGTCCTCAGTTTAAACGATCCCAACATTATTTTTATTTCTTTTTTGGGGGTGGGTGGGTGGGGTATTCTCCCTTATTTGATCTTTTCAGGCCAGTACTGGAGTACCCGCCCTCCTCTTGTGCCCTACTTGTACTGTTGCTTACGCTAAATTGTATGTTTTGTTATAACTGTATATTTTTATTTATGCTTTTAGTATCTATGACACACACACACATATTCTTTATATATATATATATATATATATATATATATATATATATATATATATATATATATATATATATATATATATATTATTTTGTTTAATTCTATATATTCATCAATTCCATGAAAATATTTCTGCATCATCTTTTCGTCTTCTGCACCTTTTCTTATCACTTTTACGTAGTTTTCGTTTCTCATCTCTACTTCTTTTCTTTCTGGTGTGTTCTCTATTTCTGTATTTTCTCTTAGTTATATATTGTTGTTCCTTGAATGTTTTCTTCTACCAGTTTAGCTTCTTCATTGCTTATGTTTCTCATGGGTGCTGTTTGTTGCGTCATTGGCTTCTCAATCATTTGGAAAACTGCTCTTGTATAGCATTCTCTTCTTGTTTGAGGTAGTACTAATGTTGCTGATGTTGTGGTAACGGTGTTTTGTTCAACTCTGTATTCGTTTCTACTCTTGTATGCATTGTTGTCATTCTTATTGCGTTTGGTAATGGTGATTTCTTGGTTCCTGTGCTTTTTCTGTTGATTTGGTGTCTGTAACTGTTCCTTGGCCTGGTTTCGGTTTCCCTGGAGGCTTTGTTTTTGTTGACATTTTTTCTTTCACTGGTGCTGGTGCCTGTATTATTATTATTCTATCTCTGGAGTTGGTAGTTTTCTCATTTTCGTTGTTATTCCCTCTTGTTTCCTTGTTTGTCTAGTTATTTGGCATGTCACTTTCTCGCTGCTATTTGTCTGGCTTGTTTCTGATTGTAAATTCTGCTGTACTTGCTGCTGTTGTACGTGTAATTTATATTTTTGTTGGTCTCCTTGCTGTCTGGTGCTTTCATTTTTTCATTCCCTCTTTGTTGGTGGGGTATTTGTGCGGTGTATGGTCTGTTTTTCCACATCTATTGCATTTTCGGAAGTATATACAGCCCTTTTACCAAGATTTGGCGAGGAAACCGTGAAGGAAAAATACTGTTTTGATCTTCGCGATGTCCTTCTTTTCTATCGCGAGTATCCTTATATCATTTTCGATGGGCGTAAGGGGGGATGAGATCCATTTTTTTTGCGTCCACAACCTTCACTTTCAACTTTTCTTCGAAGCGTTTAATAGCAGCTTCTAATGAGATTTTTTTTTTGTCTTTCGTAGTACTGGTTTCTAGGTCTTTTATGAGTGCATTCTCTCCTGCTATATCCATTTCTCCAAACGGCAGAGTGCGCTTATTTCCTTTGGGTCGTAGTACCCATCTATTGAAGCCTTTTCTATTCAGAGAGTCAGTTACATCAACAAAATCTTTGTTGAATAGCTGGAGGATGCGTGTCATGTTGGGTCTATTTTCCATATTGATTTTTGATACATCTATCTTCCATGCCCCTTCTTTATATTTATACTCTAAAACAATCTCCTTTGTCACAATCAACCTTGTAGTAAATTATTTTTCAAGCTCTGGAGTTTTTTTGGTTAGACGCCATTTTTTCTCATGCAGTTCGTTCCTCTTGTGTAAGTCACTATTGCAAAATGTATACCTGTTTGAGTATGTATAGGTAGTCATTGTATTTTTATTAAGCTGTTCTTCAGATTTCACCACTTCATTCTGTTTCTGGTCATGTATTTCAATTCTTAGGTCCTGTGGACTTTCTGACAGTCTGTTTTG
Source organism: Unio pictorum (assembly GCA_030141615.1). NCBI lineage: Eukaryota > Metazoa > Mollusca > Bivalvia > Unionida > Unionidae > Unio > Unio pictorum. Next base: position 702,672 of record JARLTB010000165.1, on the reverse strand, counting down.
TTCGTGACATGGCAAGGATTTGGATAAAATCGTAAAACGTTTCTTCTCAAGAATCAATGTTGGAACCAACATTCGTACAGACCTTAACAAGAGCTTGGCTTGACCGTAGATCGATCAGCCACGCATAAGTTTGTTTGAAACAGTCCAGACAAATAAAACAACAACAACAACAACAACAACAATTGATGTTTTCAGAAGTAACACCATGAGAAATGGCCCGATGGACTCGGTGAAAAGATAGCAAACAATAAACAAAGGAAACGGGTTTATCACGTCCATGAATCTAAAACTATATATTAGGGTAAGAAATATAAACAAACGTCAATTGGGGTTTTAAGATAGAAACCAACAGCTGATATAATGTAAAGAGTGCTATAGCTTGGACAATTACATTGTTTCGGTCATGACCACTGACTTAATATAATGACAAACAAATAAGCGATTAGGTATAAAGAACTTTTCAGTTGTCAGTCGAGTAGAGTTGAAAAGGTTGTTCCCAACAAGTAGAAGAATTACTCAGATTCGAGAAACTCTCAGATTCTGTCCATAAATTTAAAAACTTTGTAAACTAAACAGAACAGGGTGCCTACTTGGTTGTTTCTTACTTACTGTACGCGCAAGGTGTAAACCCCTAACAAGCTTCTCCTCACCGGCATCGAAATATTTTTTTTTTCCAGCACACAGAGTGCGAAGTACAATATGTATAACACTGCAGACCATAGCCATTGCAGTTTTGGATGGTTGAGTATGGAACATTTAAAGAGAACTCGACTGAAACGTATGCAACTGAGAATAAATGTTAGAAAAGAAATGTCGCCCTTGTGTCTTTCATGCATTATTTTAAAATTATGCTCCAGAACCTTAGTCTACGACATAATGTGCGAGCTGAGATAAAAACTCCAGAAGCATCAAACATCCCAACAATTTAAAAACAAACAAGTAATGATTCAAAATCTTTAGATAAAATGTTTAAACAGATTTCCTTCCATTTCCAGTTCATAAAAGTCGTTCCATTTTGCCTTAAACACATACGACGATTCTGCACGAAGAGAACACTCGTGTTTGGCCATTTGTATTTGTCTTGTTTGCAGTGGAATCCCCAAGTTGTTAGCACAAAACAAACTGACAATGATTGGCTGGCGGTTTCTTCAAACTGGATCTATGCTACTTGTATAGAATTTTATTTATTTTCTGTCGTCAATACAAGAAACTGGCTGACTATATTTGTATCCAGCCCGTGACAGTTTAGATAATTGTACAAAACCACAAATCTTGAGTTGATAGTGTTGGCACAAAAAAGGCAGACTGTACACCACCAATTTTTATATTCCACACAGACTTAACGAGGTCGATTTAATGTGACGTTTTCAAGCGCGTGTTTTCAGGATAAAACATTTGCCAGGCGCTAAAAGAGGCGGTTGATTTACTGTGCCATTAAAATGGATGTAGTGACCTTAATTACATACTTGATACAGCCAAGATGAAGTGACCATTGTTCCGACATGGGCCTGGCGCCTAAAACAACACTCGAGAAGTTTTCTAGACTACTTAACAAATTCTAGGAGCTTAATTTCTCAGCTAAACATTGAAACAGTTATTAATAGTCCGTGAACACACTAGTGTTTTAGCCGCATCAATTCATGTGTGGAGTACAATATATATATATATATATATATATATATATATATATATATATATATATATATATATATATATATATATATATATATATATATATGTGTGTGTGTGTGTGTGTGTGAGAGAGAGAGAGAGAGAGAGAGAGAGAGAGAGAGGTGACGTGAGTTGAAAACTTGTATTATCTTTGGCCATTCTTTAACTAATATTCTGTTAAAAAATCGTTGTCTTATTAAATGGTGACATAATCTATGGTTACATGATGAAACCTATGTAATATTTCAATTGTTCCGGGAATGTGCTTGACTACGAAATGTAATAGAATACCAATATCTAATGTAATAAAAATACCTATACCTAACCTTTCATTATTTGTGATACTTTTTCAAAACGCATACTTTGTACACCCTACTATCTTAAGCGTTTATTTTCTGCTTCTATCCACATAATCGATAAGACAAAACGTAACGTTATTTCTTTGTTACTGTAGCAATATTTTGCTGAGCAGATAACGTATGTTTAGTTTTGCGGTTTCCTGTTTAATAGTCATCTTTATTTTCCTGGTTATTTTTCTGCGAGGAGTACGGGGTTATGAGTTTTTAAAAAGAAAATGAGACAAATACTGCGGACATATAATTCCTATGGAATAGATTTGCGACGTTAGATTTATGAAGGATTGGAGTTATTCTCATATCTTTCTGGAAAATAAAACAAATTGTTCTATACCTATCGCTGGAATTTATCTCTAAAGACTGCCCACTTCAATTAAAATTCAAGATAAGACTGTCCTATTCAACTCAAGATCAAGACGAGACTGTCCACTTTAATTCTATATAAGAATGTCCACTTCAATTCAAGATAAAGCTGTCCAGTTCAACTCAAGATCAATACGAGACTGTCCACTTTAGTTCTATATAAGATTGTCCACTTCAATTCAAGATCAAGCTGTCCACTTCAATTTAAGATCAAGACTGTCAACTACAATTCAAAATCAATAAAAAATATGTCCACTTCAATTCAAAATCAAGGCTGTCCACTTCAATTCAAGATCAAGAATGGTCTGTCCACTTCAATTCAAGATCAAAAATGGTCTGTCCGCTTCAATTCAAGATCAAGATCAAGACTGTCCAATTCAATTCAAGATCAAGAATGGTCTGTCCACTTCAATTCAAGATCACGTAAGGACAAACCACTTCAATTCAAGATCAAGAGTGTCAACTTCAATTTAACATCAATACTGCCCACTTAAATTCAAGATCAAGACTGTCCACTTCAATTCAAGATCAGGAAAAGACACACCACTTCAATTCAAGATAAGAATGTCAACTTCAATTCAAGATCAAGACTGCCAACTTTCAATTCAAGCTCAAGATCAGTCTGTACTTCATTTCAAGATAAGACTGTCCACTTCAATTCAAGATCAAGAAAAGACAAACTACTTCAATTCAAGATCAAGACTGTCCACTTCAATTCAAGATCAAGAAAAGACAAACCACTTCAATTCAAGATCAAGACTGTCTACTTCAATTCAAGGTCAAGACTGCACACTTAAATTCAAGATCAAGAATGGTCTGTCCATTTCAATTCAAGATCAAGAAAAGACAAATCACTTAAATTCAAGATCTAGGCTGTCCACTTCAATTCAAGATCAAGACTGCACACTTCAGTTCAAGAACAGGACTGTCCACTTCAATTCAAGATCAGGACTGTCCACTTCAATTCAAGATCAAGGCTGTCCACTTCAATTCAAGATCAGGACTGTCCACTTCAATTCAAGATTAAGACTGTCCACTTCAATGCATGATCAAGATAAGTCTGTCCACTTCAATTCAAGATCAAGACTGTCCACTTCAATTCAAGATCATGATAATACTGTCCACTTCAATTCAAGATTAAGACTGTCCACTACAGTTCAAGATCAAGCTGTCCACTTCAATTCAAGATCAAGATAAATCTGTCCACTTCAATTCAAGATCAAGACTGTACACTTCAATTCAAGACCATGATAATACTGTCCACTTCAATTCAAGATCAAGGCTGTCTACTTCAATTCAAGATCAAGAAAAGACAAATTACTTAAATTCAAGATCAAGACTGTCCACTTCAATTCAAGATAAGACTGTCCACTTCAATTCAAGATCAAGACTGTCCACTTCAATTCAAGATAAGACTGTCCACTTCAATTCAAGATCAAGACTATCCACTTCAATTCAAGATCAGGACTGCCCACTTGAATTCAAGATCAAGAATGGTCTGTCCACTTCAATTCAAGATCAAGAATGGTCTGTCCACTTCAATTCAAGATCAAGAAAAGACAAATTACTTAAATTCAAAATCAAGGCTGTCCACTTTAATTCAAGATCAAGACTGTCCACATCAATTCAAGACCAGGACTGTCCACTTCAATTCAAGATAAGACTGTCCACTTCAATTCAAGATCATGATAATACTGTCCACTTCAATTCAAGACCAGGACTGTCCACTTCAATTCAAGATCAAGACTGCCCACTTCAATTCAAGATCATGATAATACTGTCCACTTCAATTCAAGACCAGGACTGTCCACTTCAATTCAAGATCAAGACTGCCCACTTCAATTCAAGATCATGATAATACTGTCCACTTCAATTCAAGATCAAGACTGCACACTTCATTTCAAGATCATGATAAGACTATCCACTCATTTCAAAATCAAGATAAGACTGTCCACTTTAATTCTATATAAGAATGTCTACTTCAATTCAAGATCAAGACTGCCCACTTGAATTCAAGCTCAAAATAAGTCTGTCCACTTCAATTCAAGATAAGACTGTCCACTTCAATTCAAGATCAATAAAAGACAAACCACTTCAATTCAAGATCAAGACTGCCCACTTCAATTCAAGATCATGAATGGTCTGTCCACTTCAATTCAAGATCAATAAAAGACAAACCACTTCAATTCAAGATCAAGACTGCCCACTTCAATTCAAGATCATGAATGGTCTGTCCACTTCAATTCAAGATCAAGAAAAGACAAATCACTTAAATTCAAGATCAAGGCTGTCCACTTCAATTCAAGATCAAGACTGCACACTTCAGTTCAAGATCAGGACTGTCCACTTCAATTCAAGATCAGGACTGTCCACTTCAATTCAAGATAAGACTGTCCACTTCAAGATCGAGATAAAACTGTCCACTTTAATTGTATATAAGACTGTCCACTTCAATTCAAGATCAAAACTCTCCACTTCAATTCAAGGTCAAGACTGCACACTTAAATTCAAGATCAAGAATGGTCTGTCCATTTCAATTCAAGATCAAGAAAAGACAAATCACTTAAATTCAAGATCAAGGCTGTCCACTTCAATTCAAGATCAAGACTGCACACTTCAGTTCAAGATCAGGACTGTCCACTTCAATTCAAGATCAGGACTGTCCACTTCAATTCAAGATAAGACTGTCCACTTCAAGATCGAGATAAAACTGTCCACTTTAATTGTATATAAGACTGTCCACTTCAATTCAAGATCAAGACTGCCCACTTCAATTCAAGCTCAAGATAAGTATGTCCACTTCAATTCAAGATCAAGACTGTCCACTTCAATTCAAGATCAAGAAAAGTATGTCCACTTCATTTCAAGATCAAGACTGTCCACTTCAATTTAAGATGATGATAATACTGTCCACTTCAATTCAAGCTCAAGATAAGTATGTCCACTTCAATTCAAGATAAAGACTGTCCACTTCAATTCAAGATCAAGAAAAGTATGTCCACTTCATTTCAAGATCAAGACTGTCCACTTCATTTCAAGATCAAGATAAGTCTGTGCACTTCATTTCAAGACCAAGATAAGTCTGTCCACTTCATTTCAAGATCAAGATAATAACATAAACCTGATTCAGGATTAAGGTAAGATCATCCAAAGAAAGTGTCAAGAACCCTTCTACCAATAAAAAAAAGTATTTAGTCAGTTGATCTCTAACTGCGCCGTTTGTCTTTTGCACTATATAATGAGTAGCGAAAAAGTATTTTATTTGGGTGAAAACACGAAACAGCTTGTAAAACAAGCAAGGGCGTTCATTTGGCTTGGTAACATATTGCCTTGTTTTAAAAGAAATGCACATTTCCTTTAGAATCTTTACAGCTTTACTTATTATCACCCTTAACCATGAACATTTAAATCCAAGGTTGTAAAATGATAATAAAAAAGGTGTGTTACTTAGCCACGCCTTCGAAATCTTTAAATTAAAGCACACTAAAATGAAAGGTTTTGTCAGATTCACACAAACAGACACTTTTTAAGCTTATTCAGATGTAGAATGACAGGTGCGTGTTTCTGAGCGATGTTATACAAATATTTTTTCTTCTCATGAATGTTCATGGGACTTACCTTCAGCGAAACCATCTTAACAGTATTGATATACTATACTTTTGCCTTTCTATTTTTTCTCCAGATTTGTAACGTCTGACACTGAGCAATCTTAAATAGGTCAAGGTGATATGCATTATGTAATTTGTATAAACCACCTACACATCTCATCCAAACTACCAGTCTATATTCAGTTAGCACAGGAAGTGATTAGGAGGCCTTAAATTATGGCCAATTCTCCATGGATAGCTCTCCCACACTCAGGGCTTATTGCTAAATTCCTCGGTATCGAAAAGCGAAGTGGTGTTTCACATATATTTCGATATCCTATTCTTGATTAAACAAGTTAACATACCACTGACTACGAAATCGTGACAGTTAAAATTTACTTTCGGAGAATTTGTTCCAACTGTTGTTGTTATTGTAGACTTAATGCTGTTTTTATTTAGTACAAGATAGTCTACACGTGTCAGCCAGTATATATGGAGGAAGAAGAATCATATAAAACCCCGGGGAAGAACCACCTACCCACGGGAAGCTACTGGCAATCCTTCCCAAATAACCATGTTGACCGAGCAAGGTGCTTGAACTCACGCAGACAGAGGTGAGACGTTACTGATCTGCAAAGGCGAACGTCAGACTAATCGGCCCGATCTCTGTTCCAAGTATAAGAAACATTCTGAGAAACTAGCAATTTGGATCAGGAAGAAAGCATACTATTTCTATTTATTAAAACTAAATATTGTTTAAAATCATTTTCAAATGTAGAAGCAATACAAACTAGAGCAATGGTGTTTAATTTGCTAACGTAAAAAAAAATCCCATCTTTTCCATCACCCTACCCCTACCCCAAACAGAGATGATCTAAAGTCCTAAAAGGGCATAACTCTTTTTGAAAATTGTGCAAAATACTGGTCAAAATGAAGATGCAGTGATGATGACCACACTATATATCCAAGTTTCACGGCAATTCATTAAGAACTATAGGAGTCGACGTATTCACAAAATTGCCACTGTATCCAGCTGTAAATGGAAAACGTACAATAACTCTTAAACACATCCATGCCAGCAAAAGATATTAATATGAAAATTTTAGATGATATCCATGCAGTTTTACATCGATCTGTATAAGAGCAATTGTCACTCTCAAAAGATTCCGTTTGACTCTCAGGTGCAGAAAATGAGTAGAAACTGTAATGGAAATCCTTAAAGCAAATTGATTTTTTTAATATGCTTATCTTAGGTGATGAAATTACTGTTTATCGAGTTTCACGGGCATCTAATGAAACGAATTGAATAGAGAACCACTAACAAGATTGTGACAATGCGTCACTTTACATAGAAAAGGGGAAGAACTCTTAACACAATTTTCGGAAGCAAACCGATATATTCACATAATAATTACCATTGTTAATGACAATCCAACAAAACCTGGGACTAATTTCACTAACGAGATTGTGTCAAATTCGTGGAAGGATTTTGTCGATGTGTGCATACTTATGTGATAACCATAAACAATTATCAAGAGATTAATTGTAAACCATTAAAAGCCGAGTAATTGGTTGCTTTAGCGTGATTGCAATGAATTAACGTACAAGACAAAAGAATAATAACTCATGCAAAAATTGCAGCACCAAATAGATTTGAACGACATGCTGGACTTTATGTAGTGACTGTAATATTTACAAGCTATCACGGCAATCCATATAAAACTGCGGCATAAGCTGCGCTAACGACATATCATGCGAGACGAAATGACCGACGGATTATTATGTAATCTAGCTCGTCTATACAGCGTAGGCCATAAAATACTGGAGCACGAACGTCTGTCTACTTTGAGAGGGCATCTAAACGATATCGTCTGGCTCATGTTATATTTACATCTCAAATGCAGGTAACATAGGTCAACCACAAGGCGATGCAGATTTTAGTTGCTTCAAAATTTGTTTAATAGTGATAAAATCCCAATTTTCGTAAAAAGCTTCGACGAAAATCTGAGTTGAGAGTGTGAAAAGGTGCAGGTGGATGTAGTAAAGTCCTGAATAGACATATTCTCTAATTGATCATAATATTTATCGACTGCAACTGCAGAGTGTTCAGGTTGGCTATACTACGGGCACTAGATTTAAAATGAAAATACTTTTTCTGAAAATAAAATTTAGCGGCGTCCCTGGCAAAATGCGGCATTCATTCCTGGTTGTCAATATCTAACCTGACTAACATGATTATCAAAGAAATATATTTTAAAGCGTTTAAGGGTACATTGCTCAGAATATCAAACGTTGAGGAAATCAATTTCCAAACTAACAATAAAACAATGCCCATAATCCTTGCTTTGGTGAGAGTGCAGTACTGATAAGACTATATATATATATATATATATATATATATATATATATATATATATATATATATATATATATATATATAAATGATTCCCTGCGTATGAAGTGCTGCAATACATATCTTAATTTTTTTTTAATTATATGGTCTGAATAATTGTCTTGAATAAAACAAATGTCAGACAGGTTTCATCATGTAATACAAAAGAATTTTGATATTGATACAATTTTAATTAATTTCAAAATCAGTTACCGCCAGTATTTTCTATTGAAAATAATTTGGCTTTATGCAATTAGCGTTTTTTATTTTCACATAAAATAAAAGTTTTCGATGTAGTAAATTCATAATGATTGCTGAAATTTAAAGAGAATTTTAATGACGTTTCTAAAGTTTTAAAGATCATATAAAACTCTTTATAAAATCAAAAACAAATGAACTGAAGAAAACAAAACTTTGTATTTAATCTGTCTTTGATATTAGTTATTGTAGAGTGGTTGGTATAATAGGTCGTTCCATATTTCGTTTAGTACGATGCCTTTGTATTCTCATGCTTCATCTAAATTCACTTTCTTTTTGTTTAATTAAAATATAATTCCTTGATAAGAGTAATGAATTAGAACAACGCCTTATCTGCCAATTTTTACGTCAGAATAATGTAACGTAGAACATATACGTAGTCACACGAACGTTTTGATTGTAGTCGTATTTATAATACTGTTTTCAAAGACTGTTTTAATATAACCACGACAATATCCATGTGAATCAGTCGATAATTTTCCGTGATTTTCCAAAGCTCATTCCGGTTTGGCTAGCACCTTTGTTTGTTCCATACTGGAGGCTTATCACTTGCTGTCCGGCTTGCAGTTGCTCTTCCGTGAAAGTCCGTCTATTTTCTTCACTCTTTTTAGGCCACACGTAGGGACCGTTATAGTCTGGTCTCGATTGCGCCTAAATATCAAGAGTTTTTAAAATAATGAAAGATGAACCATTAATTACAAAGAAACTCTGTGTGTGTGTGTGTGTGTGTGTGTGTGAGAGAGAGAGAGAGAGAGAGAGAGAGAGAGAGAGAGAGAGAGAGAGAGAGAGAGAGAGAGAGTTGATCGAATAGATATTTTAGATTTTGTACTTAGTTTTATCTAATTTTACAGGCTGAACATTTACTTTAAGACTTACTCTGTATGCAGTTCAGTAGGTAGACAAATACTAGATTTAAGCAATGAAATTATTTACCTCGATGCCCAAAGCTCTGATACACGTGCATACTTGGACAAGGTTTGTCCGTTCGTACAGGTAGTCTGTTTGGAAGCTTGCAGTGTTAGGAACGCCATATTCGTCTACTTTATTCAGAAATATTCCTATTCTTTCTCTTTCTCTGGCGGCTACAAAAGCAGGCATGTTGGTCGGTTGGAAAGATTTCTTTGAAAAGTCAATTCTCCTGTCGTCCGGAAGAAGAACGTTTATTAATCTGCAATTAAAATTGAATACAAATGTATTACAGGTCATAATTGCTGGTTAAGAATAAGATGATGATGTAAGGTGAAAGGTGTGTGTGTATATGTATGTGATTTGTTTTTAACGTAGCTTTAATAATTTTTACAGTCATATCACTACGATGTCTGCATTGAGGCAGTTTATAGTGATATCTAACACTGGGGCATCATACCGCAGACATGTAGCATGATGTCCCACCCAGTCACATTGTCTGGAGACTAGGTTGACCAGTCCTAACACTAACCTCTTAACGCTGAGCGCCAAGCGAGGCAGCTGTTAGTACCATTTTTGTAAGTCTTTGGTATGACTCGGTTGGGGATTGAACCCACGACCTCCCGCATTAGAGGCAGACACTCTACCCACTAGACCACAGGAGCCGTCTATTGTAAAAAGAAGGAAGAGACACACATATAAACATACCGACAGTCGAGCAGACAAATCAGACTAGATGGATTGACGGGTGGACAGACGAACAGACAGACAGATAGATAGATAGATAGATAGATAGATAGATAGATAGATAGATAGATAGATAGATAGATAGATAGATAGATAGATAGATAGATAAAGACAGACAGACAGACAGACAGACAGATAGATAGATAGATAGATAGATAGATAGATAGATAGATAGATAGATAGATAGATAGATAGATACATACATGTATAAGATAGCTAGCTAGCGAGAGAGAGAGAGAGAGAGAGAGAGAGAGAGAGAGAGAGAGAGAGAGAGAGAGAGAGAGAAAATAGAAGGAGAATGCAAGATACATTAGTAGAAAGATCAGCTGCGTTATGAATAGAATGTGATTTGCATTTAGGGGATGCTATATTGAAACACCGGAAAGGTGCAGACTCTAAATTCTACGCAGTAATATGAGCTTGGACCAGTAGAACTAAGAATCTTGCTTGAATATCAGTAGACGTTTGCTCCAGCAACCGTTTCCAAACTTGTCCAATTTGGGCTTGATGCCCGACAACTGCGTCACATCAGTGATATGAATAAGTCACAATCGATACTGAAAAGCGCCAAAAAGAGTATGATCAATCTAGCTACATACCTGTCTACCACCCACATACATCCATCCTTCCATCCATCAATTCAACCATCCTTCCGTCCATCCACTCCTCCCTTCATCAATTCATCTATCAGTCTATCTACCTAACTACCCATACATACATCCATCCACCCACCCAAACACCCACCCACCCACCCATCCATCCATCCATCCATCTATCATATCCACGCTTTCTCTTTTTCAAGTCATGACTGATAGCATTTTAATGTAACTAAGGCTTTGTGACGACCACCATTCCATTAAGTAATATACAGCATCTCAGTGCAATCAAGGCTTTGAGACAACCACCCATCCATTAAGTAATACACAGTATTTCAATGCAATTAAGGCTTTGAGACGACCACCCATCCATCAAGTAATACACAGTATCTCAATGCAATTAAGGCTTTGAGACGACCACCCTGAAAGCAATTAGGACAAAACTTTTGAATGCAATCAAGACTTTGAGACGACCACCCTTTCCGCAAGGAATATTCGCTCATGGACTAACCTGCAAAGGACCATGCCGTCTTTGAGAATTTTGTAGAAACAATCCCTCATCGTTATCTTGTCCTCTGTATCCTCTATAGGCATGTCCTCATCTATCATGATTGCAATCCACTGTAAGCATTTTCTCGCTTCTTCCACGTTAAATGCATTGTCAATCTAGCGAAATATATGAAAGTAATACAGACTATTATATACTCGTGTTGCCAGCAGAATCACTAAAAAAGATACCAAAGGAAAACACACTTACCATCAAAGTGTGCACGAAGTGATAATATCATTGGCATGTACATTATTTTGTTTTATAACGTATTGCTATCAGTGATTTTTGCTAAGGATTAAATATAATTTTCCAATTGATAACAGAGAGAGCATTACATTATTGATCCAACAAATGCTGATTATTCCGCCTAGCAATTAATTTTGAATTTTGATTTTCTTTATTTTTGCAGCTTTCTTTGGAAATTAAAATTCAAAAGCGACACACCAAAGGTAAAACGACCTTTTCAAATCAGAACTCCTCCATTAACCGTTCAACAGATTTAAAGAAAAACAAGGGTGCTTGTATTGCATTGTTTTCCATAAAATTAGATTGTTCTACGCATTTACAGAAACTGTATTAGATGGCGTAAAGTGATAGTCCGAGGCCAATTGAAGCATAAAGTTATATCTAATCCTAGTGCCATGGTGCAGTGTGACTTTACATAACGTTTGTGCACAACATGTACAGACTATCAATAGAGGTAGGATGTTTGCGCTCGAACCCACAACCTACCCCTAAACACATTTTCCAGGCCGTAAGGGCGGAGTGGGGGGTGGGGGTGAGGGAGAGGCATATTTTTTTTCTGAATAAAATTATAACAAATAAAACGTTCCCAGTCATATCGATTATGTTTTCATGTTTTTCTTCTTCAATGATATAAATTGTATGGCCTGAGCATATTTACAGATTCATATATATATATATATTCGTCAGAAGTGGACAATTTTGATGCTTTTGATAAGTAATGCAAAATAAAAATAGTACATTTACATAGTAAGAGGAATTTGTTCACCTTATTTTCGATCTTTAAATCAAATGGTGAATCAATTTAAATTATGTATTGATATAATACGGTGGATTGAATGGTAAAGCAAATAATTATGTATTGATATACTATGTTGGATTGAATGGTAAAGCAATATAAATTTTGTATTAATAAAGCGTGCTGGATCTAATGGTAAAGAAATATGAAATATGTATTAATATACTGTGCTGGACTGAATGGTAAAAACAAGACGAATTATGTGTTAGATTTAATAGATTTAACGGTAAAGCTACATAAATTGTGTTAAATTTAACGGTAAAGCTATAGGAATTGTGTTAGATTTAACGGTAAAGCTATATGAATTGTGTTAGATTTAACGGTAAAACAATATGAATTATGTGTTAGATTTAATGGCAAAATAATATGAAGTATTTGTTAGATATAAGGATAATGCAATGTGAGTTATGAATTGATACAATATGTTTGATACACTATGTTTGATTACATGGTAAATATGAATGTGCTTGACTGAATCGTAAAATATGAATGATGTGTTACATATAATGGTAGAACAATATGAATTATATGTTAGATGTAATGGTAAAGCAATATGAATTATGTTCTGATACAATGTGATGGCGTTTTAAAAAGAACAACAAACTAAACACATTTCTTTATAGGTTCGAGTCTCAGGATTGGCCCATATCTGCGTGTGAGAAAACTTGCCAACAACTTCCCACGGCGATCGGTGGCTGTTACCATGCTACTCCTCCACCATTTACACTGGTTGCCATGGTGAGACCATCGTGTGCTGAAAATAGTATAAAGTCCACAACAGCATTCATCGAGCGAGATAGATCTAAGGGGTCCCGGGTGGCAGGGTGGTCTAAGGTATTTGCCTTTACCGATCACTGCCTTCTCACCTCTGAGTGCGTAGGTTCAAATCTGGGGTTCTGCTGTGTAGACATGCGAGAAAGCTTGTCAGTAACTTTGCGTGGGTAGATGGTTCTTACCAAGGTTTGCCCAGGTTCTTCTTCCAACAGTCAGTTATATTGGCCGCCATCGTGTGCGGCAAATTGGGATTAAACCCACGTTACGGTGAACAGTGTTGTGGAATAATTTCAGTAAGATAATGGCACAGTACCTTCTGTAAGCATTACGTTTGACGTATGGGTTAGACTCGTCATAAATTGCTGACTGCGAGAGATGGAATCTGTTCGGTTCGGGGCATGAATATGATTTTAATTTGGACTTACTCGGTTAACGGTACAGTCAGTTAAGAGAGCAATATGAACGCAAGGTCACGTGCGGTAAAATGACAAGAGTTGAGACGAACCAAGGAAAAATTTTGGAAGTCTGGGGCCATTTAAAACAGGTGTCATGCGATATTTTCCAGCTAGTTATTAATAAAGGCGGAATAGAGAGGACTATTGTAACTTCTAAGGGAGTGATAAATCTATTAGACGGTTAAAATAGTAATGCTGACCGGATAAGCTAAACATATGCGCGTCCGTGTGTGGGGGTTGGCGCATAATTCATAGTTTTTAAGTAATCCCTCCCGATATTAATTATTCCAAATTTTTATGCCAAATGGGAAATTCTGAGGAACTCCGAGGACAATTAATAAGTAATTTCTCATTAAACAAATGATCCAAGGGACACATGGTCTTTGGTAAGACTTGGCCGGGGTTTGAATACACAACTTTCTGCATCTAAGGCGGTTCTAACCACTCTGACCACCCGAGCAGTCCATTTTGAATGTTTTTTTGGGGGGCAAGTTTATTAAGCAAGCAACTTAATAAAAACTGTTTAAACTTGGTCCTGTATTTCTTGGAAAGGTACTTATATTGTTCTTATAGAGTTTTACATAATCTGATAAACTTTGATTAGCAGCATACACAGTTCCATCCATATATGCAGCATGTCATTTTGACACGCAAAATCATGCAAACTCTTAGATGACGTGGCTTCATTTGTTTACATGATTTATTAATTATGAAAACGTGAATGGTAAATGCCTTTTATTACACCTGCCTTAGGGGGGCCCCGAGTGGCCGAATGGTCTAAAGCGCTGTCCGTTACGGACCACTGCCATCTCACCTCTGTCTGCGTGTGTTCGAGTCTAAAATTTGGCAAATGTAGTTATGTGAGAAAGCTTGCCAGTAGCTTCTCGAGGGTCGGTGGTTCTTTCCGGGAGTTGTCCGGGTTCTTCCTCCACCATTTAATACTGGCCGCCGTGTATAGCCTATATTGTGCTGAAAAATGGCGTTAAACCATAAAAAAAACACCTGCCTTAGTAAAGTACTATTTATATTGGCGATAGCACCGATAGCCAAGTGGTTAGAACGTCCGCCTCGGATGCAGGAGGTCATGGGTTCGATCCCCGGCTAAGTCATACCAAAGACTTTTACAAAAATGGTACTAACAACTGCCTCGCTTTGCGCTCAGCATTATTGTTACAACGACCGTTCAGCCTGGTGTCACGATAATGTGACTGAGTGATACATCATGCTGCATGTCTGCCTGTATGATGCGCCGATGCCAGACATCAGTATAAACTGCCACACTGCATGCATCGTAGCGATATGACTGAAAACTTGTTAAAGTTACGTTTAAAATAAAAATATCACACACACACACACACACACACACACACAAATTGGTGACAGGTGGGAGATAGTTTAATTTAGTTGGTTTGTTAATGCCATATAGATTTGTCGTTTTGTCGTCGTTAAGCAGATGTAAATTTCGAGGTTGACAATATAAAAGGGAGTTGACCACACAAGAAACGAGTTTAATATCATTGCGCGGTAGCTCTGCACTGGGTGCCCCATTGCATAGCATTTTCAAAAGAATTTAAATGAAAAGGAACGCACAAGAAGGTAATCCGAGAGTGAAATGAGTCATTCGTTTCACTTGCATATTTATTACATATTAATGTTTGATCACGTACAAACCTCGTGTACTCTCTTAAAAGTCTGACCCAACTGCAAGCTGCATAGACCCAGTTCAGCCATGACATCATGTGCCAGCATATCAGGGTCTATGCAGTTTATTAGGAATAATCAATAGAACGAACAAGATACAGTATGCGCATTATGCGACATTACATCAACGTCTATGCTTTTTGCATTTTTAGTTCAACATATAAGCGAGTGTGTACGGTATCTTTACAAAGTACAACTCATACAATCCATAGTAATATATTGACTTCATAAATATGTACATTGTATGACTAGTTTATTTGGACTGAATATTACTCAATAGTAATTTATTGACTTCATAAATATGTACATTGTATGACTAGTTTATTTGGACTGTATATTATTCAATAGTAATTTTATGTTGTACACGTGGAGTGTCATGAAAAACAGATGTAACCATCTTGTATGTATGTATGTATGTATGTATGTATGTATGTATGTATGTATGTATGTATGTATGTATGTATGTATGTATGTATGTATGTATGTATGTATGTATGTATGTATGTATGTATGTATGTATGTATGTATGTATGTATGTATGTATGTATGTACGCATGGCATGTATGTATTTTAACGCGAAAGTGAGAGAACGTTCTAATCAATTGAAGTAAATTATTTTAGGGACTGTTTCCGATTACACCTCAGTTTGTCCTTAACCTAATCTGCTTTCTTTCTTTACACTATTGTATCAAGGAATACGTCATATGCATCGAAAAAGACACAAGTCATATTTTGAACCAAGGGAACGCGTCATCAGTGCCGGAATAAGCTAGTGGGAGCCTGTAGCACATGTTATAATGAGGCACAAAATTAATATAAAGAAAACCACATACATTTTTAACTTGCATATTAAAGGAATCGTATTTTTCACTTGATATATCTGACATTTCAGTAATAGTATTATTTACATGTAGGTTGTTGTTGTTGTTGTTGTTGTTGTTGTTGTTGTAGGGTTTAACCCCATTTTTCAGCACAAGATAGACTGTACATGGCCGCCAGTATAAATAGTGAAGGAAGACCCATAGAAAGAACCAACGACGCACGCAGGACCGGATTGTCCATAGAGCAAAGTGGTCAACGTGCCGGCGACTCAGAGGCTGAAGGGGCTCCGTATATTATTGTCTGATTTCACAGGCAGTGTTGTTAATAGTATTGTAACCATGCCTATGGACTAGGCATACTAGCTATGGGACCATATATTGGCTGTGCCCAGGGTCCCCAAGGCCTTAATCAGGCCCTGGACCCACGATAAGCTACTGGCAAGATTTGTCACGTACCCACAGTGGCCGAGCCTGTGACTCGAATCAGCGCAGACACAGGTGAGATGACACTGATTCATAATGATTCGTAATGATGAGCGCTTTACACCACTGGCACTGGGCCACTCGGAGTCCCAACGTGAAGGTAACTGATAGCTTGAAAGCATTTTGCGCGGAGTCCTTGAAAATGCCGGACCCGTTGTATATGCTACTTTTGCTACTTGAATAATCCGGCACTGCATGTCATATGCACATGTCATAGGAACATGTTGTTGTAGTAAGGTTTAACGCCATGTTTCAGTACAAGATAGGTTATAAATGGCGGCCAGTATTAATGGGGGAGGAAGAACCCGGGAAAACCCCGAAAAGAACCACCGACCCACGAGAAGCTACTGGCAAGCTTTCTCACATACCCACATTGGCCGAAATCGAGACTCGAACCTACGCAGAGAGAGAGGTGAGATGGTAGTGATCCGTAACGGAGAGCGTTTTTAGACCACTCGGCCACTCGGGGCCCCCAAAGAACATGTCATGTTTTAAAAAAGGAAATATGTTACATGCTTTGAGAAAGGAAACATGTCATATGCTATAACCATTTATGCAAAGAAGCATGGTTATGCTGATTTTCTCATTTCTTCAGAACAAACTCCCACCTCTATTCATTGAAACCTCCCATTCATTTCCAGACCTACCCACGAGGGTGGGGTGGGGTGGGGGTTGGGCCTATGAAGACTCTTAGACCAATGCGTACACATTGAATCATTTGCCTTTAAAAATGGTATAGTCAATATTTCTTACCATGCACAAAGCGATGCTCTTCCTTTATATTGAACAAATGCACCAACGAAGAAGCAGTAACATTCGTCGATTTCTTTCAAATGTACGGTAAGCATAAAATAGGTCAGCACAAAGACACGGACATGCTATTTCAATATAAAACTGACTGGGACACAAATTTACTTTACTCATTTATTCTGTCGGGTACGCAGCTTCAAAACGCTGTATAATGTCTTTTTCATTATTGTGATTCTTCCTGCTTGAAAAGTGATGACTCACGAATTTACATTTTCCATATAATACAAAATACATTTTGCCAACAAAGCAATACCTATATCAGATGTGACAGATTGACTTTCAAATAAATTTTCGTAAACATGAATAATACGTAAAATAAGATATGATGTGTTTGAAGGGGACAATGATGTGTTAGACATAAGACTAGAATAAATATACATATAAAAGACACTTTTTATTGGGCAAAGTTCCAAACAGAAATAATTATATCTCTAGCACAGTGACTTGAGTTTTATTCTTTGATCTAAAAATGTGCAGACAAAAACCAAACACACAAATGAGAATTATGAGTACCAAATAGTCCATATTAGCGACACGACTGCTGAGTGCGAGCTGCATACTTGTTATTTATTTCTCATATTTTGTTCGTTCTACTTTGCACTCGACAAGATTTATGTCACCATCATGCTAGAATAGGTAAGGGTTTCCTGTGGTCATTATTCAATGTTAGAGAGGGGCAAGACTTTCATGTGGTCATTACACAATGCTATATAGAACAAGTGTCTTAAACACGCGGCTCACCAAGCCGTATCTTAATGGCGTCACAAGGGTGTCATGAGGGATAACAAAGGTGATGTGGCCCTTGGGGCCATCGAAAATGCCCTCATGCGGCCTGCAGGGTGGTTTGAATTTGAGACCCCTGCTATAGAAGGATACGGGTTTCCCGTGGTTATTACACCATGCTA
Source organism: Unio pictorum (assembly GCA_030141615.1). Taxonomy (NCBI): domain Eukaryota; kingdom Metazoa; phylum Mollusca; class Bivalvia; order Unionida; family Unionidae; genus Unio; species Unio pictorum. The sequence continues at coordinate 684,255 of JARLTB010000165.1, read as the reverse complement.
GAGAATGGTCAAAGTTTCTCGTAGTCTTTACACTATACTATAGAAGGGTTAAATATTACATCCTGTTAGAGAAGGGTAAAAGTTTCATGTGGTCATTACACCATGTTATAGAAGGATACGAGTTCCCGGTGGTCATTACATCATGTTATAGAAGGATACGAGTTTCCAGTGGTCATTACACCATGCTAGAGAAAGGTAAAAATTTAATATGGTCATTACACCATGTGATAGAAGGATACGAGTTCCCCTTAGTCATTTACACCATGCTAGTGAAGTATAAGAGTTTCCTCTAATCATTCCTTATATCATGCTAGTGAAGGGTAGTTTATTCTGCGGTCGTTATTACACCATGCTAGAGATGGGCAATAATTGCCGCTGAACATTACACCATGCTAGAGAAGGGCAAGAGTTTCCAGTGGTCATTAGACCATGCGTGAGAAGGGTAAGAGTTTCCAGTGGTCATTACACCATGCTAGAGAAAGGCACGAAATTCCGCTGAACATTACACCATGCTAGAGAAGGGCAAGAGTTTACAGTGGTCATTACATAATGCTAGAGAAGGGTAAGAGTTTCCAGTGGTCATTACACCATGCTAGAGGATGTTACGAGTTCCCTGTGCTCATTACACCACAGTGGGCAAGGATGCGAGTTTATACAATACTAGAAGGGTAAGAATTGCATGTTTTTATTACACCATTTTAGAAAAAGGATAGATTATTCTGTGGTCGTTACACCATCCTAGAAAAGGGTAAGAGTTTCCTGTGGTCATTACACCAGGCTAGAAACGAATACTGGTTGACACAATGCTACTGAAGAGGAAGAGTTTCATGTGGTCACTATAGCATGCTATGGAAAGGTAGTTATTCTGCAGTCGTTACACCATGCTAGGAAATGATACGAGTTTCTTCTGATCATAACACCTTGCTAGAGAAGGATATGACCTTTCTATGGTCATTAAACGATGCAAGATAAAGGTATGGGTTTCTTTTGGTCATTACAGCATACTAGAGGTGGATATGAGCTTCCTGTGGCCATTACACAGTGCTACAGAAGGGTCAGTCTTTCCCGCAGTCATTACACCATGCCAGAGAAGGGTATAGGTTAGCTGTGGTCATTACACCGCAGTAGAGAAAAATACGAGTTTATATCATGCTAGAAAAGTGCAAGCGTTTCATGTGGTTATTATCCCGTGTGTCAGATTCTCGCGGGTCATGAGCGTTACTCGTATAATATTGTATAAGCCGCACTTGTCAGAAGGTAAGTGTTACGTCCCAATTTGTCAAGGGATATTGCACAACATATACATGTATTAATAATACTATAACCCACTCCCCTATGATACTCGTTATCTAAGAGATGACCGCCCTCGGTATAATTGCCCGGTTCGAGTAAGAGAATGTATATAGTAACCTGAGTGGGTATATTGAACAAAACAACTACGAGCCCCCGTAAAGATAAATAAACAATTTAATCAAATACATACACAATCATGAAATTTCCTTTCATTAGGAATACACGCGGTTTAGAAATAAACTTTCACCGAATTACAAATAGATCTGAAATAGAACTAAACAAATTAGCCGTTCTATTACTGATAGTTAAAAATCATCATAGGATCGAGTGAGTGTCACAATCAAAGTCAATGCTTTGTTCGATTTTCATAACCTGTTATCATCGAACCACGTTCACTGCTCAATCCAATGTTGTTCTAGAAATCCGTTCCTCTCTCTATCTGTAATCTACCCTCGTGGATGTTCCGCTTGAGTCCGGACTGGTCCACTGTATCAATGTATACACCTCTCAATTCTTTTCCAACTTGTTCGTCCTTATTCCTGTCTTCACGTCTTCCCCCAAAAAACTATTTTCTTCCTTGTGTTTTTTGCGTCACTCAACCGTTGTTTTTGGCGGTTTTTCCTCTGGTCGGTTATTTCACGGATGTACTTCTCTAAAATACGATCCGGAGTCTTACTAAAAATAATTCTACACTGTCTTCCCTCTTGCAGAGAAATGTTAAGACTCAAGTCTAATTTAGCTAGTGCGATATTATGTTCCAAAGATTTATCGTGTAAAACACACCACTTATTTAACCGCGACCAATCAGAATCAAATGTATTTCCTCCCGCTTCTCTCCAAAAGTCGTTTACGTCATGGTCAATTTGACACGCTTTGGTTTTAAGTAACAGAATCTCTCTTTTCTCTCAATTCTGACATTTTCGTGATAAAGTCAAACTTTACAAGGTCACCGTCGGTCAGTCAGCTCTGAACAAATACGGTTAATTAGTACAACGGCCACATCCTACTATACAAATCCCTGTCTCTCTTGTACGATGTCTCGTAAATTTAACTAATGGCTATCTGGCCACAACTAATGGTTTATTAATAGATCGACCGAAAATTTGGCACTTCACACCGTGTTGGAGAAAGGTCAAAGATTCCAGTAGTCATTATACCATGCTAGAAGAGGGTAAGAGTTTCCTGTGGTCATAACAAGCGAAATAACAGGGCTTCCAACAAGAAAACTCGAATCCTTTAAAGAGGCCCCGAGTGGCCGAGTGGTCTAAAGCGCTCTCGGTTACGGATCACTACCATCTCACCTCTGTCTGCGTGGGTTTGAGTCTCGGATTCGGCCAATGTGGGTATGTGAGAAAGCTTGCCAGTAGCTTCTCGTGGTTCGGTTGTTCTTTCCGGGGTTTTCCCGGGTTCTTTCTCCACCATTAATACTGGCCACCATGTATAGCCTATTTTGTGCTGAAAAATGGCTTTAAACCCTACAACAACAACAACAACAACAACAACCAATCCCTTAAAACATAAAACACAAACATTTTTGGTTTTAAAAAATCTTGTTTATTTGTTGCATTGACAGGCCATTAAAAAAAACCGTGCCTAGAACAAGCCTGGCCACTTTTCTTCAACGAATTCGTTGACGATACAACATAGATTATTGAAGAGAAACTATAAAGTACAGTTATGGTGATAATATATGGAATACAAAACTCGTTATCATCGTAGGACGACAGGTTTTGTGCTGTTAAACATACAGTGGCAATGACAGAGTATGGTTTGTCATAAACAATATATGCAAATAGACTCTGCTGTTGCCATTATTGGCAGAGTGACAGACACATCATTGACATTCAAACCATTAAGAAGATGATCAGATGTCATTTCAAAGTCACCGACAGTTTGAAGCGCTCATGATAAACTTTTACATCACGTTATGTACTGTTTTTCATGTTAGCATCAAATAAGGGTCACTGTAACATACTCTTGAGACAAGGGTGTATTTGGTTATGTAACATGCTCTTGTGACAAGGGTGTATTTAGTTATGAGCTAAGCGCAAAAGGTTAATCGAAACCGTTAGACTGAAATGTAGCATACCGTGATTTTAAATTGTAAGGTTGTGTTAGTAAATAAGATGCACACAATAATCGACTCCTTATTAAGACGCTTCCTCTAACAAGCGCCATGATTCCAGGTATAATAATATGCATTGCACACAAAACAAAACAAAAACAAAAATGTGTTCATGAATTATAAGCATAAACCAGTAAAACGTGCAGAGTAGGTCACAATGACTCTCGACTGTAGTAAAGTTGTGTTACTACTAAAGATGCATATATTAATTTAGTTTGCTGACTGTTTCATGAACTGAGTTTGAGAAATAACCTGAAGAAAACTAAATTTACGTGTATGCATAAAGTTTACTCTCTTTCAGGGGTGGTTACTACGCTGGGGCATATCTAAAATATCCTTTAGCATTATTTAGGGGTAGAGGTGGGAGAAAAATAGACGATGACTACGAAATATGTAACACCCTATGAGGACCCACGAGGCATAGACCTTAGATATTCCTGCATTGTAAGAGTTTTCAAGGCATGATTTTCACCATGTAACTGTAAAACAACACCGCACTGTAGCCTAGAGTCAAGGAAATATAACAGTTGATTCGTGCTATTTTTTGTGTGTGGGCTGACCACTAGGCTACCCACCTTACGGGTGGGGGGAGGGCAATTGCACCTGAGTATAGACTTCATCGTTTTCAACACACACGCGTGCGCGCGATTGCACATAAGCACCCTAACACCTCTTGGTAGCTAAGCGGCACGTAGGAAACCGCTGATTTTGGACCTATGTTCAACCTGTTTTAAACTGGAGCGCAGGGCAACTAAGACAAATTTTCGTGAGCCGATAACAGTTCGGTCAGGATGCCAACCGCCGAAATTTTTTTTCTCTTTAATTCTTAAAGGAACTACTGGACAATTGTTTCTGGGGCCCCACATATCCTATCTGAGGCACTGTTGGTGCGCATGTAGTTGAAAATTTGCGCATGTGTAAGTGCACAATGTCAGAATTAAATTAGCGAAGTCTCGTTTCATCTGGATTTACCATAAAAGATGCTCACATCACTGTACCCCGATACGCACTTTAGTAACCAGGTGCGGAAATGGAAGACTGGGTGGCATTTGAGATAACATTCATATTTGGATATTTTTAAATGGCAAAATATCTCAGAATAATGCAAAATAGTTTCGTTAAACTCGTCTACAAGTTTCCTTTGAGAAACCATTGCAGACTTACAAAGCACTTATCGTACATTCATTCTGACAGTGGATTTGAGCGATGTTAAGACACCTTAGTACTTAATGTAATAAAACGATTCATTCTTAACTGTCACCCTCAGATGGCTAATGAATATTAAAATTTATTGCATTGTAAATGTGAAACCCACTGACACTGACTATAAATATTTATTCCCAGATACCAAGGTGAGCTGAGGATTCGCTGGGATATTTTTCTTCTTCTTTTAATTCAAGATCATTGTTTTCAGGTAAAATATCGATTTCTTGCGTGTTATAAATAAGATTTGTTCTTCTAAAGCTAGTCCCCCTACTCTTTATACAAATTAAATGGAGAAGGGGTGTCTTATAAACATGAGCCAACGCTTATGTCAAGTAAAAAAAGGTACGTTATTCAAGATGCAACTGCACCTAAAAATGATACAATTACTCCATTTTTCGTAGCATATCTCCTTGTATAGATGTTCCAATGTGTTAATATTTTCTCCTAAGGAATGCACCCACCCCCACAAAAAATCAATCACTACCTTTAAATAATGTTCATGAACAGTATATTAATGGAAGACAACTGTAAACAAAAATAAAGCTGTTTAACGCAAGCCGGAACAGAATTTCGAGTAATACCCATGCGTATAAATGTGCTGATTCAAATACCCTTCTGGTAACCTCCAAACCTATGGTATCAGGTTTGATTTAATTTGAGTATTCATTTTCAACATACCAGAGGTATGCAAGGATTAGCTGCGTGTACAATGCCCGTTTAGAGTACACTGCTGGCGTCGACTCGGGTGTCCTTTCTCTTTATTCATGGCACTCTCCTTCTTGTATTCTTGTAGAGGACGGTACTTTTACTTGACCTTTTTTTTAATACTAATTACATTAGCGATAGCATTGAACCAATTGAATTTCACTTTTTGTGTTTGACGAGGTTTCTCCGCGTTGCACGTTTTAAATCCTTTTGCTGTTGAAAGTTACTGATAGTTACGTGTTCTTTTTTATGACAATGTACCATGAATGGCACGCAAACATTTAACCTTCTAGGTTTTTTTGTTTGGGGGGGGGGGGAGGCGACCTATATGATAAATACCGTGGTTAAATCACTTAAGAATTTCAATACAGGAAGAACGATATGATCTTCGCAGATTTAATGTTTATACTGTATTCCGGACGTGTGTCACTAAGCCGCGTATATCAAACTCGAGAAGAAAGACTGGCATGGATGTCTCTACCTTCACACTAAATATTGCACCACAATATTGATTGTACACGAACATCTGGGCAAGCATGACGGAGACGAGCAAAATTCAATGTTGGATTGACAGCTGTGCGGGGATGTTATAGCAGCCATTAGGGGAACGTTGCTTATAAGAGATTGGTATATGATGCTGAAGATATAGTTAGTGCCTTTCACGTGTACACACGACAAACCCAGTCTGGTCTGAGCGTGTATCGAACCCATGACCCTTGGATTACGAATCTGACACTCTCCAGCTCTCTCTTTATCGTCGGTATGTGCAGTCAATAATCAGGACCAAATCCATGCCCCAAAACGATAACTGGATGTAGACACAGCGATGCAATTTACATTATGTATTTTTTTAAACAGTGATTCTCGAATCAATATGAGAAAAAATGTTCTTTTACATGATGGTTATCCTATCCTAGTGAATGCTGTCTTGTACACAATTATCAGATGTTCAACATAAATATGATAAATTTGTGTCTCGAATTTAACTCGTCTCACGTGGTTGAAATTACATGTACACGTAAAGGTGATCGTTCCGGTATTTCAGGGTTTTAATTTAAGGCCCTAATGCCGCCGTATAGAATAATTATTTCACCATTCTTCCAATCTAAGTAAAGATCGGAAGAAAGAAATGATTTGTTTAAAAAAAGCTATCTGACAAAAATCTTTCTTTGAAAGAATCAGAATGTTAGGTTTAAATAACATTTAAATATTCAGTTTAGAATTAAGATGTACCAACACTTAATTCAGTCAACGAAAGCGCTCGTAATTGCGATCTTTTTACGGAATGCTCCAGTAGTAACGATGTGATACATTCGAAAACATTCCGTTAATGACTAATCTAATAACATTCGTACGTGGCGCACTAATTGGTTTGTGTGTGTGTGTGTGTGTGTGTGTGTGAGAGAGAGAGAGAGAGAGAGAGAGAGAGAGAGAGAGAGAGAGAGAGAGAGAGAGAGAGAGAGAGAGAGAGAGAGAGAGAGTGTGTGTGTGTGTGTGTGTGTGAAGTATGGAATTTTGAATGAGCACGGAACCTTTAAGTTGAATGTGATGAGATTAAATAATTTTATCACAGTTAGACAGGGATGTATTTGGGATGGGTCATTTGACCTTTATTCTTAATTCCTTCCATATCAGTATCAAAATTTCAAAATTTTAATATCCTTTATGACAGTGTTCCGATTCAATGAAATTGACGGGATATTCTAAACCCGGTTTGAGAAAGAGACAGCTGAACTTCGGATCTGTGTCAAGTAGTCATTCTTTAAAGGGAAAAGTTATATAACATAGTTCAGAGATTCTGACTGACGAAACACATGTTTGTCTTAGGCAATGTTTTGAGAAACCAATGCTTATGATTGTCCGGGTGAAATTAAGGCGTACATCTTGGAACTAATGGTCATTTTAAAGTGAGAAACCTTGGTCGAGATTCTTTAAGTCAGACATTTCCAGAGAGAGAGAGAGAGAGAGAGAGAGAGAGAGAGAGAGAGAGAGAGAGAGAGAGAGAGAGAGAGAGAGAGAGAGAGAGAGAGAGAGGAGGGGGGTTGGCTCCTGGGAAAGTCTAAAAAGAATAGTACTTTCCTCGTTAAACAACGGAGGGGCCAGGTGTCTGTCTTGCGAGAAAGACAACGTTTAGTGCCGGATGCACAAGTTCTAAAGTTAATAGCATTCAGGTACGCAATTTTAAGATCACTGATTATTCTACTTTTTTGTTTGTTGTATGTAACTTGTTGATATGACTAGGTGTCATATTATGTATCGTTTATTAAATTTCATGAAATGTGTTGATACTAGAGTATTATGCAATTTATCTGTTAATTTTACATTTATTAGCTCATTATCAGGATTGATTGCATGCGGTTCATATGTGCAGGATTAATAGGGTAATGAAAAAATAATTTCCTTTGATAGGGCGATACTGATTATCCTGAGTTAACGATAACTACATACTATATTTGCTTTTGTAATGTTTAAATAATCTGGAAGTAAATAAGGATCTGTGAATTTTATACAATGGTAATGAACATGTAGTAGCATACGGTAACGCCTGGGGGATGTGGCTCTAATTCCTCCCCCCCCCCCCCGATTAATTAAATATCCACCCGTGCTGGAATTAAAGTGTTACATATCCCAAATAAGCGCACAGCACTATAATCAAGTATTGATTAACTGAGTAGCATACGGTACATGTTCGATAGAGAGGTCACGTGGTAATTAGGCAATTTACTACCGTATGTAGGCGTTACGCAATGTCTGAATGGAGAGTTTGTTTGTTTGATTAGGATTTTTTTACGCAGCTTTAACAATTTTTCAGTCGGAGAGGAAAGACTCGACGAAATTCGGAACGTTGGAACAGATCCGGGTGAAGGTAATGAAATCAGTCTTGGGTACTGCGCTCTTTCCAGCACTCGTTATGATGATGTAATAAATCCATATTGGACACTGTTACTAAATCCTCTTGATATAATTTAAGTTGAATTGAATATATCACTGTTAATTTGTTTGATTAAATTTGTTATTTTTCTTGTCTATGGGGGCTCGTATTGCATTATTTCTTCCCAATAATCTTGCCCAGTTCTCTGTTGATATTCTTTCTTTCACTCACACCTGGTCATAATATCTAGGGAGGTCATTCCCTAGATAACTTAGCTAAATCCAAGTAAACCCCCTCTTACTACGAGGGAGAACTTTACTGTGTATGTGATTTTGGGGTTTTAATGTAGTTTTATTGCTACGATGTATGCAGTGTGGCATTTTATAGTAATGTCTAGCACATGGGGATCATGACGCAGATATGTAGCATGATGGCCCACACAGTAACATTAAGTTGACACCAGGTAGACTAGTCCTAACACTAACCTCCTTAATGCTAAGGCATAGCGAGGGAGCTGTTGGTACCATTTTATATGTCTTTTGGTATGATTCGGCCGGGGTTCGAATCCACGACCTTCCCGTCCGAAGCGGACGCTCGAACCACTAGGCCACTGGAGCCGTCTAGATCTGAGAAGGAAAGCGTTCATTAGATAAAAATATTACTCAGTTTAATATTGGTGATCAAATGGGGAGATGTGACATAGCTCAATGTTATCTTCTTATGTTTACATCAGTTAGTCATCCAATCCTATGATTCAACTTCGACTGAAATCGGTTGAGTCGCGGACGTCGTAGATAAATATCGGCTAAAGTCGTACACGGGGAAAACAGAATGGTATATCAATTCGAGGAAACATTACATGGTTCATAATGTGAGGAAACGACGATGTTGTCTGGTTGTAGTGGAAACCAACGATGTTTAGGACCAATATTTATCAAGATTTAGTTGTTGTTATAGGGTTTTACGCCAGTTGTCAGCATTGTGGAGAGTATCAATAGTAGAGGAAGAACCCGGGAAGAACCACCGACCTACGAGAAGCTACCGGCAAGCTTTATCACTCACCCACATTGGCTGACCCAGAGACTCGAACCCACGACAGACAGGTGAGATGGCAGTGATCCATAACGGTGAGCGTTTGAGACTACTCGGGCACTCGGGGCCCCCTTGAACATTTAGTATTAGTCAGATGATTTAGCATATACTACGTTTTACACGTAATGCAACATTGTGGCTTTAGCACTTGCACACCAACAATATAATCACTTTTTAAACTGGGTTGGATAGTGTGTTACGACACATCAACATGTGAAGGTTATATCATGTTGAGGGAAGATGAATAAAGTGCCTTACCTAATGATACACCAGGGTACCCCACCTGGGTGTAATATCTGCTGAAATTTTACTAAGAACCATTCTTGTTTAAAGTCCAACGACTTGAACGCCACAGAAGCGGAAACATAGTATATAACATATTTCAGTTCTCATGTATAAGGGATACAAATTATATACCGAATATGACGTCACCCCCCCCCTCTCTCTCTCTCTCTCTCTCTCTCTCTCTCTCTCTCTCTCTCTCTCTCTCTCTCTCTCTCATCATCATCATCATATCTCAGGTGACACCTACGGCTTCGAAGAGAGCGCGCCACTGCTGACGCTCAACCACCCTGCGTGTGATGATGTTCCCTGTCCGGCCACATTCCTTCAACTCCACCATGTCTCTTTGGGCCGACCCCTCTTTCGTCTCCCGTCTGGGGACTAGAGGAGAGCTCTACTACGCGCAACCGGTTACATTCTGCACACAAGCCACAACCATCGCTATCTTCTTTTCTTTACAATCTGGACATGTGATAATGATTCTGTCCTTGGATGAAGATCTTCTTTATTGATCCTGCCGGGCCAGAAGATGTCAGCAATCATCATCACGTGTAATAGAAGAGTTCAAGCTTTTGTGTTATCCTTGATATTAGCCTCCAGCATTCTGAAACACAGCGCAGCACCCCTAATGTCATTGCTTCAGTATATTCTCAGTTGAGTCTTGAGTCTGACTTTTTTAGGCTTCCATCTGTTTGTCAGTCATCTGGGCTAGTATCGCTGCTTACATTTTATCTCTACATCATATATGTAAAATATATAAAACTACCAGAGAACACATCTTCCAGAACTCATTGACCTATTTAAGAATCGACACTGATAAACAGCCATCCGATTGATCGACTGAAAATGAGGTTCTCTGTAAGCGCACCACAGCATTTTCGACCTTTCAACTGAAATGGCGGTATTCCATTCTGACCGTTGCACTTATATGTTAAGCGGTCGCAAGCGTGCCCACGTTAAGGTGTAGCATTGAAAAAGAAAACAAAACAAAACAATGCGGGCACGCATTCATTAAAGGCAGGATAGTGAATAAAGTTTGATGAATGTCTAAAAAGTAGAATTTCAGAGCCATTCATCGGTGTTAATTTATTAAGCTTTGCGAACTGTATCCGGAGATATTTGTCTTTTCTGAAATAGGTAAAGTGTATTATTGGGTTATTATAGTACATACATTTTTTATATGTAAATTATAAGCAACATGACGAGCTCCTCCTGTTATTTCAGCATATCGAAGACTTAATTTGCTTTGTTAATTCTTGTTTCTGCTTCTCTTTCTGAGTCTCCTTATGTGGACAGTTTGGTTCCAATGTATTTGAATTCCTAAACATCCCGAACTGGTTTGTTATTCACAGTAATAAAATCACGGGTTTGTGGCTATTCCTCATTAAGTTCGCTTTCTTGCTGTATACGTTCTTTATGGCTTTCTCGCTGGTTTCGAGTCCAACGCTTTAACTATTGTGTCGGGGCCCCGAGTGGCCGATTGGTCTAAATCGCTATCCGTTATGGATCACTGCCATCTCAACTCTGTCTGCGTGGGTTCGAGTCTCAGATTCGGCCAATGCGGGTATGTGAGAAAGCTTGCCAGTAGCTAAATATCTATGTGTATTGTTTGTTTATTAAAATGAACACATAAAACTTGTACGAACCCTATACATTTTACAGAGTTCAAGTAATTTTAAGGAAAATATTTTTTAAAAATATGTATTAAAAAAAGTTTCAACATTAAAGAAAAAAACTTTCTAAATTGCTTTTATATTTTCATACTGACCACCACAATGTGTATAACTGTACAAAACCTGACTGTGAAATAAAGAAAACAAATGTGTATTGACGTGATCCAACCTTTCTTTGGAATGTCGGCTAACTTGCCAAACATACAGCGACCTTACAAGATTTGAGGTTAGCCTTCTTTATGGGCGTTACCGTTAGTCCATCAGCACTAACTGTGCCTATTCATACTGTACTTTTGCAGCGGTGGAACTTATTTTCGCAAAAACAAGAAAAACATTCAGATTGTGTTTATTCTATGATTTAATAGCAGACTCTCACGGTTTGAAAATTTGTTGTGCATAAACGAAAACCTGTATTATGTAGTTCTTCCAAAATATAAAAAAAATAAAATTGTGTATCTAATGGAATGTAGGTGTTTGTTAAAAACGCTCACAAAAATCGTCAACGTATTTACAACATTACAAGATATCTTCGGTATACGTCGTTTTGTAGCACTGGCGTTGAAACTGATAAAACCAATCTGTCGTCTACTGAAGATCTCACAGAGCCACGTGAGATCTGGTTGAACCAAACTTTGACAAAAGAACACATTTCCAGCGCTTCATAAATGTCCATAAAAACGGTGAAAATTTTGCGGGACGTCAAATTTTGTACAATGGAATACTATTTAGTAATACTTCTACAATTTGTAAGACACGGCGGGATGGAGCCTTGAACATAATTAAAGTTTATGTTTAAATTCAAAATCAAAACAGCATTTAGACTACTTTGGTTAAACTATGATTTATATCATGCCATATACCATTGTAGTTCGTTCAAAAAGGAGCCATTGATCTGGAGTCTCGTTATTTATGTACGAGACAATAACACACGTCATCACCGTCTGATTGGACAATGTATGCAATGTCAACGGATATTTAATGAAAAACAACGCACTATTATTCCACTGAAGTTTGCACTAAATCCACACCATGAGCACAATCTTTTTACTAACACCAAATATTATCTAAACTCAGTTAACTGTGAATAATGAAAATTGGAATGGTTACCAGTAACCTCTCACTTTTAAACAAATGAGCTAACTCATTACTTCGAGGTTAAGACCAAAGTAAACAATTATCGTCCTCTAAAAAAAAAACCTGCTTCAGTACTAGAAAACATGATCTTTTGAAATGTGTTTGTTACCCAGCTTTTTATTGTCGCAGTTTAAAAGTATATGGATTAATGGGCATCAGCTTAATTGTAGAATCTTATCTTGTCTCCTAAAACTGCTCTACCATAAAATAATTTTGAAAAAAAATCTTTAGGACTCTCCAAATTGTACAATGCATCAGAGCACGCGTCCATACATAATCCATGAAATTTCTCCAAGGTCATGCACGTGAGTGCTAAAGGTTGCTATGTTTGTGATTTCTATTTTGAATAAGGCTTTGACCAAAATCTTCACCTAATGGTTATTGTATGGTTTAACGCCATTTTTGAGCACACGATATGCTGCTATACATAGCGGCCAGTATTAATGGTGGTGGAAGAACTCAGGACCTCCCGGAAAGAACCACGCACCCACGAGAAGCTACTGGCAAGGTTTCTCACATACCAACATTGGACGAATTTGAGACTCGAACCCACGCATACATAGATTAGATGGCACTGATCCGTAACGGAGAGCGCTTTAAACCACTCGGGGTCCCATCATCATCTGAACCAATGACTGCCAGATTCAGGGAACCTGTTTTAGACCAACACTCTAGGATACACGGTATTAAATGTATGGAAGAACGGGAGCTATCCAGGAAACTTATGAACATAAAATAGAGTATGCAGGGATCTGGGTGGCCAGGACTGGTTGATAACGCAAAAAATATTGTTCTATTGATGGAATTTAATTCTTTGTATTCATCTATGCTGATAAATATAGGTTTGATCATAAGCACTCAAAATCTTAAAAGTTATTTAACTTTTAATATTATGGTGTTTGTATAGGTTTACTATGTGAATTGAATTAGATCCGTGCGTCCTCTAGTATACTAGGCTTGCGATGTATACACGCTTATAATATTATAATATTATGACACATATACTGTATTATGACGTAAGATGCTGTACGGATGTTTTTTTTTTTCCTTACGTTTCTTATCTTCTTTTGGGAAGCTGTTTACAAACTGTTTATATAATTTCATTTGCATAATATTTCGTTCTATGGTAGTAACTATAAACGACGACGAAATGGAATAAATACACGCAGATACAGAAATGTTTATTTTATTGTAGTCAAATGATTTTTTTTCCTCAGCCTGTATTATGCACGAGCTGTTCTATTAAAACTTGTACAGCCAAGCTTCAGTTTGACTAAAGAACTCACACATACCTTCAAACTGGTATGTATTTTAATATTCAATAGTCTCACAAAGAGGATGATTTCAATAAAAACTTGAACAAACACGACCATATGTAATTTAGAGACACTTGTACGAGTCTACAGAGCTCTGAAACATCCGGGTCATTAGCCAGATACAACTACTCCCAGATTTCCGATAAATTGCGTCACATCTGTCAGTAAGGTAATTGCCAGTACCCTGGTTTGCGTTATCACGCTTCATGACATCCAAGTTTACAACATGGTAAGCACTTGGAGAGGTTTCGTGATACAGGAGGAATGTAGGGGTTGTGTTTTTAGTGTTACTGTTAAGAATGATTCTTTTATGTGCCCTTGTGACTGAACTCGGTGCTTCTGAGAGCACACACATAGGTGGGGTTACTCCCTTAATTTCCATTTATTGCCTCTGTATCATTTACACTGTTTCCGAATTGTTTGTGACACCACGAGTGTTATCATCTATCCAATCCGAAGATTGTAAAACATAGTTTGTGTACCTTTGACTTCAAACAACCTAACTTTAATCTCGTGTTTCTGTCAGAAAAAAATCCCCAGGGCTCATGAAAAAAGGTTCAAGATGCAATTAACATTCCTTATCAAGATCACAAGTGACAATTTATGTGGGAGACTAAATAAGTTTACTTTAATTCGAATTTCTGGTATGTCTGGCCACTTTAGTTCCATGTAGTAAATTTATCGAGCAAGGAATTATAGATTCGCAACCTGTCTTTTTCTCGTTCGCGTAATGCCTTTTCTAAGATAGTTAATAACTCTTGAGTTTAAATGAAACAGACAAAATTTAGCAAACAGTGTGAAAGACAATTTTGTGACAAGAGAGCATATAGCCTTCCCGTACTTCATCAAATATGTTAATATCAAAATCTGCTACGCTTGCAGAAAGTAAAATATTTGAAATTATTAAACCTGTAGTAAAGTGTCTCTTTAGGACCGATAGTTTCAATTAGACGAAAAATAAATCTGCACCAAAAGTTCGAGTAAAATTTAGCAATTAGTTCCTCAGAGTATCATACACCGCAAACGACTCTACAACGTAGGTCAATACGTGAACTGAAATCAACAGCATACACTTGCTTTTGGCAAGAAAAATTCATTTGATAACCTGATTCCTCTAAACAGAATGGGTTTTGACAATAGTGCTATAATCTGTGGTCGTGACCGTGAAGTATTTGTAAAAGTCTATGACAAAGAAGTCAGAAACAGTCCCATTCTAATTGTTTAATTGTTTTAACGTTAATTTTGGAATAGAAGGAAAATGCTTTTCCGTCCAAAGGTTAAATTCTGTGGGCATTGGAGTGAATCAACTATACTAGTGTATTAGATGGGAAGTTGAAAGCAGCACGCAATTTCCCTGTAAGGAACATAAGTGAACTGTAACAGCGTAGCAGACGGTGGGAGCTATTGTATTCCTGGCGGCCAGCAAAGTTGGCTCTGTACTGCGTATTAAATATTTGAGTCTTTGAGTACTTCGGTTTGCTTAAATTAGTCTCATTTAAATTTTGTTTTTAATATTTACAAGTACTTAAACGGAGGTCAGGTTAAATTCTAAACACCCTCTAAATCCGCTAACAACGTGTGTTAATCCTACTGCGAAGTAACGATCATATATATATAAAAGTCAATATATATATAATGTTGTCATGTTCCCACTTTGGTTATTACAGCACGCATTTTTGGCCATATGGAATCAAATTAGCACTGCAGAAACAATACATTGAAATTAGATTGTAATCAGCAGTTTCTAGATTACACTAAGTACATGATAATAAATCAAGTGTTTAATAAACCGTCAATTCAACACACGTTTATTTTTTGTTTGTAGTTAAAACTTCGTTTAAAAATGACATTCCAAGAAATGTTTCATTGAAACAACTGCTGGAAAACGCATAGGAGAGCACATGTACAAACATCTTCACACCATAGAGGCCATGTTTACAAATTGTAGCAAGAAGCGTGGTAACTCAGTGGTTAGAGTATCCAAAAGGACACGTGTTAAATTCCTACCATCAGATGAGACCGCTCCGGTGGCCTAGAGGTAAGAGCGTCCGCCGCGGAAACGGGAGGTCGTGAGTTCTATCCTCGACCGAGTCATACCAAAGACTTACAAAAATGGCACTAACAGCTGCCTTTCTTGGCGCTCAGCATTAAGAGGTTAGTATTAAGACTGGTCGGCCTGATGTCAGGATAATGTGACTGGGTGGAACATCATGATACATGTCTGAGGCAGGATGCCCCACTGATATACATCACTATAAACTGCCTCACTGCAGACATCGTAGCGATATGACTGAAAAACTGTTAAAGTTCCGTTAAAAATCCTAAACAAACAAACAAAACAAGAAACATCAGATTATTTCGCACTTTACTCCAACTGTCTCGGCACTTAATACCATACATGTGTCACTGTGAGTAAAACAACAAATACAATAAAATTACCGTGGTCACTGATGTTACGGATTACTAACATCAGCTATATAACTTCATGTTTAGGACTTGTCGATTTTTTTGTCATTTGTTATAGTCTAGTCTGATAATTTGACTCTCAGTATCGAGAAGAATCTTATAAGAACCCCACCCTACCCGCCCCCCCCCCCCCAACTCCGCATCACTTAACAAACCAATTAATGTACTGATTTAAGCATCACACTTTGCCATGTACAACATTCTCTTTATGTCTAGATATATGTTTTAAAAAATAATCTTATATATGTCTTTTGTTCTGTACGCCTGTCTCCATGCCTGCCTACCAGCTTACCTGTCAGTTTAAGCACTATAATACTTGTACTCGGGTAATGTTTAACATTAACAGCTGTCTTGTTGCTTGATACAACATGAATTCAAACAAGTCAAATTTTGACGTTTAAGTGATTCGTATACTTAAATAATCATGTATTCCATTTGTTGAGATTAATAAAATGTCAAAAGCTTCAACTCCTATTAAATGTACAAAACAATACATTTTAAACATCCCCATATATGTCTATTACCATTGAGTATTGGCAGTTTATTCGGACAAGTGAATTTAACTTGCCCGAATGGACCAATAGTTTTGAAAGCGAAGTTAATGTTACAGTTAATCCAATTTATGTTCGTTAAAGTGGAAGGATCTACGGTTGTGGACTTGCTCGAAGCAGGTTGAGTTTCTTAAGTTTTGATATCCATTGTACAACGGCCTAATTCCTATCAAAATAGTGATCGAAGAAAACAAAACACGCGCTTCATTTACCCCTACGCACCCTACCTGTCATGTGACGCTAATTTTAATTTTCATTCAATTTAAGTTCCGATATGTAAGAATATTATCCTTTACACGCAACTAGTACACAGCAAACAAATACTGCACCCACAGAATGCGCTAATTTGTATACTGTATGTTTTGTATTTTAATGAATACAATATGCAACTCAATAACCTTTTATAACACCTTAGACATATATTGAAGTTTTGTTGGAACTCCTATAGCAGTGTACAATGGACCAATTCAGAGTGTCCTTCCTTTATAATTCCATTATCATGATAGGTTAAGTGTTTCGATTGTACGAACACTGATTTTGAATCACCAGTTTACCAAAGCAGGAGAGTGTTTCGCAACTGAAAAACATACTTATACAGAAAACAGTTTTTAAAAATATTCAATTAAGAGTCCACAGATGTGTGTGTGTGTGTGTGTGTGTGTGTGTGTGTGTGTGTGTGTGTTTTCTTAGGTGGAGGTATATTATATACGGATATAGAATGAAACAATATGGTTTGATCAGACCTCACCCGATTGTCTGGGCCGCTACTGTGTAAGAAGGAATCCGATCTTACCTGTGTTCGTGATGTACATAGATCTAATTCATGCTCATAAAAACACTTCAGTGATCGCTTTTTCATAAACGACTAAAGAATGTGCACGTCAATTCAGGGTTTAATTCATCATACCATTTGAGTCAATATACCATGTATATTGGCCAAATAACTTTGACAATACAGCACAATTTATACATTAAAATGAATTGTAACTGCTGGTTGGACCTAGATTACTGTATGATATTTCATAAAAGGAATAATGTTTAATAACATGACACTATAACGAACACTATTTTGTTTTTAATTAATAGAAACCATCGCCAATAATTGATTAATCATACAACACACACACACACACACAACACACACACACACACACACACACACACACACTTTGAACTGGCCCCTTCAACATGCATTTGTGATATTTATGTAACTGTCCCATAACAAGAACATCAAGCACCAGCCTAGTTCCATTAGATGACCGCTGTTGCACGTAGGACCGTCTACATGTGATCCTGTGTACATTAATTGTGATTGTTGAAAATAAATTAAAAATGCTTTTGACAGTGCCAAATGGCATGTGATGTTTTAGAAAGTAACAAAAATACCTTGTTTGTTCTAAAGGTAGCTGATTCAATATTTTTTGTCCACTGTGATCTAGCTAAACACTAAAAGCAGTTAGAATTTATTACTGTGCGTATGTTTTGGTGTGGACATTTAAAGTCTCATGACCAAAACATTTAGGAAAATGAACAACGTTTTAGGAACATTGAATCTTGCTTAGTGAAGAGATATAATTAAAAAGAAAAAGAAATACATAAAGCCTACCTTGATTTGAGAGTCGCGTGCTAATCCCGATTTAGCTGCCCGGTAGTTAGCCATTATGAATTGTCAAACCTGAATATAAGCTACCTTGACACTTGTACCTGACACACGCTTTGCACTAAATACGAGAACAATAAATAAAAATAGATTGTCTTCACCGGTAGCACTGTCGTACAGACTGGGGCTATGAAGGGCGTAACCTAGCTACTTAGCTCCGCCCACATCATGACACACATTTCGAGTTCCCAAAGGTTGATTTCAAAGTATTTTTGCTAGGTATGTGCTTTTTATCTTGTCTACTGGATGCTGTCCATAACCACGGAAATCATATCTGCGTAGTGATCACTGTTGCTAACGTTATATGATGTCTAAGGCCAACGTTTCATGTACTAAATCAAATATGGTATAGTTTCCTCCCTTGCTGGCTGTTCTCCTATAGGACACACGATACTAAATATTTGGACAATGGGAACCAGTCAAACATTGGGTGAACACAACATAGAATATACTGGTTTTGAGGGCTATGATTGGTTGATAATGAAAAGTAATTCTTTTAAAAAAGAATGTTTTGAAAGCTTTTAAGTGTTGCAACTGAGAAAAATTGAGGCAATATTCGACTGATGGGTTTTCAGTTCTTCTACCGACTTGACTTTGGATCACTTCTTGAAATCAGCATCTCAATAATTCTATGCGGAATTGAAAACACGCTTCCATCACATATTGATCAAAATAATGGTGCGTCTCATATGGTTTCTCAAATCAAAAACGTGCATAAAAATGGGTCAATATGGAGAAATACGAGTTTGATTTGTGAGTATTTGAAATTTAAAATTATTTAATTTTTAATATCACGGCGTTCATTAGGTTTTATTTAGAAGCGGAATTAGTACCATGAGCCATACAATCATACACGTCTTTATTTGAAAGACGTTACATGCAATTCTAAATAAATAGCTTTTAGCATGGACACACTTTCGAATGTTTACATACATACAGAAGATTAGTAAGCCACCTGCAAAACAAAGCCCGTTTACACCATATTTTTAATATTGCCGCCAAATAATTCGAGTGTATTAAAAAAACCATTTGTACCGTTCACATATGACGTACTTTATTATTTATATAAGTAACTCTCGCAAATCTACATGTGTAGGGTAAAGGGTCTTTCCACAAAAAATGTATGTATTTCGAATACAGTTGAATTATTATTTTGAACAAAGCCAACATCCACCCTTTACTAAGATATACTGATTGAACAAAATGCTATAACTACATTTTTATACTAAATTAGCTTCCTTTCTGCACAGTATTGTCAAGAATAATAATATGATTTTAAAATAAATAGTATCAAAAATTGTTTTCATGAAGTAATGCAGTTACTATGTAATGACTTTGAAATTTGTAATTCATTTGTGATATTTGCAGATCAAATTCTTTGCCGAAGAAAACAGTTCCTATTAGATTCAAGTTTCTTTTAATGTATGTATGTATGTATGTATGTATGTATGTATGTATGTATGTATGTATGTATGTATGTATGTATGTATGTATGTATGTATGTATGTATGTATGTATGTATGTATGTATGTACTGGGTATGGATAATTGTCCCAAAGGGTCACACAAACAGAGGTAAGGAAAAAACAGGATGAATTCCTCAACATTCAAAATTATGGTTTTGATATAAACCAGGATCACGTTTACGTTAAAGACCTTGATAACGAGAACATCATCTCAGGACAAGCCCGCAAGGGTTGACGATAGCTTCCTGGTGCATATGAAAGGTTGAGATTGATTGCAACCCACAGGCGATCAAATCTCTCTCTCTCTCTCTCTCTCTCTCTCTCTCTCTCTCTCTCTCTCTCTCTCTCTCTCTCTCATACATATGTACCTTTGAAATCTTATATCACTAATATATTAATCCGATTTTTCCCAGACTTTGAATTGAGCTTGACGTTCTTCTTTTACATCAAGAAATCTGTAATATCGTAAAGAATTTGTTTGTCTGAGAATAATATCCTATTCAAATAAAGGGTAGCGTATTTCTCCGGCATCTTAAGTCGACCACTTTAACAACAAACTCCATAGCAAGAATGGGATGCCCCTTTATAAATAAACATGAAGAGACTCGGGTAACGTGATAGGTCACGTGGTACCTGGTTTATTAAAAGCCAACTCTGAGTATATATATATTAGAATGTGTATTAAGACGCTAGGAAGAAAAAGAGAAAAGTCAAGATAATATTGAGTTAACTTATCCAATAAGAAAGTGAGGGGTGAGATGTCCATACAAGGACGATAACGAAACTGACGGTAATAAATAAATCGTTTTAATCTTTTACACACAGCAAAGGACCGGGACCCATATTATGTATATGGAAACCCGCCTACACGGAAGTAAGTGGGAAGGTTCGATACTAAAGTTGTAAATATTTGTTTATGCACGTTCCTTTACACGTCACATAATACATGCTGGTAGCGGTCTTATAGAAAGAAAGTAATTAAAATTAATTTTTGAAAAAACTCCATGCTCAAAAATTAATTTTATTATTTTCTTCCTATACTAGATGAAGAACGACTTGTTACGCCACCTGATTCAAAGCGCATACATAGTGCCGAGCATCTCATCTTTCGCTAGCCAAAGTTCCGATATGTTGACCCTATCTATACCATGGCGGATCGAGCACATATGACTGTCCTTCGGGTCTATGAGTGTTTGCGTGTGTTATTTACATTTTTAACGTAGCTTTAACAATTTTGTTCAGTCATTTTGCTACGATGTCTGCAGTGTGGCAGTTTGCAGTGATGTCTAGCACTGGGGCATAATGCCGCAGACATGTAGCATGATGTCCCACCCAGTCATATAATCCTGACACCATGCCGACCAATCATAACACTAACCTCTTAATGCTGAACGATAAGCGAGGCATCTGTTAGTACCAACTTTATAAGTCTTTGGCATGACTCGGCTGGGGATCAAACCCACGAGCTCCCGCATCCGAGGCGGACGCTCTAACCATTAGGCCGCCGGAGTGGGTCTTTGAGGTCTATTAATTTCCCTGATGCGGCGGAAAAGCCAGCGCATCCAATCAAAATTAAGTTGTTTAAATTTGAACGCTGTTCTTACATGATCGAGACAAGAAGAGCCCACAACTCGAATGGATTCATAATTGAGTAATTTTCCACTGTAGCCCCGTGTTTGGACAAATACCTTTTACTCAGATACATCGGTAATGTCTTTCTCTGGTTTATAGTCATACGTTCGGTATTAAACTTACAAAGTATCTTTAGAAATCAATTGTCTCCACCATTTTCGGTCAATATAGAATGCACCGCTGTTACACGATATTGGTTAGCTGGCTTTACATACTAAGGGAGGCGACTCATGAAATCCAATTGATGTCGCTAGGACAAACAGCATAAATATCTGCTCGATCCGCCAAGGTAGGTAGGGTTAACATTGGAACCTTGGCTAGAGAAAATGGACGGATGTTTCAATGAAACTTTATGGATGGTAGATGGCCAAACCGAACGCACGACATTTAAAGCTTATTGGCAGCTAATATATAGTTTAGACTGTAAGTGGACTAGCAGTGAAGCTCGAAAACAGCAAGAGTTAGCTTAATCATAACAAGTTAGAGGTAGCCCTTCGGCATTTCATTTTAGTACTGGCCATTTAGCAACTAGCGAGAAGTCAGTGGTAACCCTTTGCTGTGTCGTAATATCTTGTCCCAATAAGCAAACAGTGCATAAATGTCGAGCCGCAGGTACGAAACACGACATGGTGTGCCGCGTCGCAGCCGCAGGGGACGTATGCCTAATGTTACTGAAGATAGTAAACATGAATGTAAGGATTCTTATGAAAGAAAATAGGATTTTAACACTTTCTCCTTGTTTGGACTTAATAATGTTCGCAAGCGAAACATTTGGGTCCATGGAACGTACATTTAATTTACTCCCAGCTCTTATTACAATCAGTAGTATACAATGTCAGAATACTAAGTCATATTTGCGAGTCAATTCAATTATTTTAGGGTGTGCGTGTGTCAAAACTTGATTGGTTTGTTAGTTTTCGTACACAGACTGCAGCAAATCACGTGCGAATGGGCGGGGCAAATGCCCCCCCCCCTCTCCCCAGATGACGTCCATGACAGGACCACATGTTATATTAATTATACCAGTAATATTCGATCCAACTGATTCCTGACTAGATTATAACACCCATTTCGAGGCATGTGCATACCGTGATGGTTGGATCACCCAGCAAAAGGCACGCGCCAGGTCATGTCCTTTCTTTGACAAAGGCAAGGCGTCTCCAAAAATCTGAAGGATGGCGCTGGTGAAACTTATGAGCTTCTGACAAGGGCACACGAGGAACGGTTTTCATATATGTCACGTTGTAAGGATTAACCAGATTTCAACATGTACATCTTAAACCTTGAGGCTAATAATTTCGCGCCTTCAATATGTATGAAGGTAAATTCAGCGATAAAGAGGCATCAAGCCAGTTAATTGACATGGCCATACAATCCGTAACTCGCCGTACTTTGGGAAAGCCAGTTACATAATAATTGCGATCTCAGGTTTCACAGGTAATTGATGGAATTCTGTTTTCGGATCAAAGGAACATAAAGTGTGGGTCGTAAATCCACCCTTGACAGACTGTTGAGAGGGGGAAGTGTCTGATAATTATATGAATCAACATCCACTCGGAATTGAGCAAGGCGTGACCAACATTAGAATCGCAAGCTTAAATCTATTATCTTGAGAACTAAACGTCTGTTGTTGATAAAACCCACTTGCGGAAATTATACGGAAAGATAAACTACTCCGACGTCATTTCGAAATTGGCGGGAAATTTGTACTCTGGGAATTACAAGGAGCTTCTGTACAGGTCGGTGACTATTTGCTCGATTATTGTAATATATTACTGCAAATTTAGTGTACTTTAATTATTGCATTATGTATACTTTAGTACGTAGAATTACCATCTGTAGGGTTTGATTCATTCGTAGTGTTTGATATAGATGCATATTTTTAGTTATGAGCAATGTTTATGTAAAGAATTAATATTATAATTCGCTATTTGGTTACTTTGTAGTAACCACGTGCATTTATTAATTTGATATTATAGATTTGTAAATGTTGAATTGAATTATAAATGTTGTATAATTGGTTCAGTGTGCAACATTAGTTCATAGGGTGTGAAGTGCCAAATTTTCGGTCGAATCTATTAATAACCCATTAGTTCTGGCCAGATAGCCATTAGTTAAATTACGAGACACAGCATGCAGAGAAGAGGATTTGTATAGTAGGATGTGGCCGTTGTACTACTTAGCCGTATTTATACAGGAGCCAGTACTGACCGACGTGACCTTGTAAAGTTTCATTTTATTACGAGAATATCAGAATTAAGAGAAAACAGAGATTCTGATACTTAAAACCAAAGCCTGTCATATTGACCATGACGTAAGCAACTTTTAGAGGGAAGCGGGGGAAAATACATTTGATTCTGATTGGTCAGGGTTGAATAAGGCATGTGTTTTACACGAGAAATCTTTAGAACATAATATCTTACTAGCTAAATTAGAATTTAGTCTGAATTTGCTACTATGAGAGTAGACAGGACAGAATTATTTTTAATAAGGCTCCGGATGGGATTTAAGTGAAATCCATTCGTCAAGGAAGCGTAGACGAAAACCGCCAAAACCAACGGTTGAGTGACGCACCAAAACACGAGGTATTTGTCTCAATTCCACGTTTATTGTGATGCAATTAATATAATGTCTCCTTCGTTTACAGGTATGCATGATTTTGTTGATACATAATGTGCTTTTGAATTATGAATTAAAATTCTTACCTTAATTCTTAGTTAAGAATGATGTAGTGTTAATTGATGTCGTAAAAAGGCTATGTTGAGTTATGATAGGAAGCGTTACGTTAATTCTTGAATTTATCATATTGTTTGAATAATGATTGTGTTCTAAGAATTTAATGTATTACTTTAATTAATGATTTACAAGAATACATGTGAATTCACAGAAGTTTGATGTCATAGATAATTTAGCGACAATGTATAATTCAACGTCTCGCTATGTAGTACGTTAATGTATTAGGTCAAGGTAAACCGAATTAACAGAGGGTTTAACTGTATTGATTTGAAGACATGTGTAGTTAATTACTAGCCGTAGAATTGTTATCACTGATATGAATATCTGATTGTTCGAACCAGGAATAACGGACAGTCTCGACTATTATCAGTGTAACGAGAGACTTAGGTTGTTTTAATTTTCTTTTTGGAAGGAAGAAAATAGCTTTTGGGAAAGAAAGTGAAGTGCGGAAAACAGGAAATTGTGAAGGAGAAATCGAGAGGTGTATACATTGATACAGTGGACAAGTCTGAGTTCAAGTGGAACATCCACGAGGGAAAAGTATCTCGAGAGACAGTAGCTTCTAGAACAATATTGGATTGAGCAGAGAACGTGGTTCGAGGATAACAGTTTATGCAAATCGAACAAAAGCATTGACTTCGATTTTGACTCGATCCTATGATGACTTTTAAATATCAGTAATAGAACGGCTAATTTGTTTAATTCTATTTCAAATCTGTTTGTAATTCGGTGAAAGGTTCATTCTAAACCGCGTGTATTCATAATGAAAGAGAATTTCATTGTGTATATATTTGATTAAATTGTTTATTTATCTTTACGGGGGCTCGGTGTTGTTTTGTTCAATATACCCAATCAGGTTACCATATACATTTTCTTACTCGAACCGGGCAATTATACCGAGGGCGGTCATCTCTTAGATAACGAGTGTCAGAGGGGAGTGGGCTATAGTGTTGTTATTATATGTTGTGCAATACCCTTTGACAAAGTGGGACGTAACACATACCCTTTGACAAGTGGGGCACGCTTATGACTCGCGATAATCTGACATATGGATTTGCCTATTTGTGTATACTTTGTAGAAGTATCATGTGCAAGGATATACAAACGCATGGATATGTGCATATCTGTGTACACTTTGTAGAAGTGCCATATACAGAAATGCGTCTGATTATGTGATATTGTTCTGTATACTAAGATCGAGAATCTGTGTACACATATCATGGAGAATGTGTACTTCGATGGGCACGAATGCGTGACCAAAAACGGTAATGGCTTATCTGAAGATATTAATGTTTAGTGTCAGATTACATAGCTAGGGGAATATGTTATGCTAATGTCCTTGTGTTTTAATACAGGAAGCTTTTAGAGACCAGAGGGAATTACCCCAGTGCAGATGGCCCGAATCTCTGGGAGACAAAAGAAAAAGGAAGGACGGAGGCAGAATTTAGCCGGACTGGAGGGAGTTGGATTACCAGTCCAGAAAGAGCATACAGATGAGTAGGAACACTGGACAGGAGGACAATCTTTCACACTAAGCGAAATGATTGAATTTGCCATCACTTGGTCGAGTGAAAGACGAGTGATAGGGTTTTAATTTGAATTTTATTTCAATGATGACTGTTATTCAATTATATTAAATTGTTGTTATTTGAATTTCACATTTTGTGTATTCATTAATTTTAACTGTCGGCACCGCTGACTGGGGGTCATAGCTATGCATCTCTCTATCACTATTTCAATTTCAGACAAAAACAAGCCAGGGTGGGTCTTCTGTAATAATTTAAATAATATTGGGAGCGCCAAACCCATCCTAAATAAAGGGATGTCTCTACAATATCCCAACCAATCAAAACTGTATATAATCTGAATAAAGATGACATAGAGCAAGCAACACGTTCCCTGAATTTGGATACAGCATCAGAAGACTTGTTTACATTGGCTACCCGACAGAGCCTCGCGATACAACTGAAGTTCTGGCAAAAATATTATTGACGCACAGATAGATTCAGATATTCTACTTTTTCATTCAATAGGCGCAGTTGAGAAGTATGAATACTACAATATATGAAACCGTATAATTGAAAGCCTTCGATTGAGCAGGAATACATTAAAAGGGTGATCGTAATTAATATTGTCACGTAGGAGCCGACGAAAAAGAATGTAAGGAAATGTCAGAATCATTGGCGATGGAGCATTTGCAAGTTCTGCTGAAACGGATGAACAGAATGACGAGATAAGTATGTCTGAAAAAGTCATCCCAGTGCAACAAGGAGGTAAGTATCTTACATTGGAACAGAATCTTATAAAACGTGACTCTAATTCCTGACTCCCTTCCAGTATTATAATGTGGGCAGAAGTGTTGCATTAAGAACAAATTTCCAGAATCAAACAAATCTGAAAAAGATGGCAACAAAAGCAACAAGAAGATTACGAATGTACCAGAGCTGACAATGTGTCATCCAAACCGATTTTCAGGAAAAGGAAACCGTACTTAGTTGGAGTCTAGTCAGTACTTCCAGAGGCAGCACCCACGGTCGCCATGCCAATCTTTTGTTTGATAACGGAGAGACCATATAATTGCTGTCTGAGAAATTATGTTAGCTAATGTTCATCCAAAACCTGGTCTCCACTCTTCAAAGCAAAGCAAGAAATTGATTTTGCAGGGTGCACCATGGAGTCGCTTTCAGGACAGACAATGTTCGCTTTTGAACGAATTCTAACAGAACAAAGCAATGCTTGCTAAGACTGATATCACCGGTGGCATAGGTTTGGACTTCATTAGAGGAAGCCATGTGTCGACTGATGTTACAAACGACTTACACAGGATTGGTTGCAAGTCACATTTAAAGGAGTTACACGTTCAGTGTACGAACTTAAACAGTTCATAATCAGCAGATATCGGCAGTCCTGTGCGAATGCCTAGATAGGAGAGTGAGCAATTGATAGGTTTAATAATGGCATGCCGGAAAGAGAAACGGTGCTAGAAGATTCTATACACGACACGTGGATGTGGGTCGCATAAGTTGAAAGACGTAAAGGTAACTATCGAAGGAAACACTCTTTTGATGATTCAAGAACACGATTGCTAGCGTTTATTCTATAACGGGCAGCGAGAGTAACTGGGAAACTCAGGTTAGATGTTAGCTTTACAATCCGTTTTGGATCAGGGAATAACCAGCTCGCCCGTCTTGTGTTTCTTACTCAACGCCACCTGCATTATTCCTCATATTTTGGTGCTTTTTTAAAATTAAAGTTTTAAATTTTTTCTTTCTCACGAACTCTATCAAGATGAAGTCTCTATAGCTCCTTTTCGGTAGTTTTAGTAAGAAATAGAGAACATATACGTTGTTGGCGTAGATATACGAAAACATTTCACGAGTGAAGTGGAAAGATTGTATTGTCATGGGTGAGAATACATGTTTCCAATTAACGAGTTAAATATTTCAATATATGTACTAAAACAGATATTTTCTTTCCACTTTATTATATATGTTTTTAAAAGCAACACCACCATTTTGCATGAATTTGCTCTTATTCTAAGCCAATGCGATTAACATCTTTATTTCTGCATTGATAAAAGACAGTAAATATTAAATTAACTTTGGGAGACAGACGTATTACATATTTGGCATTTTTATATCATGCATCAGACTGCATAATTTGTAACAGTAATGGCTATATTTGGAAGGAAATGATGAGTTAAAAATATCCGTGATCACGTGGGTCTAAAGTAGAAACATTACAGAGTGGTTGTATCCGACATACTTCAGAGTGTAACCTCTTAAAAGAGATTTTACAAAAAATAATGATTATAAATTTACCTATAAAGATTTGTATTCTTTATGTTTTACTTATTTCTTCATTGAAACGTGAATTAGATGTGAACTTGGAATACTTGCAGTCTAGTTCAGTAGCAGACGATATATCCACTTTTTCCATGATATTTAATTTCAGTTTACAATCAATACTAATCAAAGTCCAATTTATTCATTGATTGTGATGCGACTTAAAATTGTTATAAACGTTTCTTACTATATTTAATCACGAGTTTTGTTTCTTAAAAGATGTTTACCGTTTGGCGTAGAGTATTACAGGTATATAATAATGCACGGGTGATACATATCAATCGGATCATGCAAGTTCAGTCACTCATAGTTTCCATGATTCATATAGAAACCCTATTACTGAAAAGTTAACACTTGAAGTCTACGTTTTCTGTCTGGAATTCGTGTTTAGGCATTGTTGATGGCAAGTCATTGATTGCAAAAGCGTGCACTAAAGGGTTTAAAATCTTACACGTTTTAAGACCAGAACCCCAAATCTTTTATAAGTTTTTCTACATGTTAACAATGACACTCACAATTACAAAAAAAACAAACAACAACACAATTTAGAACCATTATAACCTTACAATCCATCAATTTGTGTTTCTTGACATCCTATAATACAATGACCCACCTTTCATTTACGTGTTTTCATGTTTCTAACGCCATTATTCATTCCTTTATGCAACAGTTTCTTGTATATGATTTATGCCTTGACTATTTGCTTTCTTCCAAGCGTCAAAATGTATAACATTCTGTTCTGTTTCGTTCTGTTTAGACAGAGTGAGTGACCTCCATATACTGCTGCCAGCTACATGAGTGTTCTCTTTGGAGCTGCTGGATGTGCAGGCTGCGTGGCTTTTCGAAACATTTCTCACCAAGCAAATTCTTCTGTTGCACATCTTCACTGACCCCAACAGGTCGTTGAGTTGCCCTGACTCTTGAGCTTTCCAGTCGCTCTTGCTACCCGTTATAGATTTAACGCTACAAATGCTATCATTGTATCCACGGAAGTGTATTTCCTCTCGCAGTGATGGTTTAAATCGTCCAGCTCATTCAACCAATATCCTCATGCCATGCATTCAAATTTCTAGTCTCAATCTCCAGCCATGGCCTTCGATTCCTGCTGCTCATGGAGTTCAGCTTCAGCTTCAGTTGTCACCCTAAGGCACTTTCAAACGTGGCTGACAGTACCATTGTCACCAATCCTTAATTAGTCGTTCGCAACATCAGATGAAACTTAGCGTTCTCTCATTAAGTCCAAACCCATGATCTCTGTTAACACCAAGCTTTGCCACCACTGCTATGCATTGGTCTAGATTGTCGCCCATACCTAAAGTAAAGGTTACCTGTCCAAAAAGCATACGCATGGTGCCTCCCTAAGAGACAGTATCGTACATACCTGTTGTGGGTGAGAATTTTCAAACATAATTTCTTAGACACCAGTTTTACGGTTACCGCAGTATCTGTCATGACTTAGATATCATATCTTCCATCTGGTTTCTTGAATAGTATGACAGAATTTGCCCAAGATTGGTTGAAAGTCGTATTAAATCCCTGTTTACTAAATCTTGAATTTGATTACGTGTACGGTTTATGTTTAATTGGTGAACTATTCCCCATGATTATGCTATGTTCCACTATATCTATCTGTGCTAGATCTCCGTCAGATAATGGAAAAATATCATTGTAAAAGTAAATAATATTGTGCCTTATTTTGTTTTGGAGTATATTTGTTCCAGTCATTATCAGAGTCTTGGTCATTGTCAAGTGTTGAATTTTGAATAAGCATTGAACCTTAAAGTTGAATACATTTAGCATTAGCACGGATTTGAGAGAGAGAGAGAGAGAGAGAGAGAGAGAGAGAGAGAGAGAGGAGCATAGGAAAAATAAAGATGGTTTCCTCGTTAAACAAGACAGGGATCAGGTGTCTGTGTTGTGAGATATATAGGGTTTAGTGCTGGATGCACAAGTTCTAAAATTAACAGCATTAAGGTACGCAATTTAATTTCACGTAATATTTTCTATTTGTTTGACATGACTAGGTTCCATATTATATATCGTTTATTCAATTTCATGGAAATGCGTTGATGCTACAGTTGTTACGCAATTTATCTTATTCAATTTCATGGAAACGTGTTCCTGCTAGAGTTATTATGCAATTTATCTTTTTAATTTTACAGTTATTAGTTAATTGGGCAAGGATTACAGTAGTAAGTCAGGTTTACGCAGTGCATAGATAGCTAGTGTGTTCTGAGTAATGTAAGTGAAGGAGTTTTATGTATACCTAGAAAGTGGTACATATAGCGACTTAGGGATAAAGTTGTTCTTTAAGGAAATAGTTTTCCGAGAGAGGGTGAGACTCGACAGTCCGAAGACGGAAGTCCGGAAGAAGAAAAACGGGACGAGTGAAGTCCGGCAAAAAGAAGTGACGAGTTCAGAGTAAAGGACTAGGAAGTTCACGAAGAATGAGGAAGTCGGAATAGAAAGTATAGAGGAAATATGAAACGTAAGAACACGGTCGTTATGCTGATGAAATAAATCCAAATTAGGCGCTGCTATTAAATCCTATTATATAATTGAAGTTGAATTGAAATTACCACTATTGTTTTTTTTTGGGATTAAATTTGTTATTTTTCTTGTCTATGGGGGCTCGTATTGCATTTTTTCTTCCCAATAATCTTGCCCAGTTCTCTGCTGATATTCTATCTTTTCACTCACACCGGGTCATATTATCGAGGGAGGTCATTCCCTAGATAACGTAGCTAAATCCAATTAACCACCCTTCTCTTTTAGAGGGAGATGTTGTAGTCATTATGTTCAGCAGTTTCATTTGGTTGCATTGTCTAATACATCATTCAGAACGTTACGTTGTCTTAATTAAACCATTACAAGTATTGCGAAATAGTGAAGTTTTATGACGACACACAATTGCCTAAATGACCAATCGTTACCAACACAGATGTTTTATGACACTACATATATAATGTCCAGAGACTGCCTCGTTGCGGAGACCACATTTCTAATTTAGGTTCTAATGTTTTGTTTGGTTGTAGTTCTCAAATTCATATCACTTACTAATTACACCTTATCTCCCTTATCAAGATATAAATTGGCTTCTTAACTGAACAGTATATCGGGGAATAGAAAGTCCTTTAGTGCCAATGGCCGTTGCAGAAGTAAATATTGTCTTGGCAATAATCACTGGCATCGGCCATGGTTCAAGATGAAGTTCTTGCAGAATTTCCTCGAGTTTCTTTGGCCCCCTTGCCCTCTCTGAATGGAGATCGATTTCATTTAAAGGTTGAACTTGGTTGTCTTTCAATGTGTCCTACTCGCTGGCACAAGTTGCATATTGACATAGCGTCTGTTGTCCTCATATTTATTGGCACGTAGGTGCTACGACCCCGTCCATGAAAGCTTCTTGTGTAGTTTCTTTATCGACCTCGTAATAGGTGGAGCTGATTTCCAAGAGAAGCAACTTTACTCGACTTCTTCACTTAAGGTTAGAATCTTGTCATTGCTCCGAATATAACGATTCAAAGTCTGTACGACTGAGGTCTATTAGGTTTACATAACATTCCTCACGGTTAATCAGTTCAACCCTGTCCTCAGTCTTTGAAGGAAGTGTTCCATTACCAGTTTGTCATTTTCATTCTGCCTCCCATGGGCTCTGCGTGCTAGACTCTATATTGCATTTCCGTAATCTTCCACATTTTCACCATTCGGTTGCTTCCTTTGAAATAATGCAGAGGAATACATTCTCTGTAAATCCTCTGGGTAAAATCTTTCCTTCAATTATCTTATACGTGCATCCATAAGTTGTTATTTTCTTTTCTGTCTAGGTCGTCCAAATGGTCTGCCGCCAGGCCACTGGAAGCATCTCCAATTTTCTAGCGCTATTCCACCTGTCTGCTTTGCATATCTTCTCAAATATTTTATGCCATCTTTCAAAGGTATTGTTCATTTCTCTTTAAAATTGGGAGATGATATTGTTGAATGTTTCAGGCCCATTTCATCGAGGCAGGAATCAGTAGTGTTTCGTCTGTTTTTTAATTTAAAAAAACTTTGTTTTTCGTTTACTCTTCCATTAAACGACCAAAATTAATAGTTTTAGTCCTGCGGATCCATCTTTTTCATTTTCTTCATAATTATCTTGGGTCTGAGGCACCATAAACACCATCAACTTCGTAATTTGCGTGGGTCTGGAGCACCATAAACACAATTCTGTTCATAATTAGCTTGGGTCTGGGGCACCGTGCACACCAATCTCTTCATAATTAGCTTGCGTCTGGGTTACTGTGACATCATAAACTTTATTTTTAAAAGAGCAGTAAAACTATATGCAGAAATCGGAAAGAAATAATACGTTTGACAATTAAATTTTATCTTGGTCTTAAAATCATGTTTTAAACAAAGTCTCACAAAGTAGTGGAGGAAAGATTATGCTTCCTTCAAGATAGAGATGGTGACTACATCACTATAAGGACTGTCCGAGGTCGTGTTAAGTAATAAAGTATACATGCCATGCGTACATAAGCTCACAACAGCACCACCATTACTACTACGCTACGTTTGCTGTACTTGAAGGGAATCAATCCTATACAAACATTGTTTTTTTTCTTTGAATTATCTGCTCTTAATACGTATGTGCGGTTCTGACTCGATGGTTTTATTACGGCCTATACATGCAATGTTTTGGTTTATATTACCTGTACTAAGTTCCGAAGAGATCATATTATCTTACCTTGGTCGTCGGCGCTAAGAGCGGCGTCATCATGATAAAAAGCATGTATACTAAAGAGATATTTCTTTCTTTATTATGGGCCGCAGATCATAGTTATCTAATTTTTTTAGTACATGTAAGTTGTCAAAAATTAAAATCTTTTTTTTTTTTAAATATTAGTTTCAAGTTTCCATTTTCTAGTATAACTTTGATGTAGCATCTTCATTTACTACTTAGCTCATTTTACTGAAGATTTATAACTTTTGCAATGGAATGTGGACATTATAATATAATCTGGGTGTATATGAATTTAAATTTTCCAATGTACATGATTCAGTATCTTTACAGGACCATGCGATGCACATCTCTAATAAAATAAAAACACTAATGAGTTCGTTTCTCTCAAGGCGTATATATAATTAATACAGTGTTAAACTTTTTGTTTTCTTGGCTTAAGCGGACGCAATGAGTTATTATCAATAAAGTGTAGAATGATCTGCGTGAATTAATTTAAACACACACATACACATCCATCCTTTACATCGCCGAAAAGCAGAGAGGCTTTGGCTGTCCACCAGACTCACTATTCATAAACAAATCTACGAAGCCGCTAAGAAGAACGTCACAAACATAGTCCATTTAGCCAAACCATCCCACTACAGTACTAAGATCACGGAGAGTTCCAGCTGCAAAGAGCTCTTCAAGATAACTAACAAACTACTGTCAAGGAACATATGTACACCACTTTCAACAACCTTCTCTCCAATAGACCTACCGGACCAATTTGCAAATTTCTTCGATGACAAAGTACAAACCATTAGAGATTCACTTGACAGCACAATTTCAACTGATTCGTCACCATACAGTTATGATGCAGAATTTCAGCGACAACCGTTAGGAGCATTTGAACCTGTTTCTATTGATTTAGTACGGACAGTCGTGATGGAAAGTACACCAAAGTCTTGTGAACTTGATCCAATTCCGACATCACTGCTGCCTGAGTGCTTAGACCCAATATTGCCTTCACTAACTGATGTTATTAATATCTTTCTCTCATCAGGGGAACTCCCATCTTTTTTCAAAACTGCAATCGTAAAGCCACTGCTGAAGAAACCAACACTGGACCATAACGATATAAAGAACTACCGCCCAGTTTCTAATCTCCCATTCATATCAAAAATCTTAGAAAAGGTTGTTCTAACTCAACTTTTATCTCATTTGAATTCAAACAGTCTTTTTAGCAATGTACAGTCTGCATATCGCCCTAGCCACAGTACGGAAACTACTCTTCTGAAAGTATTTAGTGACATTCTCTGCTTTGGGTAGTGGAAAGATTACAGTCCTCAGCCGCTCTCAAGTGTCATAGATCATCACCCAGTGTCGCACCAATTGTACGCTGAAGACACCCAAATATACAAGTCTAGCCACCCAACTGAATTTGATGCTACCATCCATGGAGTAGAGAAGTGCATTTCTGATGTGAAATCATGGATGACATGTAACAAGCTGCAGATGAATCATAATAAAACTGAGGCTATTCTGGATCACAACACAAAGACTTTAACATTCACATCCTTTACCTCAGACAACAAATATCAGCAACACCAACATTAAATTCTCACAGTCAGTACGGAGCCTAGGTGTTACTCTAGAGAGTACACTCATATTGCACCAACATGTCATGAACATATGCAAGGCTGCATATCTTGAATTGAGACGCATCAGTTCCATTCGTAAATATCTTTCAGTTGATGCCACTAAAACACTTGTGTGTTCATTAGTACTTTCAAGACTGGACTATTGTAACTCAATTCTGTCTGGTTTGTCACTCTATTTACTCCAGAAACTTCAAAAGGTTCAAAACACAGCTGCACGGATCATCTTTAGAGTATCTCGATCAGAGCACACCTCACCACTGCTCTGTACCCTACACTGGCTATCAATTCGATACAGAATCAAACACAAAATTTGTTCTCTGTGCTATGTTTCAATGACAGACTCCAGTCCAACATACCTATCCAGCCTCACCCATGTGTATACACCACCAGATATCTTACGCTCTTCTTCTGATAATCGTATACTCATTGTTCCCAAGGTGAAAACAAAGTCATATGGACAACGTTCGTTTGCACACCAGGACCTTGTGACGTTGAACGAATTGCCCATTGAAATTAGACACAAAGACACAGTGGTCCCTTTTAAGAGTGCTCTTAAGACTCACCTGTTTCGACTGCAGGGTCGACCTAATCATGTTTTGTATCTTACATGTTCTCAGCATGTTTTTATGTTTTCCAATTTCATTGTATTTGTCACTTGTTGTTATGTAGTGTAGTCATATCACTATTGATGGTGTAAAGAGCTGAGAGCTTTGAAACATTAGGTGCTATACAAAGTCTTCATTCGCGCGCGCGCGCGCGCGCGCGAGAGAGAGAGAGAGAGAGAGAGAGAGAGAGAGAGAGAGAACAATCAAACCAGAAAAGCTTGATCCTTAACACTTGGTATGTGCAAGACAACCTTGAGTAGTTTGATACAATTTAAGTGAACTAACAAATAGTACGTTGACATTATCTTTAATGAACAAACTCGAATGAATGTATTACCCATCATGATTTGAATATGAATCGTGACCTACTTTGATAGCAGTGCACTTCTGTTTACAAATATTGACATAATACAAATGTGTATCGGAAAATCAGACTACAAAAGACATAAATAATATTGATTGATAGTATAGAATGCACTACTTATTAAACATAGATCATTACGTTCCATACATGTAAATAACTGAGTCATACCTAAATCAATGGATATAAAATAAAATTGAAGCTAGCCAGTTAAGCAGCAGAGAGGGTGAGCCGGACAACATTTTTAGACAAGTTTTCACTGAAATCAGGCTTCTATGGCCAAGATGTGGTGAATCGGATACAAGTTTTCAATGAAATCAGGCAAAAGAATCAAAAAAAAAATCAATGAAATCAGGCAAAAAAAATCAATGAAAAATCAATGAAATCAAAATCTTTTCAAGAGATTACAACGTCGTTGTCACTCACCCTCTCAACCGAATATTTGATCCAGTCCGATACGATATCGTGTCCTCGGGTCATGTAAATTTATTGTTACAAATCCGTGTGGGGCAGACTGAGCATGACTAAAGAAATTTCTAAATTGATTGAAGTCCATATCGGAGCACCATGTCTGCCAAATATTTCGTAGCGTATGTGTATCAACTCCATTAAACACACACAACACATTACAATTATCGCGAATCACTTTTGGTATTTGTGTGTAGCGTTGAGTGACATAGATCACATCCGTGTTTTTGTGCCTGCCTCTGGAAAAAATCCTTGCAGGTTTTTTTTGTTTATCTAACATGACATCGTCGTATACCACTAAATTGTTAATACTTCCATCAAGATCTTCTACTGATGGTGCCTCGTCAATATCGGTTATAAATTCAATAACATCCTCACCAGCAATCTCATTAAAATCTTTTAGCACTTCATAGCATCGCTGATCGTCTACGCTAGGGGCAATTAAATACAACTTATCCCACTTCATCCATCTCATTATTAAATTGAGCAACAATTGCGTCTTGCCTGATCCAGATGGCCCGATTATAATTGCGCGGATAGAGTTTGGTAGCACTGCATGATGCTTCACTGGTTCTCTTGTTTTAGTTGCTGAAAAATCAATTATATTCATATCTCTATACATAAATTATGGATCTATATTGTGTGAAGTGTAAGGCGCGTACTGGCACAGATGACTTGACGACGATTACAACTAAAAATAACCGATCAGCGCTTTCTGGTAAATGCGTACAATGTGGTACAAAGAAATTTAGATTTGTTTCTAAACCCAAGGAACCTTTAAAAAAAAACGAGGAGGTGATATCGCTGCCAAGTTAGCAAAACTCCCTGGAACCCCATGGGCAAAGTATCCAGGAGAAAAACACCTTCCAGGGTATAGCTACTGTGGACCGGGAACCAGACTTGATATCAGACTCAATGATCAAAATCAGCCCCGACCCGGTGAGGAACCAATAAACGCTATTGATAAGGCCTGTCACCTTCATGATGTGGCTTATAAAAGCAGCAATTTGCAACACAGGCATCTAGCAGATGTGAAATTAATTCATGCGTTGAATGCCATTCCTGATAAATCCTTCAAAGAAAAATTGGCTTCATTTTTGATAAAATCGGCTATGAAAAGTAAATTGATGTTAGGTGCTGGTAATTAATAACAACATGGAATCTATTTATTATTCCCCAAGAGGATACTGGAAGGGTAACGCTGCAATCAGTAAACTCGCTAGCGCCGCAAAAGTGAAAAAAACCACTGCGGCTCATTGGTTATCCAAACAGGCACTATGGCAAATTTATCTACCACCGCCTAAACAAATTAATGTCTCGCATTTTGATGTGACTGTTCCTAATGAAGTTCATCAGGCTGATCTATTATTTTTGCCACATGACCACGGTTACAAATACGCATTAACTGTAGTTGATATTGCAAGTCGATACAAAGAAGCAGAGCCGTTAAAAACAAAATCGGCCACTGAAGTAGCTTCTGCATTTGAAAGGATTTATCGACGAGGTCCTCTGCACTGGCCAAATCTATTGCAGGTTGATCCTGGCAAGGAATTTCAGGGTGCAGTGTTATCTACAATGAAATATCACAATGTCACTATCAGACGGGGGCATACTGCACTGCATCGTGATCAGGCAATTGTAGAACGATTTAATCGGACTCTTGCTGAGCGGTTATTTGGATATCAATACGCAAAAGAATTCATCCAAGAAAAAAGATCCCGTGAATGGGTTAAAAGGTTACCAGCTGTGATTACAGCACTGAATAACGAGATTACTAGAACCATCAACATGAAACCTATCAATGCGATTAAAAAGAAGTCAATACCTGAAATGGAAATTCAAAAAGATTTTAGCGTTTCCCAACCAATTCTTGGTAGTAATGTCATTGTGAGGTATTTATATGAACCAGGAGAGCTTGAGGGTGGCAGAAAAAGAGCTACTGATCCTATTTGGAGTGTTACTGCACACAAGATATCTAGTATAACACGATCTACGGGTAGACCTCCAATCTATAAACTGGATTCAACTGCCCCTCAACGGGGTTTTACTAGACAACAATTACAAATAATACCCGAGGACACTCAATTGCCACCGCATGGTCTTAACTAGCACCCTTGCGTCTATTGCACTCAAGACAAGTCAACATTACATTGTTTCTGACATGACCGAGACTATTATTTTTTCTGTCAACGGTAAATTGGCGAGGATCCTTATCCGAATACTGCCAACGCATTATACAATTGCAACTCGCGCAGTGATTATTCTGTTGTTTCTTCAGCGTAATTATTAATTCAGCATCAATGTCAAATTCTCGTTGTTTTTTTTTGTCCTGCTGTTTGTAACCGGAGAGTTTTTTATCAATCATTTTAATATCATTATCATCACCAATGATTTCATCATCGCCACCAATGATTTCATCATCGAGGACAATTCTTCGGAGTTGATTTATTTTTCGTACTCTGGATACTGAAAGATAGACTAAATTCGACCATTCTATGCGATTATCTACTATCCAAACAATTGTATCCGATATAGTCAATCCTTGTGAAGAGTGTATTGTTGCTGCGTATCCTAGCGTCCACGGGGATTTATTAGCACGCAATGCATCCTCAACGACATTGATATCAACCAGCACAATATCATTTAATACGAGAATCTGCTTTTCACTCTGTCCTGGAATATCAACTTCAATGTTCTGTTTTCGTGTATCCGATGGCCTATAACAGAGGGGCACTGGAAGTGTTGCAAATTTTTGTTTATGCAATTCAAATAATTTCATCTGAAGTGTGTCTCTGACTATTTTTCTACTTGCAATGATCAAATCGTTTGGTCTCCACGCTTCCCAAAACTCATTCATTGGAGTTTCCGAAATTATTTCACGGGCTATTTCACACTGGATTCTATCCGGTTGTAATCTAATTAATTTCTTAAATTCTTTTAATTCATTATCAAGTGATCTATGATCGGTATCAATTTCTTCATAATAGTCTACAAAACCCTTTAGCCATTCATGGGGAGATGCACCGACAAATGGTGGTGGTTGGCCGTGATCACCGCACATGACGATTTTTGTATTCTTCAATAACAACCACTCAAGAAATATTTTTAAGACATCTTCTGACACTGTGTCTATTTCATCCCAAATGATAATTTCAGGAATAAATTTCTCTCCCATGCGCTCAGGAGTCCATTTATCTCCCTTCCATCTAAAGAAACTATGATAAGTGCAGGCATTTACCCCTCTCTGTATCATTTCTCTTGCAAGTCTGTGAGTCGGTGTTAGCACAATCATGTTAGAAACGCTAACGTTTCTACGAAATAACTCAATTGCCCGGGTTGTTTTTCCTGACCCACCACAGCCGTTTAAATAAACTGTTTTATATCTACAGATTGGATCAGAACACGGTGGTGCATTAGAAAATTCTGAACACTGATTGCTTTCTAAGTAATTATTTTCAATGGTAACATCTGCTGATGGAATATAATCATGAATCATTTCTTTCTTAATTCTCCATGATCCCCAATTCTCGTTGCCAGTAGCCTTAAAATCAACCATTTTGCTGTTTATGTAAAATGAGTCAGTGGCAACTCTAACTGCGGTGTTAGGAAATTTATTGATCATCGAAAACAGATTAATAGAAGCATAACCGAGCATAGAAGCTCTCAAATGTGTGTACTGCGGATTGTATCCATCAGTGTAAGTAACAATTGTACCCAATTTGGTTCCATCGGACATAAATGCGTCCTTACGATTGACATATAGGCCTTTATTCGTTACATCCGCCATTACAAAATCGTATTCAGCGTTGTCTATAATCAATCGTGAAGAATATCTCGTATTATCATCTTTGCCACCCTGAGTGAATTTACCGATTATTCTTCGTCCAAGATTTTTTGCTTCATTGTTTCTGATTTCAAATAACTGTCTGGACCAATCCATGATTTGTTGTTCATTAAAATCAGGAAACAGTTTTCGCTCTTCGCTAATTATTTTTTCTAGATCAGGTTGTGGTAACCAGACTGATTTCTGTGCTTGATAGGATATAATTGCTTCACTGACAATTAATGATTTTAACATCTTACAATCAAGCATATACCGTAATAACACTATTGGCATCCAGTGTTTTTCAGACATGTGTTTACCAATCCAAAGATAACTACACGGATGAAGTCCTTCAGCCATTTCAAATGATACTACACAAGCGAATCCGGTTAAATCAAACTCAGGCAGTGGTCCATTAATAGCAACACGGGTCATTTCGTGTGTAGGGTGTCCAAATCGTTTGAAATATTTCTTGCATTCTCCATACCCGAGAAAACTTCCTGGATAACACGCAATCATATCAACTGAAATAACGGTATCAGCGGTGTATTTTGTATTCCATAATCCTCCATGGCCGTATTCAAGACAGGATAATTTGACATCTGATAAAAACTCACTCCGTGTTGGTTTCCACGCGTTTTTCTTTCTAGCAAAATGTGCTGCAATGGATGGTACTGTAAAACAGTTTGCTAATAATTGATCTTCGATTTCCTCCCCGTCCTCAGAAAACTCACTAGCCAGTTGTTTCATTTGATTATGCAGTTCTTCAGTACGATATAATTCTCCGTTGGGCTTTACAAACTGATCAAATCTACATTCTTCGTCTGAAGTACTATGAAATAGCCACATTGACACAGGATCGTTTTTACTCAAATGGTAAATAGCATCAAATAATTTCTGCTCTGAAAAAAACTCTTCGGTTTGGGGGAGATATTTTACGGTTCTATCCCGTGGAAATATTGTTACTGCAGATGACCACGCGTGTGCGTTGTGATCAATAATTTCAATTGGGTTTCCTTTTTTTGATTGATATTTCGGTTCTTTTAATACTTCACCGGTGATTGTTCTTACTGATATTGGAAATCTCAATGATGTTTCTAATTTAGTTATATCCTGAATTGTTGCCCCATGCTGTTTCACTGTCAGTTCCCATTCGGTTATTTTTTTTCGTCTTAGATCAGTGAGTTTATTCCCCCGGGACGCATTTGTGAAGTGTTCTATTATTCGTTCTGCTACACAATTGAGCCCTGTCGAATATTTCATGGGTGCTAGTTTTGCAATATCAGGTTTTTCATTGAGCGGATAGATCCCGTAAACAACTGCTGTGATAGGATAAGATCTTTCGTAGTAGGGTTTATCAATTCCGGTCAAAATTCCCGGTTTGGAATCCTGATTCACAGTGATAGTTTTTTTGCCTTTCAAGATGGGTTCAAATTTATCCCTAATAATCCATTTTCCATTCTCACGGATAATGAATTTGATTCGGAAAAAATGACTTTTTTCCCCAAGACGTGAAATGATCACTGCTGCTTTTTCATCATTCATGGTAGCGTCAACAACACCATCAATTCGAAATGTTGACCAACAATAAGATGCTCCATCACGCTTGAATTCATTAAAACAGTCTCTGATGGCTTTATCAAGAATTTTATTCTTGGGTGTATTAGAAACTATATCAAGATTGAATTGAGCATCTTTCCAGGGTCCGTCTCTTGGACGTTTGTTACGTTGTTTGGGTCTATCGCGATTAAATTTAGGATTAATTTTTAATAATCTCTTAAACTCTTTCATGTTTCCTTCTCTTGGACGTTTTTTTTTGTCTATCGCGATTAAATTTAGGACTGATTTTCAATAATCTCTTAAACTCTTTCATGTTTCCGTCTCTTGGACGTTTTGGACGTTTTTTGGGTCTATCGCGATTAAATTTAGGACTGATTTTCAATAATCTCTTAAACTCTTTCATGTTTCCGTCTCTTGGACGTTTGTTACGTTTGTTTCCGTCTATTGGACGTTTTTTTGGTCTATCGAGATTAAATCTAGGATTGATTTTCAACAATCTCTTAAACTCTCTATCGGTATTGAATTTAGCATTTTTCGAAGTCAATCTCTTGAACTCCTTCATGCTATATATAAAACAAGCATTTAAATGAAAGATTTATGTATAATGAATCACTGCAAATGGCTCATGATGGGAAATGTAACCCCGTGTAACAAATCATGCAGAAAAAATGAGTACTGTAGGTATCATATGCAAAGTTTTCGACATGGGAGCCTTGGTCCGTTACCCTGTATTCGATGTGGGGTTGGGGTCAAGGGAAAATCACAATTGTGTATTGATTGTGGTGGTAAGCGATATAGGGAATTGAAGCGTTATTATGATAAAAGAATAAAAAATGGACAATCCATCAGAAATTATGACCCTGAAAAAGTCTTTGACCCTGATAACGTCACTGACAAAATCATAAGAACTCCGCAAGACTACATCGAAAGGTTCTCCAGTGATGTAATTATTAAACCAAACACTGAATTAGACAAACAATAGAATATTATATATGAACCAAGAATTCAGACAGCACCCCTTGATTACAAATTATGAGGCATCTAGTGATGGTACTGTCAGAAACCGTAGGCTAAAGAAATCAGTTGGTGCTGTGAATAATCAAGGGTACTTGATGTTTACTGTTGGGAAGAAGAAATATCTCAATAATCGTTTCGTGTATGAATGTCATTATGGATTGATCGAAGATGATTTTGTTATCGATCACAAGGATTCTAATCCAAAGAATAATTCTGTATCAAATCTGCAAGCTATCACACAGAGTGAGAATTCCAAACGAGGAGAGACTGGAAAATGCTCAAAAAAAGCGAGACCAGTGAAATCTTTGAATACGATAACTAACGAAGAGAAAATATTTTCATCTATGAATGAAGCCGGTAGGCACTTCGATATCTGTGGAACCTCAGTACGATTCGTTGCAGAGGGGATTTATCGATCGGCTATTTCAAAAAAGAGTGGGCAAAAAGTTCGATTTAGTTATGTATTTTTCAATTAGAGATATGTCATTGCTATAGAATAATGAATTCTGAAAACATGAATAGCATCATAGTTGAAATAGCAAAATTGAAAAATCAGGATATCAAACTATCAGATGGATTAAATCCTGATCAAATTGTGTCTGATTTTCAGGATATAGAATACGGAGTTAACAACAATAAATATATGCTACCCAAGAAATATGCACTCATCAAAAAAATTCAGAATTCTATTAGAGACTCTCTTTCATTTTCCAGTGACATCAGTGTGTTCGTTCCGTTGTATACTATCGTAGAGGGAATACGAAAAGAATTAGGTAACGAATACGAATTGAAAAAAGAAGTCAACTCTAAAATTAGAAACCTACGGGCATTAATTCAAGAAAATGAACAATTTTGATTGACCGACCATTGATTGTCCGACCATTATCATTTTTTGATTGTGACCGACCTTCATTTTTTTTAGCCGACCCTCAAGGGAGATGTCAAAAATCGATGGACGATATGTCAGATTGATCAAATAAAGAATGTTGAAAGTGTGATATTAATTATTTTTATAAGGATTTCCACACTTTCAACATCAATGGACGAAGGTGTTTTATGATGAAATAACACTTCCATGACCGTGTTCAAAATCATCCGACATGTCAAAAAAATGTTGAAAGTGTGGTATTAATTATTTTTATAAGGATTTCCACACTTTCAACATCAATGATAATGCCTCTTAAACACTTCCATGACCGTATCAAAAATCATCCGATGGTGTTAGGTCGGGATTTACAATTGAAAAATGGTTTCTGATTTCAAATAATGGTCAATGAAGCATTAACAACCCGATTGGCTCGTGAACGACTGGATGCAATCAGGAGATTTGTACCAATTCGTGACTCTGTACGGAATAAACTGCAACAACGACAGAGTCTTCAGACTGATTTTGCTTTAGGGTCTGAAGAATTGTTTAAACCAGTAACCACAGCAACGAAAGGGGTTGAGCGTGCTTTACTGGGAGATGTTCCCGAGACGGGAAAATCTGTTATTGGTGAACTTGAAAAAATAGCAGCGAAAACTGAACAAACAAAACAAATGGAATCAAAAAGAACAGTAGAGGACTTACGCATGAGATTTAACGCGGAAGGGTTAGCAGCAATTGATGGGACTGATCCAACAGAAATTCCTACGCTTGTTGTTACGTCTTATGAAAACAGAAAAAAAATGTTGAAACCAGAACATCAAAAGTTTGTTAAGAATTTAACCCATTGGGCTGATATATTCTACAAAATCAAAACTGGAAAAAGTAAAAAAAAGACAGATAGTGCATCATACATTGAATATATCAATGCGGTGGATACAGTGAATAATCAATACGAAGAGTTAAAACAACGAAAATTGAAAGGGCGGCGACAGCAACCTGCAAGGGAAATATCTTTTTCTCCTAAAAAACAACAAATACCACGTGGCGATGATGATGATGATTATTTACAAGAAACGGATTTAGAAAAAATAGATGAAGCAGCTGGTTATAGCGGAAGTGGGCTGCAAAATCCAAGGATTGGAAACACTTGTCCTGATAGTGTTATCCATGATATATCACGATTAGATGTTCTTGTAGGAGGATTCCGAGCTGGAAATAACTCTCCAGAAATAATTAATGAAGCAGCTGATATCTGTAGACGGTTATTTGCCGGCGGTATCATGGATATCAAAACATATCGAGATTTCATTGACGAGTTAGCAGATGGGTATCACAGCAATTGAAAACACTATTGTTTTTATAATAATGATCATACATTACAATCATGATAAACCAACCCTCGTCTATGTAGTTAATTCACGGTTTCCAGTTTATAAAGCATACTATGGAGATGGCCTCGGCAATACCATTTTAGGATTCTTTTCAAGAATGGCCCCAAAAGTGATGCCGTTAGCTAAACAGTTATCAATGAAAGCCATTGATGTTATTCGTGATAAGGGTATTGGTGCTGTTGGAGATCTTGCCGGGAAAGCGTTTTCA
Organism: Unio pictorum; assembly: GCA_030141615.1. NCBI lineage: Eukaryota > Metazoa > Mollusca > Bivalvia > Unionida > Unionidae > Unio > Unio pictorum. Next base: position 639,538 of record JARLTB010000165.1, on the reverse strand, counting down.
ACTGCGAAGGATAAAATAACAGCATTAGTGAGGCGAGAAAAGAAACCGTTACCGTCTACAGCAGAAATGCCTGCAAGTGTTAGTAAAATAATAAATAACGCAGTAGATGAAAAATTAGCATCGATGGTGACTCCCTTGATAAATCAAGGGGACCAAAATAACATGATAGCAAACATGATAGCAGGAAGTGGCTTTAAAAAACTAAGTAGAAAACGCTAGCGTTTTTCACGATGAAAATCGTTTACGATGATGAAAATGGCTAGCAATTTTCCAATTTAGACTCTGATAAATAGAATAAAATGTTCAAAAGGTCACCTGATCCATCATTTGATATGGATGCCCCAGTGCGTAAAGATGATTCTGTACGCGATTTTCAATTTTATTCTTATCACGCAGTACAACCAGATCTCCGATCACGAATTGAACTTCAAGTTCATGATACCAGTAAATACTTTTTGCCTTGTGAAGCGTTTATTGAAGTAGAAGGAGAACTTGTAACAAATGATGCAACTCATAATGATCCACCATACGACAATAACCCAACTCTCCGAGTTGGTTTTGTCAATAATGGCATAATGGCGTTATTTGAAAGTGCAACATATCTCATTGATGGAAAAGAAATTGAATCCATTGACCGTGAAGTTGATGTGGCTACAACAATCATAGGGTTAGCGAGATATTCTGATGATTATACAAGATCAGCGGGTCCATCTATGATGTTTTCTAAGGATATTACTGATCACCCTGAACACAACCAGTATTCTAGAGTCAAGGCAACACGAGCTACAGCAGTTGATCCAGCACCAGCCGGATATGTAAGACCAGCTGCTGAATTTGATGTCATAAATAATATTACTAACTACAACCTAGGATTTGCAACACGCGTAGCAACGTTGCAAGGACAGCGTCGAAAATTTTCATGTGCGATTCCACTGCATCATATATTCGGATTCTGTAGAAACGTCCGAAAAGTTATTTATGGAGCTAAACACACAGTAGCGCTTGTACGAAAGGGTACTGATGATGATGCAATCTGGCGTGATGCTGCAGTTGCAGCCGGTAAAGTCATTTTAACAAAACTAGCATTGTGGATGCCAGTGTTAACTCCATCAATCATAGCAGAAGAAAAATTGTTATCATTTATGGACCAAGGAGGAAAGTCGTTGTTAAGTTGGTTATCAGTGACTACGGATATCAAACAGGACAATGTTGATGGTACATTCACATGGCACCTGGCATCAAAACAAGGTGTTTCAGCTCCACGTCATATATTTATTGCGTTACAGAATGCTGCGCGAGTTGGTAATCAAGAACGAAGTCATATGATATTTGATCAGTTAGGTGTTAATGAAGTCTCGCTGAGAATAAACGGCCAACAGGAACCATCTGAAGATGTACAACTTGATTACGGTCAAAATCATATTTCACGTGTCTATCATAACTTATTGTCGTTTATGGCACGTGATCTAAATGTGGATACTGGTTTGCAAATATCACAATTGGATTTCAAAAGCCTCTATCCGATTTATTACTTTTCATTGGAACATCTTGATTTGATGAGACAATCTGTTGTTGATATACACTTTAGAGCCCGTGTAACCCGTCCGACTGGTCCACCAGTTGGTGGGGTACCTCCTATCCTTATCCCGAATTATAGAGCGGTTGCTGTCATTCTCAGCGACAAATCAATGCTACTCGAAGGTGTTGGTGGAAGAATGAGAGTGGTAGATGCCCCAGTAGAAAATCCTTGATTGGAAATTGCTGTGCAATTTCACCATTGAAATTGTAAACGATTTAGAATCACTCTATTATGTATAATGTCATATAGTGTTATTAGTGTTGCATTAACTCCTGGTCAAATAAAAAAATTGCAATCAGAATCGGCTAAAAAATGTGGAACCACAATCACTTTGAAACCGAATCAAATGACTGGTGGTGCAAATAAATTATCGCTGACAACTCGTCAAATAAAACATTTCAATGATGCACTTGTAGCAAAAAAAGGTGTCCAGATTACTCTTTCTGCGGCTGCTATCAAAAATATGATGAAAACGGGTGGTATATTTCCATTGTTAGCTGCAATACCAGCATTGATTGCAGCAGCAGCCCCAGCGGTGGCTAAAGCAGCGGCGTTAGGAGCCGTTGGTACTGCAGCAGGAATGGCGTTGAAAAAAGCAGCTGGACAGGGTTATAAAAAAAGGAGACGATCCGTTCACGGATTGGGTCTGAGACTACCAGGAACCCCATATTCATGGTACAGCGGAAAAGGTCTGAGACTACCAGGAACCCCGTATTCATGGTACAGCGGGAGATCCGTTCACGGATCAGGCTTGAGACTACCAGGAACGGTTTATTAATGGTTCCAATGTCCAATTTTGATTTAATGGATGCTGCTAAAAACCTAGCGATTAAAAATTTCAGAGGTGTTTTTATGAAAGATCAATTACCACATCAACCAAACAAAACTGAAACAGGTATTATTAATCTCGATAACAGCACCGGACCTGGAACTCACTGGGTTGCATACGCTATTGATCCACGTGGGATTGTCTATTTTGATTCATATGGATTAGCCCCGCCAAAGGAGTTTTTGCGTTATATAAAAACCCTTCCAATGAAGACTTGGTATTCTACGCTACCAACACAACAAATCAATGACCCACCAATATGCGGCAGTGAAGTATTAAATGTCCTTGATGCTATTTCAGCATCTAGAAAACCACCTCATATTGTCGTAAATGACTACACCAGCAATCGCTTTTTAGAGAGAGAAAGAGTTTTACAATAACATGATTGATATTTGGGGAAGACCTCTGAAACCCAAACCCGATGACACTGCAACGGTGATATTAAAAAAAAAATCAAAGATGAAATAGCTGAGACGTTAAATTTAACAAGTGTTGACCCGAATGAAATAGTTGTATTTCAGGACAAACAGGGTAAATTGAAATCTAGTGATGTGTCGTTGGATGATATTTTAACACGACAACGAAACGCAATCGAGGATACTATCGCGATATTTTCCTATCAGATTAAACTCAAACCGGGTGTACTCTTCTCGACTATTACAGATAAATTCACTGAATACAATAAAGAATTTGACGATCATTTAAAAAACTACAATAGTTTCCGTAGAAATGTCGTTCAAAAGTTCTTTGGATCCCCAATTGTAGTTACACCATCTATCGCTGAAATTAAAACGTTTGTTGATGATCAAAAGGTTATCAACGAAGCAACAAAAACAACAACCGACGCCATTGATAAATTTATTGGAACCCCGTTAGATAAAATTGAACTAAAACTCCCTGATATTAAAAAATCCATCGATGAGACGAAATCCTTCATCGAAGGCATCAAAGGTGATCTTTCGAGGATGATAACAGTCATTGAAAAAACAAAAATTCCTCATGAGAAAACCAACAACGTAGTATACACAATCCAACACGGATCATTTGCGTGGACACCTACAAACAACACATTATATATCACTGCAACCGTTAAGGGTATTTATCGATTAACACTAGTGACACCATTGACTCAATTTAATATTTCATCGTCCAGTTCATCTGGGGTCAATAATACGATTTCAACGATCATCGACAAGAATACAACTGAAAAGTTCACAATCACAGATACTGATAACAATTTGGTTAGGGTCTCAACAACGTGGTATGTGGAATTCGTAGCGGATTTAAGTAAATCGTAATTGAAAACGCTAGCGTTGTTAAAATAAAAAATGATTTCATCATCGCAATATCGTTATGATCAGGTCAGAGAATTTCAAACTAGACTCAAAACCCTGTCTGAGGAGTATGCAATGAAAATAAAAAAATATCGCAGGAGAATTACCGCAATTGATGTTACCGTGTATTCAGTGAGTGGTGTAATCACCGGAGCTGGTATTATACTGTCTTCAGTGACAATGATGGCTCCGATAGCTGTTCCGATTTGCATTTCTGCGGCAACAACAATCGCTGGAATTATTTCAATAATCACAAAAAAAATATCATCATGCAGCCAACGAAAATTACAAGACTACATAATTCAATTTCATGTTGTGTCCACTGCATGCTCGCAATTATCCTCATTGATATCGTCATCTCTCGATGATACAATTATATCAGAGAGTGAGTTTTCAGCGATGGTAGATATATATGATTCTGCGATGTCAAAATTAGAAATACAAAAACATGAGTATAATAACAATGACAACACCGATGGAATCAGAAAAAACCAGAATGATCTCAATAACCTCAACGATATCAGATAGTGAGTTCTCAGTGATGATACGTGTCTATGATTCCGCAGTATCAAAATTAGAAATACATCATGAGTATAGCAACGATGACAACACAGATGGAATTACTTCAACAAATAGTGGAGAACACGAACCCAGTACAAACCAGCATGATATCAATAACCTCAACGAATCCAGAATTCAGTGTGAATTTCCCCTCTCCGGTCCCAGTGAAGGAGATAGCGCTAGCAAAATTACGAGTGTATCATAGCTGGCCAAATATTAGGTCAAAATCATTTGGTGGTCAACAACCGAATAATTCCCTGGTATTTGCAAATAAGAATAAACCCGACGGGACTCCAGAGTGGAATGTCGTTTCGATACCAACAGGGTCATACCAAATCGAACAAATCAATAATGAATTCGCGCGTAGAATAAAATCGATTACTGGAAAAGAATCAAAAATAGCTATAACAGTTCATGAGCCTACACTATCATCTGCCATTGAAATAAGCACAGAAGGATATGTCGTAGATATATATCAAAGCTCAATAAGAACAGTGTTAGGTTGGCCTGAATTACCACCCGGGGGAAAAACCGTTGATTTACCAGAACCACAAAAAACTGATTATATCACCGACAGGATAAAATCTGATAATCCAATAAGGAGTTATAGAGATTATGATAAGTCGTATTTTTTCATTAGAGTACAATATGATGAAAAAATACGACTTATTTATCAAGTTGCTAACCGGGATAAAATCACTGAAAATTTCACAGCTTTCAATAACGATATTTCACTGTTGTTAATATCTCTTAAATCCGGTACTCTCACCCGAGATGAATTTATCAGTGTCGTAGAAACATGTAACAAAATCATCAATGACATGGAAACATTTCATTCACAAATTATTCAAGAGGTATTAGGTGACAGTAGTCCTAAAACAAGAGATGTATTTGCAATAGACTATAAGATCCGCATAGGAGATATTCCAACATTCAAACTACCAGGATATAACGTACCACAACTAACAAAACATCTCAGTGACTCCATCGATGAAGGTTTCAAAAAAATCCATGACACATGGAAAAAAACACCATCAACTATCCTGACACACAATAATGACCCAGATGGCGGCGGCAGGCATATTGCTACGTTCAATGTGAATATTTCATCGGTGATAGCAATCAATTTAGTATGTGATGTTATCGAAGGAAGCTATCAAATAAATTTAGAACGATCAAATCAAGCTCAGCAAGGATATATTTTGTATTCATTTGCACCAATAGCTCCTCCAGGATTTTTAATAATCGAGTCTCCGGTGAATCCAGTCTATATGCGATGTCATAATAATTCATTAACCAGAATTAATTTCAAACTCACTGACCAGTCTAATAATCTGATTGATTTACAAGAGGAGGTTTTACAAATAAGTCTGTTTGTAAAGTCTTGAAGGGGGACACGATATCGTATCGGACTGGATCAAATATTCGGTTGAGAGGGTGAGTGACAACGACGTTGTAATCTCTTGAAAAGTTTTTGATTTCATTGATTTTTCATTGATTTTTTTTGCCTGATTTCATTGATTTTTTTTTTTATTCTTTTGCCTGATTTCATTGAAAACTTGTATCCGATTCACCACATCTTGGCCATAGAAGCCTGATTTCAGTGAAAACTTGTCTAAAAATGTTGTCCGGCTCACCCCCTCTGCTGCTAGTTACATAATTTAAATATCCTTAGCTCACCCAACCTACTTAGAACGAAAATTTACACAAAGGAAGGAAAATAACCCCCAAATATGTAAAATAATACTTACTCAGGACAAACATGTATTTTCTCACCATTTCTGCTTGATATTACAACTATGCGGTGCAGAAAGGCGAAATTCTATATTTGATATAGATTGTAATAAAAATAATTACGATTTAAAACTTTGATTTTTGTTCTCTGGTACCTGGAATATATTTTGTTTTTACTGATCTATCAGGTTCGAATAATTGGTAAATATCTAGCTGCGACAAATGTTTGTATGTACTTTAATCATGTCTGAGACTCCAATTTCATTTTATTAGTATTGAAAATATTATATTTTTCTAACGACCATTTTCCATTGTTAGAGAGTATACCTGTACCCGAATGTACCCTGCTGACGAAAGCTGGCGTTTAGCCAAGATTACGTAAACTGGCATGTAATAGTGCAACACACAGAACTGCTTGACACGCCATTTTTTCTCTCCAAACGTTGTAGTTTATACGTCAAATTTTGGTAAGTAATACCATAATTGATATTGAGCTTTTAAAAATTTGAAATCGCAAATCAGAGAAAAGAATGATTAGAAAAGATAAGATTAAAACGCCGTGTCAAATCTGTTCCCAAAAATTATTTTTCATAAACGCGGAAGTTAATCATGTTGTCAACGAATGCGCGTCACAAACTCAGGTAGCAAATTTCATAAATTCCAAGTGGCTGTTATCATTCTCAAGAGGTTTAATCCTGTTATGATAATGGCCCGATGAATTTACGCGGGCGTCAGCAATAAAAAAAAATCATTCAGGCTGTACGATGTTATCAGGTCTTGAAAGACTGCTTTACAAGTTCATGAAGTATTCATTCTGTAAAATTAAATAAACTCTATACAGTGTTATTGTCTAAAACAATAGGAGATTATGTGTGTGTGTGTGTGTGCGTGTGCGTGCGTGTGCTGTTGTTGCTGATTTTTAAAAACTAAATTACATTATTAACATACAATGGATGAAATGTTGAGTGGTTGGAAAATAACAAAAGATGGGTGAATGATAGCCTCTACGTTTATTAAGCAAATTAATTGTTTTTTAATCCTAATGTAGTACCTAAAAAAGTAATCATATTTTTTCTCACTTTTTTACAAGATGTTTTCTAACCAGTGCAAATTATTCCAAATGGTCTGCAGCCAGTCCTCTGGAAGCATCTCCAATTTTCTAGCGCTATTCCACCTGTCTGCTTTGCATATCTTCTCAAATGTTTTATGCCATCTTTCAAAGGTATTGTTCATTTCTTTTTAAAATTGGGTGATGTAATTGTTGAATGTTTCAGGCCCATTTCATCGGGGCAGGAATCAGTAGTGTTTCGTCTGGTTTTTTTTTAATTTAACAAAACTTTGTTTTTCGTTAGTATTCCATTAAACAACCAAAATAAATAGTTTTAGTCCTGCGGATCCATCTTTTGACACCTTTAATGTTAAGTAGTCAATGGTCTTCACGTATAATATTCCTCGTGGTATCATTATCTATTTCCAGTATATTTTTCCTATTCCCTTCTTTACTATTACACAGCTTAGCATCTACATCCAAAATGACCTTAAACCCCGCTGTCTTCAAACTCTACTGCCTCCAGCTTGTATGACCCTGCCGTATCAAATCGAATCATGGCACAATTAGTGTCTTAATCAGCGTGGGTCTGAGGCACTGTGACTACCATGAGATTGATAATTAGCTTTTGTCTGGGGCCGAATAAACACCATTCTCTTCATAATTAATTTTGGTCTGGGGTACCGTGAACACCATTCTCTTCTTACTTAGCTTGGGATCTAGAGCACCATAAACACAATTCTCGGGCATCATGAACACCATCATTAGTTATTGTCTGGATATTGTGAACACCATTCTCTTCATACTTAGTTTTGTTCTGGGGCACAGTGAACACCGGTCTCTTCATAATTTGCTTGGGTCAGGGTTACTGTGACATCATGCATTTTATTTTAAAAGAGCAGTACAAATATATCCAGAAATCGGAAAGGAAATAATACGTTAGACAATTAAATTTTATCTTGGTCTAAAAAATCATCCGCCTGTTTTAAACAAAGTCTCACAAAGTAGTGGAGGAAAGATTATGCTTGCTGCAATATAGAGATGGTGACTACATCACTATAAGGACAGTCCGAGGTGGTGTTAAGTAATAAAGTATGTATGCCAGGTGTACATAAGCTCACAACAGCACCATTATTAGGTCTCACTGGATAGTTTCGTAATATGCCACATCCCTAATATTTAACGTAGAAAGCATGAGCCTAATTATCACAATCCTAGCATTGTTCATTTCATACATAATCAAATCTGTAATGTGGTTTAGATTTACTTTGAGTTCGGTTTGGAAATAGGTTGACTTGTTGGTGACTGCCTGTCACAGACTTGCATTGGAGATCAAATGCGTAACTTGGGCTTCTAATGAGCAGCCGATTTGGCTTGCGTATTGTAATACGCACAGGGGTATACACTTGACCGAGCGGTGTCAAAACCCTGGCGCGAGTCACGCTGGAAGTCATAAGTTTTCCCCAAATTTCCAAAGACTTCCATACAACTTGAGTTGTAAAATGGAAAGAAAGCCGTGTCTGCTATAATTATCAATCTTTGCTGTAATCAATTGGCGACCCAGAGGAGACAACTTGCCCAAACGTCCATTAACTGCGCCTTAGCATGGTTTTTCTCCATTATCATCCCATTTCCGTACCGCAAGCCCGTCGTGCCATAGAAATTCCACTAGTATTCCATTACTAACTGGGAAATATTTAACTGCGCGCCTCTAGGCCAGTCAATCCACAGAATTTCCGGCGTATCACGCTCATATACATACGCCCATTTTCCACTATGGCCACATAAACGGTACCTACCAAGTTCCAACTTGTTGATTCCATTCTATAATTTACTGATTTCCAACCATAAATGCCGCCTTTTCAATCACAATACTTGTATACACCGCTGAGTTTTAATATGGACTATGTTACTGAAAGGGACAGTCATTCGGCTTGTGCCTAAAATCACTACTAACGAACCCAGCATGGTTCAAATTCACTAACACTCCTCTCTGTGATGTTTTCTCCTACTAAATGGCTAACTATTTCGGGCTAGCAACTCCAAATTTATTACAGTATTTACATGTGTCTGCAACAAAGGTAATATCTAATAAATCTAGATAGTTAAGGAGTAATGAAAATTATGCTAATTTGTTACAGTATTTAGTGAATTTTATTCATGTATAAGGCGCATTTTGATTATTTTAGCTGTCATGTCACAGGAAACTATTCAAAATAGCTCTTTCCTGTTAAGAAGGAATGTACAATAGAGGGGTTGCGGCCAGTGTTGGTTCAGTATAATCTTTAATACCTTAGTTAGAATCTTACAAGCATTTTTTCAACAAAAATAACTAGTTTTTATTTGTATCTTTAATGTAATAATATTATCATTTTTCTGCAATAGGTCATTGTGGGACAAAAAATTTCCAAAAAAACTAGTGAGACCTTACTACTTCGCTAATTATGCTGTGCTGAAAGGGAAGCAAATCATATACAAACGTGTAGTTTCAAAAGAATTATCTGCTCTTATTACGTCTGTGCGGATCTGACTATAGTTTCATTTCGGCTATAATAATAATAATAATAATAATAATAATAATAATAATAATAATAATAATAATATTTTGTATAGCTTCTAATCTTTAGAAGCTCTAAGCACTTTACAACATCTTTAATGATATGAATAATAATAATAATAAAAAAAAAATAAAAAATAAAAAAAATAAAAAATGAACTTGGAAAACAAAAAAAATGCTGACAATATTAAAGCTATGAAACATTTTTAGGTCTTTATGTTTAGGTCATTGTTTTCGCTTCATAAAAAAGATATGCGGTGCAGAAAGGCGAAATCTATAATTGATATAGATTGATATAGAACATGAAATGTTCTCGTTTAGCTTGCCTGTACTCAGGCCCGCACCTAGGAAATTCTGGGCCCCAGGCAGCTGACAGAGTTCGCGCCACTTTCGTGTTTCAAATATGTGCGTATATTTTATCTATCTAGCTCGGGCCCCTGACAAGTGCCATGGTTGTCCCCCCTCCCTAGGTGCGGGCCTGCTATACTAAGTTCCGAAGAGATCATACTGTCTTACCTGGGTCGTCGGCGCCAAGGGCAGCATCCTCTTGATAAATATTATACCAAAGAGATATATCTTTTTTTTTTTTAATTATGAATCGCAGATCATAGTTAACTATTTTTCTAGCACATGTACGGTGTCAAAAATTAAAATCTTGTATAAAAAAAATTACTTTCAAATTTTCCATTTTCTTGCTTATCTTTGATGTAGCATCTTCATTTACTACTTAGCTCATTTTACTGAAGATTTATAACTTTTTCAATGGAATATAGAGCTTATTACATACCATGGGTATGAATTTAAATTTTCCATTGTGCATGAATGGGTAAATTTACTGGACCATGCGATGCACATCCATAATAAAATACTAATCAGTTCGTTTTTCTCTAGACGTATATGGTATTAACTTTTTGTTTTCTTGGCGAGCAGCAGAGAGGGTGAACAGACCACGATTTCAAGCAAAAATAAGGCTTCCAGATAACGTTTTCGAGCAAAAAATGGCCTATAGACTACGTTTTCAAGCAAAATATAAGACTTCCAACGAAATCTCATTTAACCAAAAAAAAAGTCTCCATTTTTGCAAAAGGGAGATTTTACGATTTTGCTCACAACGATGTGGTCATCCACCCTCTCTGCTGCTAAGGGAGATAAATTCTTTATAGATTAATCTGCCACAACTTATAACATTTACCTACTAAGTTCCCTTGTATTATGACGTCAAAGGAATTTGTCGCCTGCTATATTACCTGTAACTAGGCGCGCCCACGTGACTGTAATGGAGAACATGAGTTTCGAGAATAAAACTTTTTATTGTCGCTTGTGGGCTAAAACTGAATTATTTAAATAATTGTATTTTTATTTATCTACATATCTCATGTGTGGGGGTGGGTGGACTAGCAGTAAAGCAGACAGCTAACTCGTTCTTTTCAGTACAGACATTCTTTATAATCTACGCATTACCTATGTTCGCTCAGCCGGAACGCGAGTGTTTCCTATTCATTGAAGTAGGTGGGCGTGGTTAAAATTCCTTGTATACAGCTCTTTATGAATGTATTTTATCTAGAGAATTATAACAGAGTATATAAAACGATGTTTTATTTAACAACTAAAATGTTGCAGCATAAAATTGTCTATTTTAAAAATCTCTTATTGTTAAGTATATCATAAGATATATATATTAAAAAATCTTTATTCTGTATGACAGCTCCGTGGTGTAATGGTATATCGTGTTTGTCTTGTAAACATAGATCTATCAACTACGTGTTCGGTCCCCATAGCAGATATATTATTTGATGGCGAAACGGAAGATGTTTTTTTCTAATAATTGGGGGGGAGGGGCGATCCCCCTCAGCCAAACCAACATTGTAACTCATGCTATCGCATTCTCGGTAGCGTGGGTTGGTGTTTTTTCCAACTCATGCAACCATGAATTAGATTTCATGGGTTGCCATGTTGGTTTGGTTTACCACGCCCACATCATTACCATCATCGTTCCATTGAATTATAATCCATCCTTAATTAAGTTAATTAAGTACATGTTATGCCTAAAATTTGCCGCAACACTCGAGCGGAGATATATATGGCATTGTGCCGTCCATGTTGTGACGTTACCCCAAGCATATCTTCTGGGCGGTCTAAGATGGCGTTTGCCACCTTAGGCCTCCCGCCGGAGATGTATGTTTCGGGTCCCCTTGGGCTTACTTGGATGCGAAGGCACCCAAGGAGTTCCAAAGATGTGTTGTCATATATGTTTTGTTTTTTTTAATAATTAGAGATACAGTATACTATATTTATAATAAATATAAATAATGGATATCAATGATGTAAATGCTATAATTGCTGAAATCTCAAATTTAAATAATAAAGGGGTATTATTATCTGAAAGTCTCGACTGTGACAAGATTACCTCGGAATATGAAGATATTGAGTATCAGTCTAGTAAGGGTCGTTATGTTTTACCTAGGATGTACAGGCTCGTGAAAGGAATTCAAAAATCCATCAATGCTTGTTTGTACGGTAACGACATTAATGTATTCATAACGCTATTTAGCACCGTTGAAGCAATACGTCAAAAGCTCGGCCAAGAGTATCAAAAACGAGCTGAAATTAGTTCTAAGGTTCGTGATCTTAGAAAAATGTTAAACGAGGAGCGACCAGTATCTTAACCACGTGGGTGTTACTAAAAAAAATAATAGGCTTTCAGTAATTTTTATTAAAAATAAATTTTTTTTTAGCGTTTTTTGTAACACTTGTTACATAGGATTTTCTCCTGAAAGGATACTCATCAGTCTGGACTTGCTCATGCAGTTATGTGCATAATGGATGATCTGGTCGTAGTAGCAAGTAATCACCGCGACGCCTCCATTTTCACGTAATTGTTCTTGTTGCCGCGTCGTTAACACAAATCGTTCATCGCCATTCTCAGATATTACAATTCTGAAATCCCCAGCGATGTTATTTCTGAAACACTCGCGGATAGCGTCGTACAGTTTAACCCTGTCGAAGATGAATACGTTAGCTTGATGGTACATTATTTAATAACTAAGTTATTTAATAACTAAGCTTTTAATTGTGATAGTTTTACATTTGAAAAATTAGTTCATAAACAATATATGGTAGGTGAATCGCTTACAACTAGATTAGCCCGAGAGCGGCTAGCAGCAATTAAAAAGTTTATACCGGTTCGAGACAGACTTCGCGAGAAACTTCAACAACGACAACAAGCGCAGACTGACTTTTCTGTGTCAAGTGAACAACTGTTTACTCCGATAACAAGTGCGACCAAAGATGTGAAAACAGCAACTGAACGAGCAATATACGGAGATATTCCTAAGGAAGGCAAGCGACGAGAAGTGCCTGTTCTTGGTGTGCTTGAAAAGATAGCAGCAGAGACCGGACAAACACGCGCAGGGATACAACAGTTATCCAGTGATATAAAAACTCAACGCGAAATTGAAGAACGCGAAGAAGCAGCTGCAGGAAGAGACTATTCACCTGAAAGTATATTTACAATCGCAGCATTAAATAGAATTGAAAAACTCGGTACGGATTACGAATTAGCTGATTTTGCTAGAGAAAATTTTCCAAAGGGTATAAGAGAGAATTTATTAAAAGACGAGTTTAAAAGTTTTATAAAAAGCAAAGACACTTGGGCATCAAAAATATATTTAGCGAAACATGGCGGGAATAAAATCACAGCGTTGCAGCACCCTGGTTATAATAACTTTCTAGCTGTGGTTAAAGGCGGTCTACAACCACCACCTTATATGGAGGATCCAATCCCGGAACAAATAGACATAAAAGCAGAAGCTGGTTCTAAGAAAACAAGCGGAAAAGGATATTCGATTAAAAATCCAAAGGATGTCTTTGACTCTACCGTGACATGCCCTGGTAACATTCTCAGTGATATATCACGGTTAGAGGTTCTCATCGGAGGGAAACGAGCCGGAAATAATTCACCGGAAGTAATTAATGAAGCAGCTGATATCTGTAGACGATTATTTGCCGGCGGTATCATGGACATTGATGTATATCGAGAACTTATTGCTGAATTAGTTGAAAATCACAACGATGACAACGTCATTGATGATGAAAATCTTATGGATGTAAGCGATTGATCATTAATTGAAAAACTACTAGTTTTATAACAAGATGATTATACACTACAATCATGATAAACCAGTAAGCGTCTACGTGGTGAACTCACGATTGCCTGTTTATAGAGCATATTACGGAGATGGTTTCGGCAATACCATTGCGGGGTTATTTACAAGAATGGCTCCCAAGGTGGCGCCGTTAGCTAAACAATTATCAATGAAAGCCATTGATGCTATTCGTGATAAGGGAATCAATTTCGTTGGAAATCTTGCAGGAAAGGCATTTTCTGCCGCGAAAGATAAAATAGCATCATTGGTACGAAAGAAACCAGGAATGACTTCGTCAGTGGTGCTGCCATCAACTACAGTGATGCCTGCAAAAATCAGCAAAGCAATAAATAGTGCAGTGGAAGAAAAACTAGCGCAATTGACTTCGTCACCACCGGTAACAGATAGCGCTATCATGAACGCGATAGCAGGAAGTGGTTTGAAACAAAAAAGAAATTCGAAAAATTTTCAACGACGATAATTATTGCTTTGCAATTCACCAATTGAAAACACTAGTAATGTTATAAATGTTTAAACGAACAGCTGATCCCGCGTTAGATATGGAAGCCCCAGTGCGCAAAGATGATTCCGTCCGCGATTATCAATACTATTCCTATCATGCAATACAACCCGACCTACGATCGCGAATTGAACTTCAAGTTCAAGATACCAGTAAATACTTTTTGCCATGTGAAGCATTTATTGAAATTGAGGGAAAACTTGTAACAAATGTTGCAGCTGATACCCCATATGCAAATGATCCAAATATCCGAGTTGGTTTCGTCAACAATGGTATGATGGCGTTATTTGAAAGTGCAAGATATCTCATTGATGGAAAAGAAATTGAATCAATAGACCGTGAAGTTGATGTTGCAACAACAATAATCGGGCTAGCAAGATACTCCGATGATTATACAAGATCGGCTGGTCCATCTATGATGTTTGCAAAGGATACCTCTGATAACGCTGACCACCTTCAATACATTAAAGTGTTAACACCGCAAGACACTTCAGTTGATAATCAACGAGAAGCAACTAATCCAGAACGTCGAGCTAGACCAGGAGCTGCGTTTGATATTCTCGGAGGCGTTAATGATAATTTTAATCTAGGGTTTGCAACACGAGTAGCAACGTTGCAAAGACCACAACGATATTTTTCATGTGCGATTCCACTCCATCACATATTTGGATTCTGCAGAAATGTCAGAAAAGTCATCTATGGAGCCAAACACACAATCGCGTTAGTGCGAAAAGGCAATGACAATGATGCAATTTGGCGTACTGGTGCCGATGAAGGTAAAGTTGTTTTGAGTAAAATAGTATTATGGATGCCAGTAATGACTCCATCAATTACCACAGAAGAGCGGCTGCTCTCATTTATGGAAACAGGTGGTAAATCATTGCTAAGTTGGCTAACAACAACGACTGATGCTAAAGAGGATAATGTTAATAGCACATTTACATGGCACCTGGCATCAAAACAAGGCGTTTCAGCTCCACGTCATATATTTATAGCGCTGCAGAATAGGAATCGATTAGGTTCCCAAGAACGCAGTCATATGATATTTGATCGATTAGGGGTAAGTGAGGTTTCACTGAGAATAAACGGACAACAAGAACCATCTGAGGATATACAGCTTAATTACGGAAACAACCAAATAGCACGTGTGTATCATCGGATGCTGTCATATATGGGTCGTGATCAAAATGTTGATACCGGTTTGCAAATATCGCAACTCGATTTTAAGAATTTGTATCCAATTTATTACTTTTCACTGGAACATCTTGATTTAACAAGGCAATCCGTCGTCGACATACATTTTAGAGCTCGTATAGATCCTGGTGGTGTTGATTATAGAGCGGTTGCTGTTATTCTCAGCGACAAATCAATGTTGTTAGAAGGGGCTGGCGGACGAATGAGAATCGTTGATGCACCAGTGGAAAATCTATGATTGAAATCGTAAACGATTTTCACAATTAGATCAATTGAAAGCATAAATGTGTTTTACAATAAAATGCCATATAGTGTTGTTAGTGTCAAGCTGACTGATGGTCAGGTCAAGAAATTAAAATCAAAATCCGCTAAAGAATGTGGAACCACAATAACGTTAAAACCAGCGCAGATGTCTGGCGGTACACATAAAATATCATTAACGGATCGTCAAATAAAACATTTTAATGATGCAATGAAAAATAAGCGAGGAGTTCAAATAGAATTTTCAAAAGCCGCAGTCGCGAACATGATAAAATCAGGTGGTATATTTCCATTGTTAGCCGCAATACCAGCATTGATTGCAGCGGCTGCCCCAGCGGTGGCGAAAGCGGCAGCGTTGGGAGCCGTTGGTACCGCGGCAGGAATGGCGTTGAAAAAGGCAACTGGGAAAGGATATAAAAAAAAGGGAAAGGGGTTGTACCTACCAGGAACCCCGTATTCATGGTACAGCGGGAAATCCGTGAACGGATCGGGTCTAAGAAGAATACCAGGAACGGTTTATTAATTCAGAAATCTTCGATTTCCGAATCTTTGATTTCCGAACCTATGGTTCCTATGTCCAATTTTGATTTAATTGATGCTGCTAAAAAACTAGCGATAAAAAACTTCAGAGGGGTTTTTATGAGAGATCAATTACCGAGAAAACCAAATAACGTTGAAACCGGTATTATCAATCTTGATAACAGCAGCGGATCGGGAACTCACTGGGTTGCATACGCGATTGATCCACGTGGGATTGTCTATTTCGATTCATATGGGTTAGCTCCACCAAGCGAGTTTATGCGGTATATAAATTCTTCGATGAAACTCAAAAAGTTTCCGATTTTTTATTCCACGCTGCCAACACAACAATTAAATGATCCACCGATATGCGGCCGTGAAGTATTAAATGTCCTCGCGGAGATTTCATTAAAATCCTTTGGATTTCCGTGGAAACCACCTCATCTGGTTGTAAACGAATACACGAGTGGGAAATTACAAGGATCAATAAATTGAAAACACAAGTTACGCTAACAATAATGATTGATATTTGGGGACAATCTCTGTCAATGTCGGAACCCACCGCGGAAACATCTGCGGGTTCTATCGAGGATGCAAAAAAAATAATTGAAGATGAAATCGCTGAGATGTTAAATTTAATAGATGTTGACCCGAACGAATTAGTTGTATTTCAAGATCGCCAGGGTAAATTGAAAAGCAGTAATATATCCGTGAATGACATTTTGATACGGCAGAGCGATGCCGCTGAAAACTCTATTGCGCTTTATTCCAGCGGTGGACGACTTAAACCTGGTAATCTTATTTCTACGATCACCGACGCGATTGCTACCAACGAACGTGAGCTGAATGATCTTATACGAGGTTATAATAATTTTCGCAAAAATGTCGTACATAAATTCTTTGGAACCCCGCTTGTGGTTGGCATGACTCTCGCTGAAATTAAAGACTTGTTGAATTCATTCTTCGCTAACAAAGAAGCTGGAAGGATGATGACTGCTTCAGAAATCAAGGCAAATTATCTCGAGATTTCTAAACTAATAGAAGATCAAAAACCCACTAACGACGTAGTTGTTAAGTTTTTTGGAACCCCACTTGTGGCTGGCATGACTCTCGCTGAAGTTAAAAGCGCTATTGACGAACAAAAACTCATCAACAAAATGGTTAATAATTTCTTTGAGGGTTCTAAAAGTTACAATATCACGACGACATATTCTCAACTCGACGGGAATTATAAATCCCAAACAGGTTTTGGAGTTAACCTCCTTGTGGTTTCATTTTTTATTCGCCGCGATAAAACGGTGATGAAGTATACCGAAATCAATAAAACCTATCTCGACGTCATTGACGATATTATTAAACTAAAGGGAGATCAAAAACCAGTCAATGACATTGTTGATAAGTTTTTTGGTGTCCCGGCTACATCTACGATGACTCTCAAAGATATTTACAATGATATTCGTAAACTAAAAGAAAATTTTGAAAAGATAAGGATTCCGCATCCACACATAAGAATTAAAAATGTCGTGTATACAGTCGATCATGGAACCATGGATTGGATAAGAGACGTTTATACTACATTATCCACTGGTCTCTGGACGAGGAGTGATGCGGGGGGCGATATCTACAGTACAACGGGGATTGAAGGTATCTACAGGCTAACGTGGATCTCTATCAATCAATTTAACATGATCGCGGGCGGTAAAACCTACTCTGGTGGCACTGCGATGTTAATTATCAAGAGTAACGGTCAACACTTTAATGTCGTCGCGGTTGATAGCTCCACCATTAGATCAAAAATAACTTGGTGTTTAGAACTCGTAGATGATTTTTCAGGCTGAAGCTACTAACAATTCCCGCTAACGATGGCAAATAATTGAAAACACTAGCGGGTTTAAAATAACAATGATTTCATCAACGCAATGTCGCTATGATCAGGTCAGAGAATTTCAGACTAGACTCAAAACCCTCACTGAGGAGTATCAAATAAAAATAAAAAAATACCGACGAAGAATCACCGCAATTGATGTTACTATGTACTCGGTGTCAAGCGTTCTCGCTGGCGCCGGAATAATACTTGCATCGGTTACAATGATTGCCCCGGTCGTAGTTCCAATTTGCATTTCTGCGGTGGCTACAATCGGGGGTATATCAACCGGGATAACAAAAAAGATATCATCATGCAGCCAGAGTAAACTGCAGAATTACTTACTTCAATTTCATATTGCATCAACCGCATACTCGCAATTATCATTGATGATATCATCGTCACTCGATAATACAATTATATCAGATAGTGAATTCTCAGCGATGGTCAGTATTTTTGATTCAGCGATATCAAAATTAGAGCAACAACATGAATATAATAACAATGACAACACCGATGGAATTGGAAAACACAAACCCAAAAAAAACCAGAATGATCTCAATAATCTCAACCATACCAGATTGTGAGTTCTCAGTGATGGTCAGTATTTATGATTCCTCGATACCAAAATTAGAAATAAATCATGAGTATAATAACAATGACAACACCGATGGAATTACTTCAACGAGTAGTGGAGAACACGAACCCAGTACAAACAAGCATGATATCAATAACATCAACGAGTCCTGAATTTAGTGTGAACTTCCCTTCTCCGATTCCAGTGCGTGAGATCGCGCTGGCAAAATTACGAGTATATCATAGCTGGCCTAATATCAGATCGGTTGCATTTGGTGGTCAGCAACCCAATAACGCACTGGTGTTCTCGTATAAGAATAAACCCGATGGTACTCCAGAGTGGGAAACTGTTTCGTTACCAACTGGGTCGTACCAAATTAAGCAAATCGATGCTGAAATTCAGCGTAGAATAAAATCAATCACTGGAAAAGAATCAAAAATAGCTATTAATCTTCATCAACCGACGCTCTCGTCGTCGATCGAAATAAGCACAGAGGGATACATTGTAGATATATATAACAGCTCGTTAAGAACAGTGTTAGGATGGCCTGAAAAACCACCGGAAAATTCCACCGCCGACTTAACCACGGACGTACAATCATATCATGAAATCAATCCCAGTTATCGAGATAATTTATCTGATATAAGAAAGGGAAGAATCGCCGATAGATTTATATTTACCAACAAAGACACATTGCAATGGGATTTTATCATTAAAAGAACAACCGACTCATCTGTTACTATTTCATTTACGCTAACTGACGTCCGTGGTTATTTTAATGAAATTAAACAATTATATGACACACAACTAGAACAACTACGGAAAACAAAATCGCAAAAACACGTTGAAATAATAAATCAACTTATATCTGATATGGAATATATCTATGAACTAATTATTCAAACAATAATTAATGACAACAGCGACAATAAACAACGATTCCTAACCGATTACAATATCACAGAGGACAATCTACGTAATTTCAAGTTTCCCGGGTACAAAGCTGATGAACTAGCAAGAATTGTTAAAACCGATATCAAGGCGCTACAAAAACAAGATCCATCCGTCCTCCTCAAATATAATAATGACCCAGATGGCGGTGGTAGGCATATCGCTCCGTTCAACGTGAATATATCCTCAGTGATTGCGCTTAATTTAGTATGTGATGCAATTGAAGGAAGCTATCAAATTAATCTCGAACGATCAAATCAAGCTCAGCAAGGATATATTCTTTATTCGTTTGCACCAACAGCTCCTCCAGGATTCCTAATTATTGAGAACCCAATTAATCCTGTCTACATGCGATGCCATAATAATTCGTTAACGAGAATTAATTTCAAACTCACCGACCAGTCAAATAATCTGATTGATTTACAAGAAGAGGTGTTAGCGATTAGCCTGTTTGTAAAGTCGTAAAGACTTTCAATCCTAAAAATCTTCGATTTTCAACAAAGGATTTTCATCCCCCCCCCAGACAAGGTCTGGGACAAGGTCTGGGACAAGGTCTGGGACAAGGTCTGGGACAAGGTCTGGGACACGATATCGTATCGGACTCGATCAAATTTTCGGTTGAACTCGTAAAAGAATTATTAACCCACAAATGAAACATTTGCAGCAGCAGCAGAGAGGGTGATGACCACATCGTGCAACCTTGAATCGTTTAGGTGTATACGAATTTTATTTTATGACCATTTTTTTTAGACAGAGCAGTTTTAATTATATTTTCTGAAACAAATCGTATTGAAGCCCTACAAATGTCAAAGTATCTACTGGCTTCATTTATCGATTGAAAGCTTCTCTCTTCATTATTTTCTAAATCAAACGATTTAACTCTCCTAGGGGGTTTTGCATGTTTGCCAGTTCCACCTAATTTTGCATTCCGACTTTGTGAGACGGCTTGAAGATTCACAAGACAATTATCAGTCTTCACGCCATTTATGTGATCAATCACAAATCCGTCTTCGATTAATCCATTATGACATTCAAAAATAATTCTGTGACAGAGATATGTTTTATTTCTAGCACTAAACAACAAATACCCCATATTATTTAGATATCCAACCGGGTTTTTTAGTCTGCGGTGCCTGACAACACCATCACTGGAGGCTTCGTAATTAACGAGCACTGGATGAGGTCTGAAATCTTGGCTCATTTATATAATAATATTACTTGTCTAATTTATTATTTGCTTTAATTATAAGTCTATCAATGTAGTCTTGAGGGGTTTTGATGATTTTGTCCTTGATTTTATCAAGGACGTTAGGGTCAATGATTCGTTTGTCATAGTAGCGTTTTAGTTCCCTGTATCGTTTACCCCCACAAGCAAGACACAACTGCGATTTTCCTCTAACGCCCACCCCACATTGGAGGCATGGGAGAGGGCCAAAACTTCCTCGCCTAACGCTTTGTAAATGATACCCACAGAATTCGCTTCTGCATGATTTGTTACACGGGGTTGTTGATCCAATCATTAGCCACTTGCAGTGATTCATTATACTATATTTTTCTATTTAAATACTTGTTTTAATTATAACATGGAGGAATTCAACAGATTATCCAAAATTAAGCCTTGGAGAAATACTAAATTCATTGATTATAACATGGCAGAGTTCAAGAGATTGACTTCGAAAAATGCTGAATTCAATGCTGATAAGGAGTTTAAGAGATTATTGAAAATCAGTCCTAGATTTAATCTCGATAGACCCAAAAAACGTAACAAACGTCCAAGAGACGGAAACATGAAAGAGTTTAAGAGATTATTGAAAATCAGTCCTAGATTTAATCTCGATAGACCCAAAAAACGTAACAAACGTCCAAGAGACGGAAACATGAAAGAGTTTAAGAGATTATTGAAAATCAGTCCTAGATTTAATCTCGATAGACCCAAAAAACGTAACAAACGTCCAAGAGACGGAAACATGAAAGAGTTTAAGAGATTATTGAAAATCAGTCCTAGATTTAATCTCGATAGACCAAAAAAACGTAACAAACGTCCAAGAGACGGAAACATGAAAGAGTTTAAGAGATTATTGAAAATCAGTCCTAGATTTAATCTCGATAAACCAAAAAAACGTAACAAAATCAATCTCGATAAACCAAAAAAAACGTCCAAGAAATTATCCTGGAAAGATGCTCAATTCAATCTCGATATAGTTTCTAATACACCCAAGAATACAATTCTTGATAAAGCCATGATTAGTAAAATCAGAGATTGTTTCAATGAATTTAAGCGTGATGGAGCATCCTATTGTTGGTCAACATTTCGAATTGATGGTGTTGTTGACGCTACCATGAATGATGAAAAAGCAGCAGTGATAATTTCACGTGTTGGGGAAAAACGGTATTTTTTCCGAATCAAATTCATTATCGAAGTCAATGGCAAATGGATTATTAGGGATAAATTTGAACCAATTCTCAAGAATAAAAAAGCTGTCATTGTGAGTAGAGATTTTAAACCAGGGATTCTAACCGGCATTGACAAACCATACTACGAAAGATCTTATCCCGTAACAGCAATGGTTTATGGGATATATCCGTTAAATGATAAACCCGATATCGCAAAACTAGCTCCTATGAAATATTCGTCAGGGCTTAATTGTGTAGCAGAACGAATAATAGAACACTTCACAAATGCATCCCGAGGAAATAAACTAACTGATCTGCGACGTAGGAAAATAACCGAATGGGAACTGACAGTGAAACAGCATGGTGCAAAGATTTCTGATATAGCTAAATTAGAAGCATCATTAAAATTCCCAATATCAGTAACAACAATAACCGGAGAAGTATTATACGAACCGAAATATCAATCGCGAGGAGCACCAATACAGATAATTGATCATAACAAACACGCGTGGACACCTGCGGTAACAGTATTTCCACGAGAACGAACCGTGAAATATATCCCTAAGGAGTTCGTCCGGGATGTTTTCTATGAAGAGAGATTATTTGATGCTATTCATGCGTTGTGTAAAGATGATCCTGTGTCAGTGTGGTTACTTAGAAGTGATGAAGATCCCGAAATAGGATTTGATCAATTTGTAAAACCAAATGGTGAATTATATCGCGTTGAAGAATTAGATAACAGAATGAGAAAAATCGCTAGTGATTTTTCACCAGATAGTTCCCATGAAAAACTTTTCACGGATAGTTTTACTATTCCATCAGTGGTAGCTCACTTCGCAAGAGAAAAAAACTCATGGCGTCCAACACGAAGTGATTTTCTCGAGGATGTTAAATTGAGTTGCGTCGAATTTGGTCATGGAGGACTGTGGAATACGAATTACTCACGTGATGGTATGATTTCAATTGATATATCCGCGTGTTACCCCGGAAGTTTTCTCGGATATGGGGAATGCGCTGAGTACTTCAAACGATTTGGACATCCCACGCATGAAATGACTCGTGTTGCGATTAATGGACCATTGCCTGATTTTGATTTAACCGGATTCGCTCGTGTGATATCATTCGAATTAGCTACAGGGTTACATCCGTGTAGTTATGTTTGGCTCGGTAAACACCTATCTGAAAAGGCCTGGATGCCAATAGTGCTATTGAGATATATGATTGATTGTGGTATGCTAATATCGTTGATTGTTTCCGAGGCTATTATATGCTATCGAGCTCAGAAAGAAGTTTGGCTACCACAACCCGATCTAGATCGTATAATTAGCGAATTGCGAAAACAATTCCCTGATTTCAATGAAGAACAAATCATGAATTGGTCTAAGAAGTTATTTGAAATTAAAAAAGAACAAGCAAAGGATCTCGGACGAAGAATAATCGGTAAATTTACCCAGGGTGGACGATACGACAACGCAAAATACTCTTCGCGGTTGATCACAGATGTCGCTGAATACGATTTTATTGTAGCGGATTTAATGAAGCAGGGAAAACTTGTATCCCGTAAGGATGCTTTTCTATCCAATGGTGAGAAAATGGGTACGGTTGTTACCTACTGTGATGGATATAATTCCCAGTACACACATTTGAGAAGTTCAATGCTAGCCTATGCTTCTATTAATCTATTTTCGATGATAAATAGATTTCCTAATACCGCGGTTAGAGTGGCCACTGATTCGATGTATATACACAATAAGTACAAATCAGCTGTAGCTAAATTCACAGATCCCGAAGAAAATTGGGGGCGTTGGCGATTTAAAAAGGAGATGCTACATGAGTATTGTGAATCCGCAGACGTTGCCATGGATGATAAATATCTTTGTTGTAACCGTATTGAAATTCAATCAGAATTTTCTAATGCACCACCGGCATCTGATCCAATCTGTAGATATAAAACAGTTTATTTAAACGGTTGTGGTGGGTCAGGAAAGACAACTCGTGCAATTGAATTATATCGTGGTGGTGGAAATACTTGTATTTCTACTAACATGATTGTGCTAACACCGACTCACAGACTCGCCAGAGAGATGATACAGCGAGGGGTAAATGCTTGTACTTACCATAGTTTCTTTCGATGGAAGGGTGACAAATGGACTCCTGAGCGTATGGGTGATAAATTCATTCCTGAAATCATAATTTGGGATGAAATATGCACAGTGTCATTAGATGTATTACAAATATTTCTCGAGTGGTTGTTAAACAAAAACACAAAAGTCGTCATGTGCGGTGATCACGGCCAACCACCACCATTTGTCGGTGCATCTCCACATGAATGGCTAAGGGGTTTTGTAGACTACTATGAAGAAATCACCACTGATTATAGATCACTTGATGAACGATTACGAGAATTTAAGAAACTAATTAGATTACAACCGGATAGAATCCAGTGCGAAATAGCGCGTGAAGTGATTTCAGAAACTCAAATAAACGATTTCTGGGAAACATGGAGACCAAATGATTTGATAATTGCAAGTAGAAAAATAGTCAGGGATACACTTCAGATGAAGTTATTTGAATTACATAAAGAAAAATTTGCAACGCTTCCAGTACCCCTTTGTTATAGGCCATCGGATACACGAAAACAGAACACTGAAGTTGATATTCCAGGACAGAGTGAAAAACAAATTCTCGTATTAAATGATATTGTGCTGGTTGATATCAATGTCGTTGAAGATGCATTGCGTGCTAATAAATCCCCGTGGACTCTAGGATACGCAGCAACAATACACTCTTCACAGGGATTGACTATATCGGATACAATTGTTTGGATGGTGGATAATCACATCGAATGGTCGAATTTAGTCTATCTCGCAGTATCCAGAGTACGAAACATAAATCAACTTCGAAGAATTGTCCTCGATGATAATGACACCACAATAAATGATATTGATGTTAGCATCATTAATAAAAAACTCTCCGGTTACAAACAACAGGACAAAAAAAAAACAACGAGAATTTGATATTGATGCTGAATTAATAATCACTTTGAAGAAACAACAGAATAATCACTGCGCGAGTTGCAATTGTATAATGCGTTGGCAGTATTCGGATAAGGATCCTCGCCAATTCACCGTAGACAGAAAAAATAACAGTCTCGGTCATGTCAGAAATAATGTGATGTTGACTTGTCTTGAGTGCAATAGACGCAACGGTGCTAGTTAAGACCATGCGGTGGTAATTGAGTATCCTCGGGAATTACCTGTAGTTGTTGTCGAGTAAAACCCCGCTGAGGGGCAGTTGAATCCAGTTTATAGATTGCTGGTCTACCCGTAGATCGTGTTATACTAGATATCTTATGCGTAGTGACGCTCCAAATAGGATCAGTAGCCCTTTTTCTGCCACCTTCAAGCTCTCCTGGTTCGTATAAGTACCTCACAATGACATTACTACCAAGAATTGGTTCTTTGAAATCTTTTTGTGAAATTCCTTGGATTTCCATTTTTGGTATTGACTTCTTTTTAATCGCGTTGATAGGTTTCATGTTGATTGTTCTAGTAATCTCGTTATTCAGTGCAGTAATCACAGATGGTAATCTTTTAACCCATTCACGGGATCGCTTTTCTTGAATGAATTCTTTTGCGTATTGATATCCAAATAACCGCTCAGCAATCGTCCGATTAAATCGTTCTACAATGGCCTGATCGCGATGTAGCGCAGTATGCCCTCGTCGTATGGTGACATTATGATGTTTCATTGTAGATAATACTGCACCCTGAAATTCCTTGCCAGGATCAACCTGCAATAGATTTGGCCAGTGCAGAGGACCTCGTCGATAAATCCTCTCAAATGCAGAAGCGACTTCAGTGGCTGATTTTGTTTTTAACGGTTCTGCTTCTTTGTATCGACTTGCAATATCAACTACGGTTAAAGCGTATTTGTAACCACGATCATGTGGCAGAAATAATATATCAGCTTGATGAACTTCATTAGGAACGGTCACATCAAAATGCGAGTAGTTAATTTGTTTAGGCGGTGGTAGAAAAATTTGCCATAGTGCCTGTTTGGATAACCAATCCGCCGCTGTAGTTTTTTTCACTTTTGCAGCGCTAGCGAGTTTATGGACTGCTGATTTACCCCTCCAGTATCCTCTTGGGGAATAATAAATTGATTCCATATTAAAATGCTAGCATTTTCAATTACCAGCACCTAACATCAATTTGCCTTTCATAGCTGATTTTACCAACCACGAAGATAACTTTTCTTTGAAGGATTTATCAGGAATAGCATTTAACGCATGAATTAATTTCACATCTGCTAGATGCCTGTGTTGCAGATTGCTGCTTTTATAAGCAACATCATGAAGGTGACAGGCCTTATCAATGGCGTTTATTGGTTCTTCACCGGGGTTGGGTTGATTTTGATTATTGAGTCTGATATCAAGTCTGGTTCCCGGTCCACAGTAGCTATATCCTGGGAGGTGCTTTTCTCCGGGGTACTTTGCCCATGGGGTTCCAGGGAGCTTTGCCAATTTGGCTGCGATATCACCTCCTCGTTTTTTTTAAAATCAGATTTCATAGACACAAATCTAAATTTCTTTGTACCACATTGCACGCATTTACCAGAAAGCGCTGATCGGTTATTTTTAGTTGTAACCGTCGTCACATCATCTGTGCCAGTACGCGTTTTACACTTCACACAATATAGATCCATAATTTATGTATAGAAATATGGATATAATTGATTTTTCGGCGACTAAAACAAGAGAACCAATTAAGCATCATGCAGCGCTACCAAACTCTATCCGGATGATTATAATCGGGCCATCTGGATCCGGTAAAACGCAATTGTTGCTTAATTTAATAATGAGATGGATGAAGTGGGATAAGTTGTATTTAATTGCTCCTAGCGTAGATGATCAACGATGTTATGAAGTGCTAAAAGATTTTAACGAAAATGCATCAGAAATTAGCGGTGAGAACGCCATTGATTTTATAACCGATATCGATGAAGCACCGAGTATTGATGATATTAATGGAGATATTAACAATTTAGTCGTATACGACGATATAATGTTGGATAAACAAAAAAATCCTGCTAGGATCTTTTCCAGAGGCAGGCATAAAAACACTGACGTGATATATGTAACTCAACGTTATACTCAAATACCAAAAGTGATCAGAGATAACTGCAATATGCTGTGTGTATTTAACTGAGTTGATACTCATACGTTAAGAAATATTTGGCAAACCTGGTGCGGTGGAGATATGGATCATAATCAATTTAAAAATTTCTTTAGTAACGCTCAGTCAACCCCGCATGGATTTATAACAATAAATTTACATGATCCTCGGACTCGATATCGTATCGGACTGGATCAAATATTCGGTTAATCATTTCTTAGTTTTTGTTAACCCAGAACTGAAAATTCTAGCAGCAGAGAGGGTGGATGACCACATCGTTGTGAGCAAAATCGTAAAATCTCCCTTTTGCAAAAATGGAGACTTTTTTTTTGGTTAAATGAGATTTCGTTGGAAGTCTTATATTTTGCTTGAAAACGTAGTCTATAGGCCATTTTTTGCTCGAAAACGTTATCTGGAAGCCTTATTTTTGCTTGAAATCGTGGTCTGTTCACCCTCTCTGCTGCTTGGCGTAAGAGGACGCAATGAGTCATTATCAATAAAGTGTAGAAGGATCTGCGTTAAATAATTTAAACACACTCCCATCCTTTAATAAATAAAAACATGCGAAGATAACACTTACATCATTAGAAAAACGGTATCGATTGGCCCGTTGTTTTCGGAAACTCCGATTTTGACGACAATTTCCAAAATCACTTTCCAAAATCTTCTGTGCTTTCCGTTATCTTTAATGAACATAATCCGATGAATTTATTGCCCATCATGGTTTGAATTTGAACCGTGACCTATTTTGATAGCAGTGCACTTCTTTCATATGTTTACAAATATTGACATAATACAAATGTGTATCGGAAAATCAGACTACAAAAGACAGAAATAATATTGATTGATAGTATAGAAGGCACTACTTATTAAACATAGATCATTACGTTCCATGCATGTAAATAACTAAGTCATACCTGAATCAGTGGATGGAAAAATAAAATTGAAGCTAGCCAATTACATAATTTAAATATCATTAGCTCACCCAACCTACGTAGACAGAAAATTTACACAAAGGAATAAAAAAAATAACCCCCAAATATGTAAAATAATACTTACTCTAGGACAAACATTTATTTTCTCACCGTTTTTGTTTCATATTATAACTTTGCAGTGCAGAAAGGCGAAATTCTACAATTGATATAGATTGTAACAAAAATAATTTCGATTTTAAAACTTTTATTTTTCTCAGTTACCTGGAGTATTTATTGTTACTGATCTATCAGGTTCGAATAATTGGTAAATATCTAGCTGCGACTATGTTTGTACGTAATTTAATAATGTTAGGGACTCCAATTTCATTTTCTTAATACTGTAAATAATATACCTTTCTAACGACTATTTTCCGTTGTTATTGAGCATACTTGTGCCAGATTGTACTCTTATAACTTCTATATTGACATAAAAGCCAAGTACATATCAAGGTCAGTTTGTTACATGCTTAGACGTACATGCTGACGTAAGCTGGTTTTACCCAATTTTACGTAAGCTGGGTTTACCAGCAAAGCATACACGACTGTTTCGCTCAGCATATTTTTCCTCAAAAAGTTGTGTTTTTTGTCCGTCACTTATGGTAAGTAATATCATCACTGATATTTCACTTTTCAAAATTTGAATTCACAACGTAGAGAAAAGAATGATTAGAAAAAAGAGATTCAAACGCCGTGCTAAAAAATTAATTTCACAGACCAGGAAGTTAATTTTTTTCAACGACAGCCCGATCAACAAACACTGTTTGTTTATTAGTTTTATTGTTAAAAACATACTGATCAATGTCTTAGTGATTAACTTGTATCGAGGTTTCTTTTCAGACAGTACTCTTCCAAATTGGAAGCTAAATTAATTTAGAATTGTGTCTTATATACCACAAACTCAGGTAGCCAATTGCATAAATTCCGTAATCATTCTCAAAGCGGTTTGATCCTGTTAAGAAAGTGACCTGGTGAATTTACGTGGGCGTCAGCAAAATAAAATAGATCATTCAGGCTGTACGCTGTTATCAGGTCTTGAGAGACAGTGCTTTACAGGTTGATGAAGCATGCATGCTGTAAAAGTAAATAAACTCTAGGCAGTGTTATTGTCCAAAACAATAAGAGATCATCTGTGTGTATGTGTGTGTGCGTGCGTGCGCGTGTGTGCTGTTATTGCTGCTGATTTTTAAAAACTAAAAGTGAAAGCGTTTATAAAAGCAGTATAATACAGTTATGATCATATTATTAACATACAATGGATGAAATGCTGAGAGAAAAAAAAAAGAGAAAGATGGGTGAATGATAGCATCTACGCTTATTAAGCTAATTAATTATTATTTAATCCTAATGTAGTACCTTAAAAAGTAATTCATATTTTCTCTCACTTTTTTACAAGATATTTTCTAACCAGTGGCAAATATAGCACAACATTAAATAGAATTCAGCATAAAAGCCTAAGCAGAAAATAAAATGTTTACAGTCTTATGCATAGGATGACAAAGCAGACATATCTTTTTTAAAATTAATATCTGGTAAAGTCACTTGTAATAAACATTCTAGTCATTTCACTCAAATGCAAATATTTCCAGAAAATGCAAAATAGTCCATGTGGATTGTTAAAGCCTAAGTAAAGAAGACATTCACAGTGCATCGGAACATGTAATTAATACACTTGTAGCCAAAATAAAAGAAATATACAAGTAACTTACTTAGTATAGTGATACCTTTCAAAGCCAAGCAAGTCAAATAAATATAGTCATTGTTTGCAGCAATTGTATGAAGGTATTATTGACGTAATGTGTTTCGTAAATTCTGTGATAATGAATAATTTGTGACAGTAATAGTAGAATGTACTCTTTCTTCAACAAAGGCGTGAGTTTTCTATTGAACTAGCTGTGCATTATATTCTTGACATTGTAGCTACAATTTATCGGTGAACCATTGAAGATTTCTGTTAGTATCCATTTTTTCTTGTTTATTAGTATCATACTCTTTTGGTAAGTGGTTTTAATTCACCAACGCCATTTTATTATTTTAAATGATCTCTTTCGAAGCACTATATGCCATAAAACGACGTTGATGACAAAATTAAATGTGTTATTCTATTATCTGCATTCGTGTGTTATTTGAATGTGTACGTTTGTCATAAACCTAGTGCATATTAGCTGACCACAGACAAAATTTGTTCGGTTTACACAAAATAGTCATAAATAGTACAGGTTTTGTGCTCAGCTTCATTTTTTTTTCAAAAACAAAGTTTTCTGGAGATTTGCTGCTACTATTTTATTACATTATTGGTTCAACGTCATGAAATAAATTCTCGTATCGTGTTACGTTCTAATTACATTTTATTACATTAATGGCTATGATAACAATTTAGGTAATAACTGGGTCAAAGCTAACGAGTTGTTTGTATAAAGACAGTGATACACCAATTACCATTACTGATAAATATAAAAACAATAAAACTTATAAATCTCGAACCCAAGATACGCAGTTTTAAAATGTTAGAAAAACTTAAATGACGTTACATTATACAGGAGAACATTTGGCAGAGGAAACAAATGATATTACCAATTATTACAAGATGGCACTAGGACCAAAATCAAAAAGGATTCTTGAAATTTACTGGTATTGATTACATCAGTATTTGCAACAAACGTCTTGTAGCGTTGCACGTGGTTTGCACTTTTCGATATCAACTGACGATTTGTATGCATTTATCTCAGTTATGCAGGAAATGCATTTGTTTTGTGTCGAGGTGTTAGAAGCATGCTTCCTGGCCTACCACACATTTTCTTAGTACACTGTCTTTAAGGAAAAAAAAATTCTTATTGCAAACTGTTTTTAAAAAAAATTAAGATTGATACTTTTTACGAAGAATTTGTCCTGACAAAACTTGGCATTTTATTTTGTATTACTAGACCAAAAATAAAGTACAGAAATATGCACTTTAATAGACGTTTACCAGTCCTCTAAAATCGTTTAAGTTCTAAGAAAATCATTCTTGTATTTAATAGCGCAGTAAGAGATGGCATTAAAAGCCCAAGAAAAGGTATAAGTCACCCCAAAAGGTTACACATTTGTTAACTGTTATTATTCCAGCAGATTTTGCCTTTTGGCCAACAAGTCAGTAGATTCCTATGTTTTCTAAGAAGTATACGCCGTCCTAATCCTGCAACATAACAATTACAACTATGTCTAAATTCCTATGCCAGACTAATAACTTTCAAAACTGATACATATTGGGTTTTCATCCACAGGTGCTCGACGCGAGCTTGATGTGAAATAAAAAAAAAACCCAATAAAATAAAAGAAAAAAATCATGCAGAGTGATAAAAAATACCTTAGATTACCCCCATGACCCATTTGACATAGGACCCTCTCTATCATACTATATACAAAGAGAAGGTTCGTAACTTCCAAATACTTGGTTCCACCCATGACCCTCAATTTCATTCTATTATTTCGGTATTTAAAAGCACATGACTATTTTCTATGGCTTGTTTTATTCCTGAGATATTTTTCTATTCATCAAGCCATCGTTGACTTTTCTACGTTGTACCAAACGGAAGTTACGGCTTCCGAAATGTGCGATTTTCACGAATATTTCATCTTGGGACAAGTGCTAGCTCATGGGACACCCAGTGAAAAGAGCTACATGTATTATGAATACCCTTTTGAACCAATCATATTTCGGCGTTGACGTGTGTGCCTAATAGCTTAACTGTTTTGAATCGATTGTTTACGAGATGTGCAGTGAAGTAGAAAATGTCTAATTCTTCCTTGGAACAGGATTCCTAAAGCTGAATTGAGTTAATATTGAGTAAAAACTTACTTTTGCATTTACCTCTGTTCTGTAATTAAAGAATTCATATATCGTAGAGTCGAAAACACGGTAAACATAGTTCTTATCACCGGTTGTCACATGAGCTCGCACTTGTCCCAAGATCAAAATTCGTGAAAATCGCACGTTTCGGAAGCTGTAACTTCCGTTTGGTACAACGTAGAAACGTCATCTATGGCTTGTTGAGTAGAAAAATATCTCACATCAAACTCGCCACGAGCACCTATATTTTCATCTACACTCTTCAAAAGTAAGACATTTTTAAACATGTATTGTTTTCGTATCGGCTAACCCATTTTGGAAATCGATAATTTTCTTTTTCTTTCCTAAGCACAATGAGTGTGTTCCAAAGTATATACACTTGTGTCGTGTTATGTCAACAAAAGGAAGGAATTATCTTCAACTTCAATTGTTCGATGAGATACATTTGGAAGAAGAAAAAAAAATACTGGATATATTTCTAGGCAATACTGTTGGAAAAATGGTTTTAGGCAATTGTTTCACATTTGAAGCGATAATTCAGTCAACAATATTAGTCTAATATCTTTAAAAGGTAACAGGAGAGACCATTGACAAAAGGATGAATAAGGTCATCGCCTATAACCTTTGTTTATGTTTAAAAACAACGTTTGCTACGTTAATGCGTCAAAGCAGTTACATACAAACTCCAGAGTGTTTAGATTGAAATTTGCTAATTTAGCAAGGAAGAGAACGTGCCTTTTTACTTATCACTAGAGAGTAAGCAATCAATATTTTCAATTAATTTGTATCATGAGCTATTAAATGATCTATAAAAACTTATTATTTTATTATAAAATCACATTCTGCAGTTAGATATATGCCAACTGTTGCAGCTGTTAGAGCACAAGAACGATAAGAGTAAAGCAATTAATATAGAAATGTTTTACGCTTAGCGTAACTCTAACTGAGTTGGGGGGCCCGAATGACCGAGTAGTCTAAAGGGTTTTCCGTTACGGATCACTGCCATCTCACCTCTGCTCAAGTTCGAGTCTAAGATTCGGCTAATGTAGTTATGTGAGAAAGCTTGCCAGAAGCTTCTCGTGGGTCGGTGGTTCTTTTTGTGGGTTTTCCCCGGTTATTCCTCCACCAATAATATTGGCCGCCATGTATAGCCTATCGTGTGCTGAAAAATGGTTTAAACTCTACAACAACAACTAATAACTGAATGTTAATATTACTGACTCCATTAATTATTTGTCATGCAGGGCTACAAAACGCTCAACGATACGCAAAATGGCGACATTGGTAGTATAACAACCCCATTTAATTTGAGAACAATATCACTTTGATATTCAAAGAAATAAATAAACTATGAACATGAAATACGCAACCTAATTAAATACACACGTTTTAAATCTACCACACGTATTCTCTCTTCTCTAATATTGACCTCGTTATCGTTCTGTGGAGAAATAGTTCTCCGGTACAGATCACACTGTTGAAGTTATTTTGCAGGTCTATCGCGACATTGGAAATGAGGGTGTGTGTGATTAGATTGTAACATACATGACAAGATATTATTAATAATATTCAACATATTACAATTTCAGAAGGCAGAAGAGTTTTATCATTGTCATTTTCTTACCAAAACTTATTTTTATGACTACTGTATGTATATCTCAGATAAAGAATTGCTTGGCCAATGGTAAATTTAATAACTGAGTTTTTCTAACACCCTTTACATTAGAAATAACATATTTAAATAAAATTGAAACCATATGGTCAAACATGAGACGTACGAAGATTTATATTAAAAAATGCAATAGTAATATTAAGTAGTAAACGTATCAGTATATAATACACGTTTTTAAGTATGGATGAATCTGGACATATCGTTTCTGTGCAATAGGTCTTTTCGATGGGTTCAAAAGAAAATTATAAATTTGATGCAAGAGGATTTTTTAAAACCACTAATGCAGCTGTTTAATGAGAGAACATTGCCAGCACACTCCCAAACTACTGGCTTTAACTTTCCTTAGATTACGGAAACAATCAATAAACTGGTTAATCTTGCTGTAATCCTTTCTGATGGAACCTATACGGATATTTTAAGATGGAGCATGGTAGATAAATTGTGTCCCTGAAAAAAGAGTACAATTGATCGTGTAAGTGTTTATTGGTGATTTCGTTTACTTGAATAAAAATTAATATCACGTTTTTTTTATATGATTACATCAAAATCTGCATGATTCTCATTACACTGTGTTTGTTCAAGCTCTTGAAGACCAGCTTGCACTCTCTGACATTTTAAACAAGGTCAAAATTGACATCATATATTTTAACATTAAGTATTCTCATTTCTTCTGCATTATTATTTATTACCCAACTAGGACCATGCATACATAGTAGCTTGTTACATTTTTAATATGTATTATTATGTAGTGTAGCTGTTTTCGTTTTGGGTGTATTTTCTTTTTAATCGAAGTCTCTTGATATATTCAGTTTTGCATGACGTGTCTGCGTTGATTAATATTTCACTGCACTGAGTTTTCCACATTCGAGAAACTCATTAATTTTCATATTTCTTGATACTTGAATATTTTGTTCTTCCTTTGTTCTGAAGGAGTATTTATGTGCAAGAACACTTTCCTGTATCGCATACGAGAAAGAGTTATTTCTTCGACAAGTCGCTTCTTTGTAATGACATGATGTTTTCAGCTGGCTCTTAGCTGTTAATCCATTCCTTATCAGCTGCAGTCAATCAGATCGTAGACTGACACGTTTACTGTTTGAATCCAAAACTTGTTTCTGGTTGACCTCGCCATATTAGTTATTTTGATTTATGCTGTTCTTTCTACCCTGCCTTGAACGTATCCTATATTTTTCTGCTGTATTATGTTCATGTATTTGCCTTTTTAGATGATTGTATAGATAATTGTATTTAATTCGTCTACTGCCTGAAAACATACATGTGTGCAATCATCACTGCTACAGGTGTAGAAATGTGCCTTTGATCTTCGTCAGTCAAGCTACTTCTTAAATGAGAAAAGTCTGTACAATGTTGTTATCTTGTATTTCCTCGTTCCATTTCATTTGGTGACTTTTCAGTACAACAACATTTTATCATATTCATCTATTTTAATAGCATGATTTCAATAGCATGATAATAGGGTTTAGAGTGGATAATAAATTCGATACCCAGTTTTCACGATCCTCTTTAGCAAACACCCACTCATCGGATTTATTACCATGTTGTAGCATTGTTAATTGTTGCTTAAAAGTTGATGTGTGGCAAAGTCTGATTTTATCTAGCTGAATGATCAGGATTCAGTTATTGGTATTTAACATAGTAGTACAAAAATGCTAGAACATACCCACAAATCTGTATTGATACTGATGGACGATGTTGTGGGTATGATGTCACCTGTTCATTAAAATGTGCAATTTCGTGCATGCAAATCTTTCTGGAACAAACCTGCGTACACTTTAGACACATGTCCGTAATAGGTAACAGCCATATCAAGTGCGAAATTTAAAATAGTCTTAGGCCAGAAGGTTGTGCTATTCCAGGTGGATTTATTTCTCACTAAATATATGATTTGTTCAGGACATACAATCTACATGTCACCAAAAACAATCATTCAGCTGACGCTAGCTGCACAGCCACGAGAAATACCAGTGAGTGTTTAAAATGTACACCGATGTGTGTCGGCAAATATAGATGCATATAATTTGCAGCTTTTAATGAATAGGTGATATCAGCCTCTTACTCGAAATTCAATATCATCACGAGTGAAGGGCTGATTTATCGGCCTAGACGCAAGTGTCAGAAACTCTCGTGAAGAAACACGTTGTAAACACTCATATACTTTATGATATTTATATGAGTGTTTTTTATGACCCGCTCTTCGAAGTGATTTTCTTCACTGAGAGTTTAATAAAAACAACTGCGCATTGAAAAGACCGTATCACTGAGTTATAAAATAAATCCAAAATCAACTATAGTTGTCCTCTTTTACAAAACAACTCATCTCGCAATAATACATTTGACATCGTGTTGGATATATGTTCAGTTTGGCCTATATCAAAATCAACATTTATATAACTTTTACTCCTTTGAAAATAAATCACAACCCCTTAATAATAAGTATTTTAATACTAATTTTGAAAGTAACAAGTATGATTCCTTTATAACGAACAACACTAAAATTAAAATCGTTACAAGCAAGTTAAATAGAGGACAAGTAATATCATCGTACGATGCCTCTTTTCTACTCTGTACTTTCAACAAAAAAAAAAACATTCGTTCTTAAGTTCGTCTTAACTGAACAGCGTGATCAGTATACCCCAGGTACTGACGTAGCGAAACTCATTTGTTTACAAATATATCACTACGGTGATTTCTTTATAATGCAAGATAATGCTCTTCTTTGTGGTACATATTTCTCAGTAATTTGAACTGTTCAGGCGTGAATATTTTAAATGGTATCTGAATTTACAAAACTGTTTGATCCAATATATTTTGCAATAAGAAATGATATTCAATAATTCTCATATTCTCACACAAAATACGCTTATAAAATGCACAATGGAATTTTGAAATAAAGTTTCTGACATTCTGGCAATCATCACGACATCGAACCCTTTAATTATTTATTCATTCTGAAAACCAACCATAGAAATGTTAAGTAGGCGTTCTTTTTTTTGACTATTTATTTGTGCATCTTTTTCTATAGTATTCAAACACCCTCCAGGACTTTTTAGTACCCCCACCGATTTTTGAAACGAAAAGAAAGAATCAAGAATATTAAACAAATGCATGTCGATGATGATAAGAAAGTTGAAAAGTTTAAATGAGTTACTGTTGTAACTAAATGAAAATAAAAGCAAAGGAATGCATGCATGACTAAAAGAAGTTATATAAAGATTAATTCTTTCATGTTGCTAAAATCAGATCATTAAGTTACATTTAGAACATTAACTACAACTACTTGAAGCAACTTTGATTTGTGCCAAGTTGTGATATCATTTTCATAATTTTCCACTTTGTAACATTGTGTACAACATATTTTAGTAAATATATGCTACCTTTATTAATTTGATATGAAACGTCACGAACAATTATTAATTAATTTGATTATTGACTAATGTGAAACGTGCTGGTACGTGTTTCACACTTCAGTGAGAAGGAAAAGAATATTTTTCGGTAAAATGTCATCTATAAAATGCATCTTAACACAAAATAGCCATGGTCACCGGTTTTATTCCATTTAATAATTCTTATTGCATCAAGCATCAATATTATCAACCATAAATTGGCGTATTTCAATTTTAAATATTACAATGCAGTTTTACATGATCAAGAAACTGCAGTCTTATTCTCAGCTAATCAACTATTTTTTCATACCAAACCTCACAAAATCCACATAATGATAAATAAAAACAACTACAGTCTTCGCAGGTTTACCAATGGAGATCTGAATTAGGGTAGGTGGGAGAAGAAGAAAAAAAAGACAAATGTATGACGAATTTACCGTAATCCTTATTGTCAGGTACGTTTAAATTCAGGAGAACCTAAACTTGCAATCGTCTTAAAATTCAAATACTTAAACTTCTTTTATATCTGCGGGGTACCTTCCTCCCTCTCCAGCTACCTTCTCCTTGAGATCTATTGTAGGAAATTTGTCTTTGAATCATGGAGTGTGTAAGCATATACTTTGCTGAGATAAGAATTTAGGACTTATATTCAGAACAATCCATTGATGTTTTCCAGATTTTAAAAAAAATCGATAACTGATACATATTAGTATACAAACTGTTTGGTGAGGAAAGAATGACATACATTTATTTGTAACATGAGACATCTATTTTATATCAACACATTAGAATTACGCATCTGTTAAAATTAATCTGCTTTGCTGAAAACGCTTAATATTAATTTCTTTTTTCTCATTTTTTTCAGATAACCTGGATTATTGTCTTTGCTACTCCCTAGTGTTACTAAATCGTCAGAGAAGACACAAAAAGGAAGACTGTGTAGTCGCAGCGTGAAGTAAACGGTTAAAGGAAAACTCCTAATATGGGTATAGACGTGACTCAGTGGAGAGTGAGAATTGGCACATTTTGTCAATCGGCAAGGCTAAAATCATTCCTTCCTGTGTTAGAGATAGGGAAAATTACGATTGCCATTAGGATAGCTCTGTTTCTATTGTTGGTAGTACATGGAGTTGAGAGTAACCCTGGACCAAGTGATGTCGGTGAAAGAAGCTGTTCGAACATGCGACAGTGCCGTGGTGTCGACAAAGAGTTAAGAAAAGCAAGTAACGATGGACGTTTGTTGATTGATGAGGCTAACATTCATGAAACTGCGAAGATAAGACCTATCACCAGTTTGCTACAGAACGATAGTGTCTCCCATGAGCTATCAACAATCAAGTCTCAGTCTCAGCATAACTCTCAGCTTCATTCACAACCCCAGCCTCTAAACCTGCTTGATCAACAGAACCGAACTGAGTCACTGTCTCAACCTCAGTCACATTCCCAGCCTCTATATCTACATGATCCTCAGAATCTAGTCCAGTGTCAGTCTCAGCTTCATTTTCATACCCAGTCTCAGCTACAGCCAAACTCGCCGCCACTGTCTCAGCCCCAATATCTGTCTTATCCGAACTCTAATCCTCAGCCACAGGAAATTTCTCATTGCCAGCTTATGTGTCAGTCTCACCTTCCCTCTCAGTCACTGTCTAATTATCAGGCTCTTCCCCACTCTCAGTCACAACCTCAGCTTCAGCAACTGCCTCATCCTCATGCTCTGTATCAGGCTCATCCCCACTCTCAGTTACTGTCTCAGTCTCACATTTTGGTTCCGTCTGAGCTTCAGTCTCATCTACTGTGTCCGTATCAGCTTCAATCTCAGAGTCTATACACTTCTCAGGAATCCATAATGAACATTTGGAATAGTTCAATATTATCAGAACTCCAACAATTAAAAGAACGTGTTGATACTCTCGAATCGGAAAATGTTTCTCTGAATCGCCGAGTAGAAGACTTGGAAACATCTAAAGAACGGGTTACAGAAGCTGACAAGGTATAATAATATGTAACCACTCGGTTGAGTTAATTTAAATAATTACATTTGTAAAACTTCAGTATAATGTGTCCACCAGTTTCTCGGCTATTTTGTCACAAGATATTAGCTATTTTATCATCAAGGGTACTGCTATTTTGGTGTGTAACGTGTATTTCCGGTTACTGACGTAGTGGCGCTGTCAGGTTCATGAACTCCATGCATTTTAGATGCAAATTATGGGATACGTGGTTTCATAAAATAACGATGATGTAAAGAATAGGCAAGCATAAAAATGGCATGTGCTTTGATGGACGTATGACGAGACCTAGTTAACCACGTTAAATGATTCGTTCAATCTCTTATAAAGTTTGACCGGGTTTGTATAATACTTTTTAGTACGATAGACTGTAGGCCTG
This sequence comes from Unio pictorum, assembly GCA_030141615.1. Taxonomy (NCBI): domain Eukaryota; kingdom Metazoa; phylum Mollusca; class Bivalvia; order Unionida; family Unionidae; genus Unio; species Unio pictorum. The sequence goes on along the minus strand of JARLTB010000165.1, from coordinate 600,030 downwards.
CACAAGCCAGTGACTTTTGCATTCGTATGT